>JAQPPZ010002360.1:0-416641 GCA_028583015.1 Wollemia nobilis
AAAAAAAAATTGTGCCTAGGTTGTGTGCAGGATACAGTCTACCGACTGTTGGCAGCAGACGCGATGTGGCACGTCGATGTCTGCGCCTACAATTCATGCAGGCAGATGGACTGTCCTACCGAATTTTCAGTCATGGCCGGACTGACAAATCCCAGCAATCCTATCAACCATGGCAGGCCTGATAGTCTCGTCAGGCCTGTCAGCCGTGGTAGGGCTGACAAAGCCTTGCAGGCCTGTGAGCCGTGGTAGGCCTAACATATCTCGTCAGGCCTGTCAACCGTGGTAAGGCTAACTTAGCCACTGGGCTATCAGTCACAGTAGGCCTGATAGTCTGTTGTAGGCCTGTCAGCTGTGGCAGCCCTAACAGATCTCTGTAGGCCTGTCAGCCACGATAGGACTAATAGAGCCATTGGGTCTGTCAACCACGGCGTAACACATCCGACCTCTCGTAGGCTGTGTTGGACGTTAGCTGACATCCGTCAATAGCCGACAGGTAAGGTCTATCAGTCGACGGACATCTGGTGGTCAACATCAGTAGGCAGCGACACTGACTCAGCCGAGTCGCCTGCATAGATTAGCCCTCGGCTCCTGCTGAGATGGGGCCGAGGGACAAAAAAAAATTCAATTTTTTTTTTTTACAATGAATAATTAATTAATATATAAATAAGAATATATATTAATTAAAATTTAATTTTTCTAATAAAAACTATGAAATTTTTAAAAATTAACCAGGTGGGTTAATTTAAAAACATAGAAAACATGAACTGTTACAAATAGTAGCAATTTTTGAAGACTAATTACCTTCAAATAAAAAAATATTGCTAATTTCTCTTGATTATCCCAAGACTCCTTTAGTAGCTCTCCTTTCAAGATCCAGTTGACACACAACCAACATTTGAAAGGCAACCAGATCTAAGTCGACACACGACCTAGTTTGATGATGCTCGATCTTCAAGACTCCGAAATGGCAGGAACATCAGGAACAAAAGGCTCCCTAATTTGCATTTCACCGTAGGAGAAATCCAAACCTGCCAAGGGATTTTTGTAAGAAAGAAATCAGGGTAAACTTCTCCTATACTTCTTGAGCATACAGAGAAAGTTGGAACAAGGATTTTGACGCCTAAGGAACTTCCTTCTGCGAATGGTTTTCAAGCTCCCCTTGAGCTTGAACCGAGTCCTCAATGAAAACAAGTTTCTCATAAGAAAACTAATCTATCTCCTATCCTCTCATCTCACAAGCCCTAGTGTAAACTTGAACTAGGCTCTGATACCAATGAAAAGGATTGAAATTCCAACTAACTTCATATTATTTACAAACTCATTATATAGGCTCTATTGGCCCAAAATACATAACCAAACCCATCAAATCATGGATTTGATCCAATATGCTTAACCATAAGCTACAAAAGTGTAAAGGAGAATGCACATAAATTCTAAGTTAAGAGGAAAGGAATAATTCTAACTACAAGATCCATTTTAGCTATCTTGAAGTACACACTTCCTACTTTGAGTTCACACTTACTAACTAACACTCTAAATGACAACTAGAAGATAACTAGTGCCCACAAGTGCATGTGAGAAGGAGAATCACTTAAAATTATTAATTTGCAACAAATAAACTATGCAAACCTAGCTAGGAACTACTAGAGGGGTCATATGAGTGATCAAACATCAATCCTCATCAGTTGAATTTCAAGCAAGAAAGTTATGGCCCATTGTGAATGGAGATGAAGTAATCCCAACCCAGGCAAGGGCACTTGAGACATACAACAATAAGATTCAACTTGCACTTTCCATGATTATCAATAGTGTGAGTGATGAGATATTGCTCACTATAAGCCATTGTGAGTATGCTAAATATGCATGGGATTTGCTAAAACAAGTCCATCTAGGGTCAAACACATCAAGGAAGTTCACTTTATTGTCCAAATTTCTTAGCACTATGCAAGGTGAAGAAGAAAGTGCCTTGATCTTCCTCTCAAATATGAAAGACATGAGAACTCAACTATTGGCTTGTAATTGTGATTGGATAAGTGATAAGATCTTAAGCTTTATCATTTTGAGGAACTTGTTAATCAAGTTCAAGAATTTTGTCACCATTATTGAGACTAGGCTAGAGCAAGAAGAGGATGGCATTCCTCTCAACACTCTTTCACAATTATTGATTCAACATAAGGAGTATCTTAATAGAGACAAAGTTAATGGTCAAGTTGTCAAGGAGAAGAATGTTGCCTTGAGTGCCACTAAGGATTCCTTCAAAAAGAAATACAAGGGAAGGAAAAATCAAAATTTCCAACCCAACAAGCCTAGAGTTTATTTCACTTGCAATTTTTGTGGCAAGAAAGGCCACAAGGAACAAAATTGTTTCAAGAAGAAGATTGCAGAAAAGGAAGAGCAAGAAAAGGCTCAGGGACAAGGACCTAAGAAATGGTTTGGCAAGGGAAAGAAAAAGAAATGGTTTAGCAACTAATATTTATCCTAGTAGTAAGCTTTGGTACTTAAGGTTAGGCTATACAAACTATCAAAATATTCAAATGATGAAGTACAAAAATTTGGTTGAAGGCTTGCCTAACATTTCACCTATTCATGGTTTGTGTGAAACATGCATCTTAGGCAAGATGAGCAAACAAAATTTTTCAAAGGACAAGTCAAAAATGGCCATACAAATTCTTCAAATCATTCATACAAATATTATGGGTCCATTACATGTTAGATCACTTGGTGGTGCATCCTATATTCTCACATTTATAAATGATTATTTAAGAATGATATTTGGGTATCTACTTAAGAATAAAGTAGATTGTTTTGAGACATTCAAGGAGTTCAAAAATTTGGTAGAAAATCAAAAGGGAGCAAAGATTAAAATTATTACAAGTGATAATGGAGGGGAGTACAATAGCAATGATTTCAATGAGTTTTGTTCTTCTCATGGGATCAAAAGGCAATTTACTTGTCTATACATTCCTCAACAAAATGGTATTGCAGAGAGGAAAAATAGGACAATCATGGAGATGGTAATATGCATGCTTGGTGACCACTTACCTCAATTTCTTTGGGGTGGAGCAGCCAGTACAACAATCTACATTCTTAACATGTGTCCTTCAAAATCAGTTGAGGGGAAGACTCCTTATGAGGTTTGGAATGGTAAGAAGCTGAATTTGTCACACTTAAGAGTGTTTGGATGTGATGCATTTTCATATATTCCTTCAGAAAAGAGGAAGAAATTGGACAAAAGTCTCAAAAATGCATCTTTGTTGGCTATGATGCAGAACATAGGGGCTATAGGTTATACTCACCTTCTTCACGCATTGTATTTGTTTCAAGAGATGTCAAATTCAATGAATAAATTCTTGAGTTAGAAAAGGGTGGGCCTTGTGTCAAAAGGACCAAGTGGTTGGATCATTCTAGGGGTCCTAAAGAGCAGAATTCAATTAGCTAAAGGATAACTAGAAGTATGACCCTTAACATGTCTCTTCTAGCTAAGATAGAGAATGATCATGAGCCTACTTCTTACCAAGAAGCTTCACAACACTCTTGTTGGGTTTATGACATGAAGGTTGAGATGGATTCTCTTCTAAAGAATAAAACTTGGGATCTAGAGCCTTATCCTAATAAGAGAAATGTTATTGGGAACAATTGGGTCTATAGAATCAAGTACGATTATAATGGAGAGATGGAAAAGTATAAGTCTATATTGGTTTCTAAGGGTTATGCTCAAAAACATGGCATTGACTATGATGAAACCTTTGCACCAATTTCCAAAATTCCCACCATTCGACTTCTCATTGCTATTGTTGCTACTCAAGGTTGGCAGATTTTTCAGCTTGATGTGAAAAGTGTCTTTCTAAATGGTGATTTGGATGTGGATATCTACATGAGTCAACCACAAGGATTTTTTGTACAAAGTAAGGAAACACTTGTGTGTAAACTAAATAAAACTGTGTACGGTCTGAAGCAAGCATCTAGAGCATGGTACATGAAGGTTTCAGGTTACTTCTTGTCTCTTGGTTTTGATAAATGTTATTCAAATATAGATCTCTATGTGCTTAGGAAGGATAAATTGGCCATTTTAATTTCTCTATTTGTTTATGACCTTGTTATGACTAGAAATGAGAATGAGGCCATTTTTGATTTCATCTCCAAATTAAAGTTAGAGTATGAAATGACCGACCTTGGTCTTCTACACTACTATCTTGGCATGCAAGTTTATCAACATGAGGATTGTACTTTTTTGAGTCAATCCAAGTATATTGAAGATCTTCTTAAGAGTTTTTATTTGGAGGATGGCAATCCTACTTCCATTCCTATTTCTACAGGGGTTAAGTTAGAAGTAAGTACATAATCTCAGTTGGTTGATGCTAAATTGTATAGGCAGCTCATTGGTAGTCTTCTTTATGTTACCATCACAAGGCCAGCTATTGCTTTTGTAGTTGGTATGATGGCTAGGTTCATGGAAAAACCTTATATTGAGCACTTATAAGCTACCAAGAATATTCTGAATTACCTTTCAGGTACTAGAGATTTGGCACTCAATTATTCTAGGTTTTCTTCCTTTGCTCTTTTCGGCTATATTGATTTTGATTTTGGAAGGGACATAATAGACAAAAAATCTACCACAACATATCTTTTTAGTATTGGATCTGCAGCTATCTCTTGGTATTCTAAGAAGTAAGATACAATTTCTCTTTATACAATGGAAGCAGAGTATAAGGCTATGACAACAGCTGCATAGGAATCAATTTGGCTTCATACCCTCATGAAGGAAATTGGCTTTGAGTAATTTGGTCCTCAGGTTTGCTCTCCAATAATAAATAAGCTATTGCCTTGGCTAAAAATCCTATAACACATCAAAGGATAAAGCATGTTGAAATCCAAACCAACTTTATCAAAGAGAAGGTATTGGATGGGACTATTCAGTTGGAGTATTGCCCATCATCTTCTAATTATGCTTATTTGTTCACCAAACCTCTTCCCAAGGAGCAGTTTTGTAAGCTGAGGGACTCACTTGGTTTGGTGAAGTTGTCCTCAATGGGGAATGAAGTGTAGTTACACTTGTGTGATGAAAACTTCATCCTTATGAGGTTTTTTGTGTTATATATATGATTTGATCTTTGGTGGTATAATTGCTTTTTGCATCTCTATTGAACATGGTACTTTCTTGTTTGCCTTGTGCAACTTTTGTACATGTTACTTTGTATATGTCATTGTGCAATTATGGTATATGATGCAATTGCTTTATGCAACTCTTTTACATGGTACTTTCTTGTTTCCTTGTGAACTTTATACATGTTTTTATGTAGTTGGAATTATGCAATTGGTTTATCATGGTACTTTCTTGTTAGCATTTATGCTACTTTTGTACATGATGGTTGGCTTTATGCAACCAGTGTGCACACTTTATTATTTTTATATACCTTATGCAACTCCTGTACATGGTACTTTTTTGTTAGCCTTGTGCTATTTTATACATGGTACTTTAGAGTTTGCATTATCATGGTACTCCTTGTTTGCTTTATGCAACTTTGTACATGATATTTTTTAATCAACTATATATCACGTAACTATAAGTATGTCTTGGCATCTTTTTATGATGACTTATAGTTCACTATTTGTTAGATTAGTTTTGTTATCATATTTGGATATTCATATATGATGTGGTGAATATATTTATGATGATGTATCTAACTGATCTTATGTTGAGCTACTAGTAGCTTGCAGGTACTTCTGTTTGGGGTTTTACAGGCTTATTAAAGACACCCTTGTGATGTTTCTTCTTGTCATTTGTAACCACTTGTGGTTGATGGATGGCTTTGTAAGCTGCTTGTATCTGAAGCTACTACGTTGGGGGCTTGCAGTCTTATTTTGGCCCATTTTGTATTGGTGCCTTATTTTAGACCATTCTTGGTCATAGAAGCTCATTGTAACTATATTACTCATTTGATTCTCATCCTTGTTTGTATATTTAGTGGGAGAATGTTTCTTTGTTTCATAATTCCCTTCCCCAATATTACATTAAGGGGGAGTTTTGGAATATGTAATCCAAAATTGTTTAAATTATTTTTAGACTAAAATATAAAGTTTAAAGAATAATATTTGAATTAGAAAATAATTCTATTTTATGTAAAAATATTCCCACCCAATTAATAAATAAAATAAGGGTGCTAGGAATATTTAATTTGTGGGAAAAAAATATTTCCCCTTTTCTAGCAAATGTTAAAAAGTAACCAATCACTTTTTCATATTTTATAGATGCCACTTTTCACACATCTCAAGATAATATTGTGATAAGATTTATCACACATCTCAATATAATATTGTGATAATATTAGGGTAATTTTAGGGTTGTAGTAGAAAAACTTCTCTTTAAATAGGGGTTTTGTCTCCTACATCTTGATATATAATGTTGATGCATATTATTGCATAACATTGAAGCATTATCGTATTGTTGAATTGTTGAGTAATATAGTGAGCTTCATAGTAAATTTTTCTCTTTTTCATTTGAATTAGGGTTATACCACTTAATATTGGTGTTGTGGGTTTTCCTCTTTTGTGTGTGATTGATCTTGTGGAGCATTCTTTGATCTTGGGGAGACTTTGCTTAGCTCTCAATGTCAAGGGTTAGCTATGGTCCAGAATGATCAACTATATTAAAATTGGTATGCCTTCTAATGTAACTAATTCCTAGTCTTCACTAGTTATAACCATGTAAAGACTCTATAGATGAGTCCTAGTATTCACTGGTTATTCTTCAACTATAGAAATACCTTATAGTTGATTCCTAGTCTTAATTGGTTAGTCTCCAACCATGGAAATTCTCTAAACTATCTACTCACTATGACCTTATATTAGAGTCCAAGTCTTATTGCCTTCAACGTAGAAAAACTCCAAATCAAATTTATCAAACTCAATAAAATTGATTTTTATAAGTGACTAAATTAATTATATCAACGTAAAAAAAATCTACTGGTAGCTCTAATACCATTGATGAAGAGAAATAATACCTTGATAAATGAAATATATAAAAGCAATAAGTGTAGAATCAAAGGAAAAATAAAGAATAAGAAACACATTACACCTAGAAAACCCTTTTAAGAAAAGACATTGCAAGAATATTTCCTTATTGTATGAACATAACCATTTCCAATACAATAATATTCTTATCCATGATTTGCTTGCAATTAGATTGCTTGCAAATTTCACACCCTAAACCTTCATTCAAGTTTTATTTTATATACCAATAACACAAAAAGGGAAATTACAATACCATGGGTGCAAATCCATGGGTCAACTATACAGTAACCCAAAATTGCACATATGGGTCTAAAAAATTGCTTAAATCCCTCAAAAAACTTTCTAAACCCTAATGAGTATAGGGGTTGAGTGTCCAATCCTCTTAGAGTTAACCCCACATGAATAACATGGAAAATATTCAACATAATTCTAATATTCTCCCACTTGTTAAATACTTTCCATATGGGCTAAAAACTATCAATATAAATTGTCAAGGGCAATCATGCCCATGGATATTCTACACCAAAAACAAATTTGAGCAACGACAAAATTGTTAATGAATTAGCAGTATTCTTCTTTGTATCAAATTTCTCCAACATCACACGGTTCTCTTCAACCATATTTATCATAAAATAGTACTTGATATCAATATGTTTTGATGAATCATGAAAACTAGGATTGTTTGCCAAGAATATTACACTTTGACTATCATTTTCAATTCTCAAATATTTTTGCTTAAGGTCAACTATTGAAAACAAACTTTATAGCCATAATACTTATTTATAGGGATGATTTGTTGCAATGTACTCTACTTATATAGTGGAGAAAGCAACCACTAATTTATTTTTACTTATCCAACATGCTGCCCCTCCAAAAAATTTGAACACATAAGCACTCATGTATTTTCTCTCACCAAGATCTCAAGCCCAGTCAACATGCACAAATCCTTATAGATTTACAATATTATTGTCTCTATATTTTTCTTAGTAATGTATAGTATAATCTATAGTTTCATGTAGGTATCTAAAGATCCTCTTCATATTAGTTAAATATTCCTTTCTTGGATTTGACAAATATCTACTAACTACTCCCACTAGATGTGCATATCAGGTTTAGTACAGACCATTGCATACATTAGACTACCAAAAATACTAGCATAAGGAACATGATGTATTTCTTAATTTTTCTCATCTATTTTAGGATAATGTTCAACAGATAAATTTTTATCAATAGAATATGGAGTACATATTGGTTTACAATCATGCATCCTAAACCTCTGTAGTATCAAATCAATATATTTCCTTTGATTTAACCACAAATTTATATTTGCATGATCCCTTATTATTTTCATACCCAAAATAAATTTTGCAACACCCAAATCCTTCATGTCAAATTCAGAAGATAACTAAGAATTTAGTAAATTTATCATCTCCTTATTGTTACCAATTAACAACGTGTCATCCACTTATAACACAATGATAAAAAAAAATTACCTTTTTTTTAAATAAACACATGGGTCTGCATTGTTTTTTCCAAGCCCAAGTATCAAAATAAACCTACAAAATTTTTGGTTCCACATTCTTGGAGATTGCTTTAATTCATAAAGAGACTTCTTTGTTGAGCAAGGTGTTGCAAGAGTTTTGTCATTGTTGTCAACTCAGGCAGTTAGATCTAATAATGCAGTGGACAGGCAGTTCAAAAGTCATTCAATGCAGGCTGACAGATTTTAGGGTTTGCAATTGACCACATTTAGGGTTTGCAGCCGACCATGTTTAGGGTTTACAGTCGACCAAGATTAGGTGTTGCCAACAATTCCAAAGGGGGAGATTGTTGATCAAGGTGTTGTAAGAGTTTTGTCATTGTTGTCAACTCAGGCAGTTAGATCTAATAATGCAGTGGACAGGCAGTTCAAAAGTCATTCAATGCGAGTGACAAATTTTAGGGTTTGCAATTGACCACATTTAGGGTTTGCAACCGACCATGTTTAGGGTTTGCAGCCGACCAAGATTAGGGTTTGCATTTGCATAATCAGCCGACTACTATTAGGGTTTTCATCTCAAAATCTCAAGTATATAAGCGAGGGCTGTTTGGAGATTTAGGTATCCATCAA
Source organism: Wollemia nobilis (assembly GCA_028583015.1). Taxonomy (NCBI): domain Eukaryota; kingdom Viridiplantae; phylum Streptophyta; class Pinopsida; order Araucariales; family Araucariaceae; genus Wollemia; species Wollemia nobilis. The sequence continues at coordinate 9,122 of JAQPPZ010002360.1, forward strand.
GTGAATGTTGAAGTGCGAGATGCGACCGTAAAAGCATAGATAGCATAGAATCGACGGGATGATAGCGAAGTGCATAATGTGAATGCACACAGAGAGCAGTGTGGAACGACATAGAGTGTGTGAAGTGTGTGAGCAGAGAAAGCAGAATGTGCATAGAGCGCAAAGGGCAAAGTTGATTGCAAAGTTTGGCTATAGCAGTGCAGCAGATTATGTGAAGAGATTGCGCAAGAAATAGTAGAGTGTGTAGAGATTGCAAAGGTGAAGTAGATCAGTTAAAGTCTTGCAATAACAAAGGTATTTGTCAAACATTTTCATTCAAAATTGAAGTCCGGTTGGTGCTGGTAAATTAGGGGTTGGTGCTCCTTTATGTTGGTGCAGATAAATAAGGGGTTGGTGCTCCTTCTAGTTGGTGCTGGTAAAAAAATTGTAAAGTTGGTGCTTTGCAAGAGGCTGGATTTGGATGGTAGTCCAAGCAGCCATTCTTTTTGAGGAGTAGCCATTTTGGTGAACCTCGTTAAAAATCTATGTTGTGTGATGTTCTCTTGCTGTACTTATTATATTTGTTTATAAGTTTTAATTGTTGTGGTTTTTAGAGCTATTAATTCATGTTTTGGAATGCCACACTGATTCACCCCCCCTCTTAGTGCCATACTAAGTACAAAAATTGGTATCAGAGCCAAGTTCCCTTTAAAGGCTAAATCAGCTAGGGTTGATCTTGGATTAATACTCTAATGGCAAAGAAAGGCAAGAATGGAACCATGAGACACAAGAAGAAAAGATCACACGGGGTCATAAAAGAAAATAAATATAAATTCATTATTGTTGTAGATTCAAGAGATGAATCAAACAATGGAGAAAAGGCCAAGAGTCAACTCGGTCATAATGCGAGTTCTCAAGGTTTAGAATGTTTTGATCAACTCCGGCATAATGAACGTCAGTGTTATGGGTTTAGTAGCAGTGAAGATGAAGAAGAAATAAAATCAGAACAGGAATGTAATAAAGAAGAAATGAATACAGAAGCAAATTGGAATGAAGATCAAATTACAGCTCTAAGTAAGAAGAATAGAACCTCCTTCAAAAGGACATCTCAGCCAGTTTCAATTTCTATGGTAGAGGAAATTGAACCGAGAAAATGCAGAAGGGGTGAACACTGAAGCAGATAATAAAAACCTCAATGCTAAAGTAGAGCGGGAAGGTGAGTTGATCTCTGCTCTTGAAGAGTTTAGTATAGAAAAGAAAAAGAACAAAAGGCTGTCCAAGAAATTGGAAGAATATGGGGATGAGATTGAAAATCTGTTCTTACAATTCCAACAGGCCAAGAAAATAGAAGAAGACTTGAAGTCACAGCTGAATGATAAATTCAATGTGTGTAACAAACATGAAGAGGATTCTAACAAAGTAGTTAGTAATCTAAAGCTGCAAGTAGAAGAGTCTAAAAGGATTGAGGAAACTCTCGAGTCGTAGATCAATGAGAAAGAGATTATTTGCCGCAAACAAGAAGAAGAGATTGTTTCATTGAAGAAACAACTAGAAGAGGCCAATACAAATCTTAAATTCGAGAAGAGCACAAAATTGCTAGATAAAATGATAAGTCATCAGAGAAGCTCCACGATTAAGCATGGTCTTGGATATGAAGCTGAACAACCTGTATCTTCCAATTCTGCAGAGAAGAAGTTCACTGTTGAAGGGTCCGAGCAAGAAAAGGTTAAAGCTGTATCTTCAAAAGAAAGAAAATATCAAAGGAGATTTACAGCAAAGCAACCACAACAAAAGAGGTTCTACCACTCTCACTTTTTTCATACTAACACTTTTAATGGCTATTGTTTCAGATGTAACCAGTATGGTCACAAGGCAACTTATTGTGGATTAAATAATAAATCAAAGAGTTATGCTGGTCGAAATACATCTGCATATCTGAGTGAACACTTTGTACAATGTTTTCAATGCAATGGTCATGGGCACATAGCAAGGTTTTGTCCAAGCGCTTATGTATCAAATCTAAGGCAAAACAGTAGATTTCATAAGACACAAAGAACACAACACAAACAAGAAATAAATCAGGTTCATAGAAAAAAGGAAAATAATCAGTCATCATGGATGCATAAGAGACAACCACACCAGAGAGATATTCAAGTTCATGCAATGATGCAAAATAGGGACGCAGGTGAAAAATCCAAGCCCGAGGTCAAGAAAGTCCGGAGAAAGAAAGAAGAGAGGAAATCGTGTCTCCTTGAACTAAAGGAGGCTGCTCTTCTCTTGCACTAAGCAACTCCAGGTAACACATCCTCAGGGGGAGCATTTTGAAAAAGGTTTTATTTTAATGCTTCTGTATATTTTTCTGGGTATCTGAGGATGAAAGACCAGCAGTTGGGCTTTTGTGGTATAATTGTCAAGTGTGTTGGTTGTTCATTTAGTTGTGTGTGGAAGTGCCATGAAGGGTAGTGTTTGCATTGAGAATCTTCACCATTGGTAGTATTGCTTATGTCATTGTTGTTTTGTTGATGGTTCTTACTACCACTGATTATAGCTATGGATTATAACAGTTCATATTGTTTTTGTTTATTGAAATAATGCTTGCCCCAGCTGCGTATTTGTGTTTTGATAATAGCAGCATGTTTTTGTTCGATGCTTGATGTGAAGATTGTCAGATCTTTCATTACACCTTGGTGAATATATTTAATTCACAGACAGTTTTGTTTTAACTTTTAATATAATTCCAATTCAAGGATAAGAAGTTTGAGGCTGAGTAAGGTGCACTACGGTTGGCCATAAAGTGTTTGACAAAATGTCTTCTTTTGACATGCATGATTGAAAGTAAGAGTTGGCGATAAAATTGCGGTCTTTGGACAAAAATTGGTACGGATGTGAGTCACTTGTCAATTCTGTTGATAGAAGTGAAATCATCATGTTGAATGGGAAGATTGAAGAAAAAGTTTATAATGTGCGACAGGATGATTTCCAGCCTGGTGATGAATGTTTGAGGTGCTTTTATAAAGAATTGAGGTAGTCTCCTGGATTCTCACTGCAGAGAAAGACAAACGAGTTGTCAGTAGGTTCAAGTCACGTTGAGAATATTCAAGATGTATATGCAGATGTTGTTTGCATTACAGAGCAAAAAGTTGGATAGTTAAACGATCAGTGTATGCTTTCACTAAAATCGGTGGACAAGTTTGAGATTGCAAAGCAACGAGAGGGTTGAGGCTCAGAAGATGGCGTGAATTGAAGTGGCCACATATTCCCAAGAATAGTCTAAAATTTGACTAGCCATTGGGATCAAATTCTCGAGGGGGGCATTTGTGCATTTGTTCATCTTATTGATCATATCCATGATTTTTGCTAACTATTTCAATGTGGTTTTGAGAATGGTGTGTATGGACTCAGGGGGAGTCTACAACAGCCCTTTGGTATTATTGACAAAGGGGGAGAAGAGTTACAGGAATGTACACAGGTGTTGCCAACAATTCCAAAGGGGGAGATTGTTGAGCAAGGTGTTGCAAGAGTTTTGTCATTGTTGTCAACTTAGGCAGTTAGATCTAATAATGCAGTGGACAGGCAGTTCAAAAGTCATTCAATGCAGGCTGACAGATTTTAGGGTTTGCAATTGACCACATTTAGGGTTTGCAGCCGACCATGTTTAGGGTTTGTAGCCGACCAAGATTAGGTGTTGCCAACAATTCCAAAGGGGGAGATTGTTGAGCAAGGTGTTGCAAGAGTTTTGTCATTATTGTCAACTCAGGAAGTTAGATCTAATAATGCAGTGGACAGGCAGTTCAAAAGTCATTCAATGCAGGCTGATAGATTTTAGGGTTTGCAATTGACCACATTTAGGGTTTGCAATCGACCATGTTTAGGGTTTGTAGCCGACCAATATTAGGGTTTGCATTTGCATAATCAGCCTACTACTATTAGGGTTTTCATCTTAAAATCTCAAGTATATAAGCGGGGCTGTTTGGAGATTTAGGTATCCATCGGGTGAATGTTGAAGTGCGAGATGCGGCCGTAAAAGCGCAGATAGCATAGAATCGGTGAGATGATAGCGAAGTGCATAATGTGAATGCACATAGAGAGCAGAGTGTGGAACGACACAGAGTGTGCAAAGCGTGTGAGCAGAGAAAGTAGAATGTGTAGAGAGCGCAAAGGGCAAAGTTGATTGCAAAGTTTGGCTGTAGCAGTGCAGCAGATTATGTGAAGAGATTGCGCAAGAAAGAGCAGAGTGTGCAGAGATTGCAAAGGTGAAGTAGATCAGTTAGAGTCTTACAATAACAAAGGTATTTGTCAAACATTTTCATTCAAAATTGAAGTCCGAGTTGGTCTTGGCAAATTAGGGGTTGGTGCTCCTTTACGTTGGTGCGGATAAATAAGGGGTTGGTGCTCCTTCCAGTTGGTGCTGGTAAACAAATTGTAAAGTTGGTGCTTTGCAAGAGGCTGGATTTGGATGGTAGTCCAAGAAACCGTTCTTTTTGAGGAGTAGCCATTTTGGTGAACCTCGTTAAAAATCTATGTTGTGTGATGTTCTCTTGTTGTACTTATTATATTTGTTTATAAGTTTTAATTGCTGTGGTTTTTAGAGCTGTTAATTCATGTTTTGGAATGCCACACTGATTCACCCCCCCTCTCAATGCCATACTAAGTACAACATTCTTCAACTTGCATACCAAGTGCTCCTTACCTTTTACCATGAAATTTTTGGTTGTGAAATATGTGTATTCATCAATTTCACCATATATAAAATTTATATTTATATCCATCTATTCTATTTCAAAATCAAAAGCAGCAAAAATAGCCAATATAACTATAGTTGATGTTAGTTTAGTCATAGGAGAAAAAATCTCACCAAAGTCAATTCCCTCAACTTGAGAAAATATTTTTACTACCAGGCGAGCTTTGTACTTCTCCAACTTTCTTTATACATTGTACTTTTTCTTGGATAACCACTTACAACCAATAGGTTTTCTTATAGGGGTAGTTTCACTAGGTCCCATGTCTTATTTTATCCAATGACTCTATTTCTTCCTCCATAGCACTTTTCCAATAATTATTCTTACTTTACTAAAGTGTCTCCTTTACAGTCTTGGGTTTTTCATTAGTAACTGATAAATTAAATGTTGAAAAAAAAAATGAAGGGTTATACCTTTTTGGGAGTCTTCTCACTCGATTCGATCTCCTCAAAATTGGAGTTCTAGGTTATGCATCTTCAACTTCCTCCTTACCTTCTTCCTCTAAATATTCCTCTTCAAACTCTCTCTATAATTCATATTCTTCTGTAGCATCAAGTTCTACCATAGGTTCTTCCTCCTATTCCAATTTTACCTAAACTATTTTAGGTTCTTTGCTTGGTTGCATTTCCTATTTTGGAACCTCTTTTGTTTATCTAAATATCATATTACAACTGTAAGCAATCTTCTATGTTTTTGGGTTTCACAAATTATATCCTAAAACACTAGTACTATAACCCATAAATATGTATTTTTTATATTTGTAGTTTAGCTTTATTTTCTATTTTGGTACATACATATAAGCTTCACAAGTAAACATCCTTATATTACTAAGAGAGGGTTTCTTACCAGTTCACAATTACTATGAAGTTTTATCCACAAAATATAAGGTAGGAGACCTATTGATGAGGTAAGAAGTATTTAATGTGGTGTAGAGGGGGAAAATTGCCCTACTGCATATGATTCTTGATTGGATTCATTGGGGGTCAAGGTGAACCATGAGGGTGTTTTATGTTCTCTACACTCAGGGACACGAAATGATGGGTTCACCAAGAATAATTTTAGGAATCACTCCAAATTTGGGGTGGAATATTTGATGTTTCAATTAAACATTCACCTATTATTTGGCCTATCTAAACAAAGCTATGAAAATGAAATAACAATGCAAGACACAAAATATGCAAGAAGACAAGATCTAACCCTAGTATGACTTTGTAATTCAATGATATCTTACCCTAAAATTGCAAAATAAATCCTTTTAGCAAGGATCCAAGGGAAAGACACAAACAATATTAAAAATCCTAAATCCTCACTATATGCTTTTATTCTTTCAAATGCTTATAAATTCAATCAAATAATTTTCCCTTACTTGTAATATAGGTTTTGAACACAAATGAATAGAAATCAAACACCAAATAGCCTAAATATCTATTAGGGCACTTATCTAATCCGGTGGTTGTTCCAAGATTTATCTTGTTTCTAGAGTATCTAATAACTTCAAACCTATAAAATAACTTTACAAAACCCTATAAAATTTGATCAGTGTTTGGGGGTCTACTTAGGCCACTATAAGACTGAACTTGAGGTGCAACAGTCAAGTCCCTTTGGTACTTTTAGCTGACCATTTGAAATTAAAATTGATATTTGAACTTTGGAACATGCACAAATATATGGAAACAACTATGTAATAGTAATATTAAATGCAGATAGGATGGCCACAACAAGTTGCTAAAATACAAGATGTAAAATTAGGGTTTTGGGGTGCAAAACTTACCCCCATGCCCTAATTTTCTAAATTCATACCTTGTAAATAGGTATCATGAATCTTGTTGAACAAAATCATGATATATAATGATGGGGCATGGATTTGGTTTATATGACCTCATTGGACCCTGAAAGGGTGAAAAATGAAGCACAAAATAGCAAAACATCAGTTTAAAAAGCTACTAACATGAATATCAAACTTGATGAGCTGATGGAAAAGTCAAGAAGCAATAAATATATGGATGAAGTAATCCAAGAAGGTTGATCAATCTAGTCATTAAGACTCCTCCACTCAATCCCAAATGGTAGCCACCATAAAAGCATAAAATACCAAAAATAGCAATTTAGAGTAGATGAGCACTTGTTAGCATGAACAATGAGTAAGTCAAGAATTCGAATCTCAAAATAAATTATTGGTGAAGCTTAGGAAGAGGGAATTAAAAACCTTATTTATAAGAGGTTTGAAGGGCAAAACAAGTAGGAAAATGAAATCTTACCACGGGAAAATACTGATACTAAAAGAGGCCAGCAAGGGGAGGGGTTTAAGTGAGAAAACCCCTAAAATGTCAAATTTGTACCCCATAATTATAGGGTGTAAATATGGTAAGCCAAATTAATACCTATATAGATCAAGCATAAATTTTGTAAAGCTAAGGAAACAAGGCCAAGGGGGAGGGCAATATTATATTTTGAGGATATATGTTGTGGAGAGATTTAACAAAAGTCCCAATGAAATACAGGAAATATAAAAGAAAGTGAAACAACAACATGGCTAAAATACTCTATAAATAGAAATGATGATAATACAATACAATATGGAGGAAATGTTCACCCCATTAATATAAGCTAAACAACTACATCGTACTTCATACAAGAGTATTTAAGAGATGATATGGATGTATATGTGATATATGATGGGATATTCTACTACTATGAGGCCCTTTATATAGGAAGATAGATTCATTTTCCAACACTCTACCTAGTTGTACAAGGGGACACCTTGCACATTACACCTTGCACATGCCACTTGTGCATTTATAACATTGCTTTAAGTAACTAGATAACTTCCCCCTAAAGTAATATCCTATCCTAACTATGTACCTAAGGTGGTACATATACATGATCCAAATTATGTAATATACTCTAACTTTAACACCTCATGTATTACATTGTTTGGGTATTGGATATTTCAATCTTCAATATGGATCTTTATCTTCAGTATGATCTTTGATTTGATCAAGTACTTTCATCAATTGAATTTTGTTTTGGAGTCCTGTATCTGAACCTTCTTCTTGTTAGCTTTTTATGAATGAGCCTTGAGGGATAACAATCACAAGATGTATAATAACATGAAAGAAAGTAAATTTTCTATATTACTGAAGTATGCTAAAAATATAAATTATATAAAATATTACAATGTAGCTATGGAGTAAGTGAGCACTCTATTAACAAAGCTACATAACTAAATTGTATCCATCATCAATGAATGGTGTGTCATAAATAAATACACTATCCACTAAGCTACACTATATGACTATGTCCATAGACTCTCTTCTCAATCTATCTAAGATGTCATCCTTATATAGGTAAAGTAGGATATTTGGCGAACACTCTATCTAGATGTGTAAGGGATAACTTGCACATGTACAACTTGCACATTGACACTTCTGCATTTATTATATTGCATCAAGTAACTAGATAACTTGCATAGGAAGTAATCTAGATATGTATCCTGGAGGATATATTTACATAACCCAAATTATGGAATAGACTCTATTTCCAACACCCCTGTATTATATTATTTTGGTATTTAAGACTTTAGTCTTCAATATAGATTATCTTCATTTTCTTCTACTTGATATTCGTAGTCTTCTTCCTCTGCATTCTTTGTATTCAGGTTCAATAGGTAATTTGTGTCGATATATGATGCATAGTAGGTTGTAGCTAGGCCTTCTATTCTCATTGGATGATCTTCGGCATGTTCAAGTTCATATTCTATCCAACAACCTTTATAGTCCTCCTTTCAAGTTTCTTCATTTGATTTAGATTGTTGATGAATGAGTAGGGCATGATGCAATTGTCCTCTCATATTTTTTATTCTTTTGTACTTACATTTTTTATGTATTGGTTCTTCATTTTCTTCAACTTGTTCTTCTGCAAAAAAGTTAGAAGTATTATGTAACATCACAATATCTTGTGGAATTTCCATTGATTCTAGGATATAGGTATTTTCATGGATTGAACCTATTGCTTTTAGTCTATCTTGATTCATAATGAGACATGTATTTATCTCATTCATTTATCCAAAATTAATCATGTAGTTGTTTTCTACTAGCTTGCTCACTGATATGAGATTGAATGTTAATCCAGGAATATACAATACTTTTTGTAGTAGAAGATTTGAAAAATATTTACTGGGAGATACACATCCATATCCATGAATATGATAAGTTTGGTTGTTTGCAATTATTAACCTATAACCTTTAGTGACCTCAATATAGTAAAATCATTGTAAATTTATTTTCATATGATGACTAGCTCCTCAATCAATAAACCACCAGTGATTATGCTTTATGATTTGGTTCCTATCAGAGCAAGTTTTACAATCATTGTAAGATATTCCTTTACCCATTTGAAATGTTGAACTTGAATAATTGAGATAGAATGGATCTTTAGTATTTTTAAGCATGATATTCCTCTCTTTGTAGAAATATAGTTCAATTTTGGTTTATTTTGTACAAGTTATGTAAGATTCAAAAATCAACTTTCTAACACCTTATTACTCCTAATTGAACTAAGCACTTTTTTCAATTTTGAAGAGTTTTTTATGCTGGAATTATTTTATTCCTTTTTTAATATTTGAGACAAGCAAAATTTACATATATATCCAACCTTAATAGAAACCCTAATAATCTCTTTTATATCCCTTTGATTATTTCTAATCTCCAATAAAATAAATTTGATGGAGTAATCCTTGTGACTCCCGAGTTTGGAAAATTAGAGAAATGATAATAATATTTGCAATTTAATTTAATCAAAGTTGAATTCCTTATTCCTCCTAAGTAAGATTACAAATATTAAATTAATAAGACAAGTCACCCCTTTAGCTTTCAAAATCTAAGTTTTAACCTTATTTTATTACCCTTATATCTCCAACTTATGAAAGAAATAATAAATGGGATTTAGACCTTACCTTTTATATGAAATATCTCCTCAATATTTGATATTTTTTGTGGTTGAGTATAACAGTGTATAAAAGGTACATTAGGTGCTTGATTTAATGGACATTAATTGGAGTGGCTGGTCTTGAATGTTGGTACATATGGTATTGAAAGTTGACTTTCAAATATAAAGAGCCTTTAATGCTCCTTACCCTTATATTCCATGTTGCACTTCGAACATTTCTACCATGATTCTGTCACACAAATGTGCTATGCTCCTCCTTTAGATTTCTTTGATTGTGTTTCACTCATGCATGTTGAACTTTGACTTTAAATAATTTTTAAGGGTAGTTGATCATAGACATTGTGACAAGTATCATGTTCATTATAAATGAATGCTCCCTTATTTACGTAACACTCTTCAAGAGATTCAAAAATGTATGGTAACTTGTGTGAATCTTGTGGAGAATGCCAAGTGCCACATATTTTCTTGTAACTACCGCATGGGATTTTCTAGAACATTAAGAGGAATGATCGCCAGAATGCCAAGTGTTATTTTTGCATGGGGTCCATTCTTATAACATATTCAAAGATGGAAATTATAACTCCATAATCCCTTTACTTTGCAATGTTTCTTGGGTAGCAAGCAAGATTTTTTCTACATGTGGATGGACGATGTGCTATGGATATTGGATGGTGATTTGGAGCTTCCTTCCATGGGTGGTATCCTCCTTGTTAGATAGCATGAATGTAAAACCTTTCCCTCTCTCTTTTATGCCTCCAAATGTATTGAATCCTTTGCATATTTTTTTGACATACTTTTTGAAATCTATATGCATTTGCTTTTGTACGTAAATGTGGCTCATGAATGATCTGAAATGAGCTTTTATTCTACATGTACGTACATCCAATATGAACCCTTGAGTGGCTCCTTCTGACTTGGGAAGAAGAGTACTGACATTCGACCTATGTTGGTGTTTTTTTACCTTTAGAAAATGTTCCCTTTTATGGTACTTCCAAATCTGCTTTTATTCTATCAAAAACCATATTAGAGTAGTGCATATAATATATTATAATGTCGTATAATAAGGATTTTTACTAAACCTTATTTTGAACTTTATTTCTAGATCTAAAATTCTGGTTTTGTGGCAGATTTTCCTACAATACAAGGGTTTGAGGTTGTCTTTAAATAGTACACCTTTCCTTTTTTGCTTGGATACTTTTTATAACAAGTCCAAGCTTTTATAACAATAGATAGAAGCTTTTTATTTGATGCAAATTTTCTACATTTTTTCCTTGCATTCAACTTGTAATGCTTCTAATTTTTTAGACTCACCAGCTCTCACTTTCATAAGCTTCTATTTCTATTTTTGGTTAGTTAAGTTCTTCTCCAAATTCAAGAGGATTCTAACCCTTTTTGTGGCTTCTATTGGACACTTCAAGTTGCATATTTTTGTGCTTCAATAGTGTCTTTAGACACTTGATACAAATCAGACTTTATGCCTTTCAAGAAACACAAAAATAATTTTCTTTTTTGAGAGTGATATAGTAGTACAATTTATTCATTTTTAATGCACTAATATTACACCTTATCACTCCAATCAACTCTCAAAGTCATGCACTAATAAGTTACTACAGCCAATGAAGAAAAACCTAAAATGAATCTTTAAGAGTTATTCTACAATTTCACTATAGGACAAAGTCTTATTTTTCAAAAATGGATAATAGGTACTTGATAGTAGCTAATATGAAATCTAATAAAATCCTAATAAATGTGCAAATGAATCCTTAAAAGAATCTATTTTCTTTTGCAATTTTTTGAATACTGTAATCTAGTTTCATTTTTGCAACTTTAATCCATATTTAGGTGCTCTAATAAATCTAACAAATAATTCAATTAATGGATCTCTTTGCACCATAAGTTGTATACCAATTTCCTTTAGCTCTTATCCAAAATTTGTAGAGGATGTAGACCTTGGTATCTAAAACACCAAGTTGTTGCTTCAAGTAGGTAGTCTTGAACAACTCCTTCACCAAATGATGGTCTCAAAATTTATTTCACGAGCCTAGGATTTGGTGGCTTGTTCTCCTCTTGTGTTATCCTTCTACTATAAATTTGGAGAAGTCTATGTCTCTAAAGCAGTACCTTCTTACTGTGACAGGTAATATTTAAATATCCAATATTCAGTGAGCTTCATCTTTCTTCAAGTCTTCTTATCAAATTTTGACTTTAAGTAGGATCTTCTTCTAGGGTTTGGCACTCCTTTCCAAATTTTTCTTCTCAAATTTGGTACTCCTTGAAAAATTCTCCTCTTGGGCTTATTTTTGGATGGTGACAATTGTCCCAAGTCCTTCACTATCAGGGACTTCATCTAGATAGTGGATTTCTCCAATGAGTTCTCAAAGAACTCTCTTAATATTCAACAAGGCTCTCCTAGCCTTTCTTGGATGCTCGATGAGACCTTCACAAGGTCTTTGATATGGTAGCTTCTGATGTTCTTCCTTGAGATATTTTCTTCAACCTTATGCTTCTTGGAAGTGTTGGTGATGAGATATTCTCTTGGATCTTCTAATTTGGTTGCTCTTGGCTTCGAGCAGGACTCTCCCAACCCTTCTTCTTCTTCTTCCAATAATGGAAGTTCTTCAATGAGATTTTCTCCTGATCTCTTCAATTTTGCTTTAGGGTTGAGATGATTCTAAAGAAGATACTCTTCCTAAATTTCTTGTAGGAAGTCTCCCAACTCAATATTTTTTTCTTGCAAAAATTATTTTAAAACTAAAATATTTTAGTCTACTTTTGAATCAGATATTCTTCTCGAATTCTTCTTTAGGATCAAGGCTTATTTGGCCTATTTTAATATCAAGTCTCCTATGGCCTTTTTCAGTACCAAGGCTCCTATGGCCTTTTCAATAGTAAAGCTTATGTGGCGTTTTCAATATCAAGGATTCTATGGCCTTTTCAATATCAAGGATTTTGTGGCCTTTTTAGTATCAAGGCTTTTGTGGCATTTTCATTATCAATACTTTTGTGGCTTCTTCTTTAAGGCTTCTATGAACTTTTTGTATCAAGGCTCTTTTGGCCTGTTATTCAACTATAGAATTTACAATCCATAAATGGAGATATTCAGTCTCCAATCTTCACCATGATCCTTCACTTGAAGTCTTCTTTTGTAGTATTCTTCTCTTGCACAATTAACTAACCTCTACACTATGAGGGTACACCAACCTTCGAGCAACAAATTTGGAGTCTCCTAGAACATCATTATTATAAACAAACATCATAAAGAAAAAAATCAATAAAACTCTAACTTTCTAACCAATCAAGCTATTTTGCAGAGTAAGTTGTGGGTTTACGTCTGACGTGATATGAGTGCCAAGCAGGATCAAATTTCAAGGATAGGATAAAATTATAAGTGAAACTTTAATAATTAATATTATTTTTTATATTAATAAAATTATTAATGATAGTAATTTTTTTAATGAAAGTATTCGTGCTTTTCACAATTATTAGCCACATGCCAACTCAAATAGGAGTCTCAATGCTTTGAGAATTAATTTCATGCAACAAAATAAACTTTAGGCACTAGTTAGAAAATTTTAGATAACCTGGATGATCTTCACTAGATGATTTGTCAATGTAGTGAATTAAGTGTTGAGTCCTAGTTTTCATGAGTTTTCATAACAACTCTGTGGAAAAGGCTCTAGATGAAAACTATCTCAGTATTTTCTAAAACTAATATTTCTTTCAATCCTATATTTGTGACTCTCTCAAAATCTACCACCTAGATACTTTTGAGATATTTTGTTAGTGGTTGGTCTAGTGACGCATCAGCATGACAAATATCTTAGGCTAACCAACAATGGTGGTTTTCCTATTGACCTGCATAGACTAGATCTATTATGTCTCTGATACCACTGTTAGTTTTTGATGAATGAACCTTGAGAGATAAAAATCACAAGATGGATAATAACATGAAAGAAATTAAATATGCTAGATGACTCAAGTATGTTGAAAATATAAATTATATAAAATATTACAATGTAGCTATGGATGAAGTAAGCTCTCCATTAACAAATCTATAGATCTGCATTGTATCCATCACCAATAAATGGTGTTGCATACATAACTACACTATCCACTAAGCTACGCTATCTGACTATATCCTCTGAATCTCTTCTCAATCTATCTAAGAGGCCATCCTTATATAGGTAAAATAGGATACTTGTGTATTTATTGCATTGCATCAAGTAACTAGATAACTTGCACAGGAAGTAATCTAGATATGTATCTTGGAGGATACATTTACATAACCCAAATGATGGAATAGACTCTATTTTCAACACTTCTTATTTAGCTTTTCCTTTGAGTTTGATTTCCGCATTCCTGTAGGTGGTAGTATTGTTGCTAGATCCCTGCAAGGATGGTTCTCCTTCTTCTTCATTTTGAGAATGGTCTTCAACTTGATGTGGTTGTTCTTTAGCTACTTTAGTCTTCATGTTATAGCTTCTTATTCTTTCCAATCCTCTGTTCTTTGATATCAAATATCTTTGATGAACTAGTGATCTCATGGTTTGGCATGTCTAAAGTGGATAAGAATTTATCCATCTTTTCTTCTTAGAATTTTTGTATGACTTCTCTCTAAGTATCAAACTTAGACTCATTATTATTAGATGCTTCTAGAGTACAATTATGAAAATAGCAATCTATATTGTGTAGTAATATTTCTTCGTGGCTTATATAGTATTTGTGTTTATAGTAGTAGAAGAAAGATGAGTAATTGTTCCCTTCACTATATTTGCATGGATGGAAATTCCAGCAATTGATCTTTTCATGACCATATTTATTGCTTTAAGTGCATAATTGAGATATTCTAGCTACTTTGTAATCTATCTTAGGGATATCATGTTTATCTATATCCTTGACTAGCTCCTTAAACCATATGTGCACGATTGAAGCTATTTTATTTTTACTCCTTTTTGTGATATCTACCATTTATTATCTCTTTTGAATGTAATATTTTCCATAGTTAAGTTCTTCAGAACTTGTTTCCCATCTTATTGATTCTTCTTTTTCTTTTTCATTTTCTATTGTATTACCAATCATGCTTTTAATCCATACTAGTATTTTTCTCATCCCACTTCTAAGTGTATTGCTTAATGTGTTGGTAGTCATATTTATAGTATATGATCCTGATGGAACTTTAGGTTTTGTAGGCTTCCTTATATCTCCCTAGTTAAGAGATGTGAGTCAGTAGAGTCCTTGTAGACTTTATAGAGACCTTAGTACTTGATAGTATTTGATGAATTCTATTTTTATCAAGCTTTGTAGAATGCTTTATATCTCCCTAGTGATTTTGGATATGATAAATGATATATAAAGTGCTTTTGAGAATTATAGTTCAATTTTTAGTTGATTTTGTGAAGTTTTGAGAATAGAAAAAATCAACTTCTTTTACACCTTATTACTCCTATTGAACTTTAAGCACTTTCTAATTTGATGAGGTTTTAATAGTTGGATTCATTTTATCTCTTTAATGTATTTTGAGATTAATATGCCAATTAATTTCTAGATATTTTTTTGATTGGCTGATAAAAGTGGTTTTGAAATATTCCCAAAACATTTTACAATAACGCATCATAAAAAGGTTGCCATGGAAAAACCATTTAGAAAGAAACAAAAACCCTCGAAGGAAAACAATACATCTAGATCCAAGCTAGGGTAAGCATAGAAAATAAAACAAATATGATTAGGGGTAGATGACCAAACTAGGGCTAACCTAGAAAAAAATAAAAAACAAAAAAAAAAACTAAATACGCCACATAGGCTTACTTCAAAGTGCAGTTCAATCTTGGTTGGTCTCACCCTTGATGGACAAGTCCATATTTTTTGCTTGTTGGATAAAGCTTCCATTTGGAGGCCAAATTCAACATGCTTGAAGGTATATTTGGGATTTTATTATATATGTTGGCATCCATGTCAGAGGGGTAATGCCTAGACAAAAGGATCCACAATGATCATAACCACCAATTATAGATTAAGACTTCCATTTGCATCAATGTGGGAAAGAATACATTGGGGAAAATTGTCATACCAAACTTACAGGTTTTCATGTTCGACTCCTGGATTGGCAAGGAGGTCAGCAGCTCTGTTCCCTTCACGGTAGACATGTTGAGTGGAACAAGTCTAAGGATGTCAATTATCTTCAAAATTTCTTGGATCGCATTAAACATGTTCCAAGTAGGCAGTCATAATTTTTGAATGCATCTTATGTCATTCATAGAGTCACTTTCTATGATGATTTTTTCAAACTAAGAGCACTTGCAAATGAGTAGGCTAAGGTATAGTGCACAGGATTAAACAAAATTATTAGTCTGAGTGCCCATGAACTCATCAAACGTATGGAGAATTTTCCCTTGATTGTTTCTTATGATACCACCTTCTCCATCTTTGCCAAGATTTCCTTTAGAGGCTTCGTCAACATTTAGTTTGACCCAACCACTAGGAGGGAAATCCAATTGACCACTAACCTATCAACTCTTGGAGGACCTTGGTAGGGAGTTTGACTCTAAAAAAAAGAGTTTTAAATATGGACGATTCCTAGTGGGACTTGGGATTTTTTGATTGGATGAGGCTAGCATTCTCACTAGAAAAATATAGGGCTTGAGAGAACACTGACTTCGCATCTCTAGCAATTGTGCCAAAAATATTGTTGTTTCTCTCCAACCAAACCTACCAAAGAAAGTGAGGAAAACAAAAAGACCAAAAAGCATAAATTTTCAGGTTCTAAAATAGATTTGACCATTTATGGTAGGCATCAATTAGAGTTTTTCAGGTAGATCCAACAGATATTCACCATATTGAGAAATGAATATAAGACTTTTGTTGAAAAGGGGCACTCAAGGAAGATATGGATCATAGATTCCCAATTGCATTTGCATAAGACACAATGGTTAGGGAGAACCAATCCTCTTTGCATGAGATTGTCAATGGTCAAAATCCTATTCAGCGAGGTGAGCCAAAATAAATGGGTGACTTTGGGAATTAAACCTTTCAACCAAATAGTTTTGAATTTAGGCCAAGGATTGACTTCTCTGCATTGGACGTAGAAACCAGATTTAACAGAGTAGAGCCCATTCTCACAAAGGAACCAAAAGGGAGAATCTAACAAATTGGGGTTGCTTGGTATAATAGTAGTACATAACATGTTAGCAATGGTAGAAAAAGTAGAATCTTGGGCAATGCTAATATTATTAGAAGGAAAAGGTTTCCATTTGGCATTGTTAATGTTTCTAGAGAGGAAATTACACACCTTGGAGCCAAACAGTCGATCGATAAGCAACTTAACACAAATGAGATTTGCAACATTGATCAAGGGTTGATTACTCAGCCATCTATCCTCCCAAAATTTGATTGAAGCACCATTTCCTAGCTACCACATGAGTCCATATTTGAGAATTGGCCAGGTTTTTATCATAGAATTCTAAAAACATGATCCAAAAGGATGTAGATCATTACAAAGAAAATGCCACTGCTAAAGATATTTGTTTTTTATGATTTTAATCTAGGTAGTATGCTCATTACGGGAAATCCTCCACCCTTTCTTACCAATGAGAGAATAATACATTTTTCCAGCTTTCCTAAAGCCCAACCCACCTTGGTTTTTCTTTGAGCATATATTGTCCCAAGCTACCAGGAGGATTTTATTTGTGTTTTCAATTCCCAAGCAGAGGATTTTAATTTGCATCTATTCAATATTTTTGTATATAGAGGCCAAAGATTTAAATATGGACAAGAAGTAGATTGGAATGCCCTGAAGGTAAGCTTGCACTAGAGTCGCTTTAGCTGCTAGACTAAGAAGACACCCTTTCCAACCTACCAATTGTTTCTAGATTCTTTCAAGAATATTGTTCCATATGTTTGTAGGAGGCTTACCATGGAAGAGGGGCATACCTAAATAAGTAGAAGGAAGACTTGAGATGTTGCAATCCATAATTCTAGTAATCTTATGCTGCATATCAATAGGGGTATTCAAAAAATACAATTTGCTTTTTTGGAAATTGACTTTTTGCCCTGATGCTTAGGAACCGATTCTTTTGTAGATAATATCGTGTCATCGATAAATTTTTGGTGCATAACTGGTTGGGATATTGATGATGCTTTTATTCCAGATATAGTGCCATTAGTGCATGCAAATTTGAATGCCTTGCCTAGGGATTTGGCAACAATTATGAACAAATAGAGGGATAAAGAGTCCCCCTGCTATATGCCTTGATTAATTTTAAAATATCTAGTTGTAATACCATTTACTATGATAGAAAACCATGCAATAGATAAGCATTATTGTATTAGGGCAATCAAATCTGGGTGAAAACCAAAATTTCCCAACACAACACATAAAAAACTCCATGAAACTTTGTCAAAAGCTTTACTGATATCCAATTTGAGGATTAATATTACCTTTTTGTTCTTGGAAGCATAATAGAGCAGTTCATGAATGGTTATAATGCCATCAATTATGAGTCTTCCCTTGATCAAACTGCCTTGGCACAAATCAATGATATCAGGTAGAAGCTTCTTCATTCTGTTGGCAATAGTTTTAGTCATAATTTTGTAGACAACATTGCATAAGCTAATCGACCTATAGTCAAAAATGGTTCTACAATGTTGAGTCTTCAAAACAAGGGTGAGGAAGGTGGAATTGAAGTCCCACAGGATGCATTTGGAATATTAGGAAAATTGGATGGCTTTAACCACATCAGCACTAAAAATATCCCAAAATAGTTATAAAAATGAGGAGAGAACCCGTTGAGGCTAGGATATTTATCGCTAGCCATAGATAACACAACATCCTTAAATTATTATGTAGATAATTAAGCCAGTAGGCTATTATTAATCATTGGAGATCAGACAGGGAATGTTTTGAAGAAAAAGGTTAGAAGCTTGGGAATTACTCAGTTGGAATGCTCCAAGAACATTTTGGTAATGGGCAACAATTTCACGTCTCACATCATCCTCATTTTTTGTACTGGTGTCATCTGATCTAACCAAGTCTCAATTTTTTTTTATGCTTTTGTGTTAGAGAGTAAGATCATGGAAGTATTTTTTATTAGAGTCACCCTGTTTCAGCCAGAGGGCTCTAGATTTTTACCACCAAAAACTTTCTTCCATGGAAAGAATATTGTGAAATTCATACAAGAGCTCTCTTTCTTGATTTCTCAGCAGCTCATCTTGCTCCTCATTGTGGATACAATTTTTGATGACCCAAATCTTGTCAACAATGATTTTTTTAGCTTCAAATAAGTTCCCAAAGGTTTCTCTATTCCAAGTTTTGATGTTGTTTTTGGTATGTCGTAGCTTTTGGGTTAAACTTACAATTGGGTTTCTAGGGAAATATCTGCTCCACCAATCAAGCACTCTGCCTCTAAAATATGGGTGTTGAGTCCACATAGGTTCAAACTGGAAGGGAGACTTGAAGGAGACTAGAGAGTTCAGCCCTTCCAGAACCAATGGATTATGGTCAGACCCAATCTGAGGAAGAGTGTGAAGAGTCACATCTCCTAAATATTGGAGAGCTTCACGAGAGATAAGAATTTTATCCAGCCACATTAATATATGTTGTGACCCTATTATCTTGTTGGTCTAGGTGAATTTGTTCCCTTGGAGGTGAATGTCCATCAGATAATTTCCATCAATGAGCTTAGCAAAATATTCAAAGCTTTGAGGTGAGATAGGAATACAAATTTTTTTATTAGTAGGATAGAGTGACAAGTTGAAATCACCACCAATAATCCATGGTTGGCCTTGGAAAACATGACACATTTGGCTCATTGAAAACCATAGCTCTCGTCCACCAGACATGGTATTGGGTGCATAAACATTAGATAATACCCACTGAGTTTTTGAATCTTTACAAAAGAAAGCAATGTTGGTAATCCTATCAGAAGAGGATAAGATGTTCTCCTCCACCTTAGAAGGATTCCATAAGCACATGAGGCCACCAAAATATCCTCTTGCAGGGTTGGAAGCAACTCCACAATTTTTCCAAATAGCCCTTGTAACTCTATCCTGATAGTTTTCATCAATCTTGGTTTCTTGTAACAAAATTATGGTAGGCTTAATATCTTTTCATATGGATGCAACAAGCATTTGCTTAGTCCATATATTTATCCCTCTCACATTCCATGATAGAATATTCATTTGGAATATTTTAAATATTTCTTGCCTCCTCCATGCGAAGCTACTAGAGGGGGTGTAGTTATTTTTCCCTCATCTTTGAAAAACTCAGAATTATTCTATTCCTCAAAAGAAGAGAGAATGATGGTTTGAACACCATTAGCAATGCTCTCATCAACTTATTTTCATATTTGATCTTACTTGCTAGGTCTCCCTTTTTTCCTTTCACAGTTTGTGTTAGCTGGAAACTTCTTTTGGTTTCTCGTGGAGGGTTTTGGGGGACTAGGAGATTGGTGAGAGATCTTAGTGCTCTACCTAGGTGTTATCAAATCAGATTTAATTGCATATTCATATGCAATATAAAATATGGGGATAGATACATTAAGAAAAGGATCTTGCTAGTTCAAGGGTTCATCAGAGCTAGATTGGAGAAGGTCTAGGGACTTATTGGATAAAGGAAGACCTAAGGGTCCTGATTGAGAAGGGGATTGAAGACTCTCATGGATAGTAGAACAAGGTTGAAGGGGGTTATCTACTAGTTCAATAATAGGATCCTCTACAAATCCGCTTAAAGGAGAAAAAAAGTTTGCTTTAGAAAAGAGAGAAGAAACTTATTCATAATCATTAGATATGGGGGATTTACCTTTTTTATTCTCTTCAAGGGATTTCACCGAAGCATTTGGCTTCTTGATATTTGTGGGCTGCACCTGGGTCAGCTTAGCTTGGTATAATTTCTTTCCATGGGTTGGTCTAGGTGGCCTATCATTTGATTTGGGTATTGGTTGCTTCTGGATTAGCTTTTTTGCAATCTCCTTTTTCGATGAAGGGTATTGGACCTTTATATAACCTTAAGTGTGGTACTCAATGCAATAAATCAGTTTGTTTTCATAAATAATGTCCTGGTGTCTTCTTTTGGAACCATAAACGAGATCCACAAATATAGGTAACTTAGAATCCAAATTTGCAAATGCACATATTATGGCATAGGTTAGCCTTGATTGCACCTTCATCGCAGGGTCAAGGGTAATGAAATCACCAATAACTTCAGTAATCAGGACAAAAATCCTTTCATCCCAAAAGTGCTAGGGTAGATTGGGGATCCTAAACTAGATAGGTACCATATTGATAGATTGAGTTTTCATATCAAAATCCTCCACCCATCTTTGAAGAAATAAGATTTTGCACCCATAGAACCAAGGCCCACCTGATAGGATACATATTGTATCTTGAGCATTTTTGAGGATAATAAGGAAGAAACCCTTGGATATTGCTTTTATTTACATGGACCCACTAGGCCAATTTTTTTTGAAGCCTATTTTCTGATCGATTCAATATCAGGATGATATCCCACAAATTTCCCTATGAGGGATAAGGATTTGTGGCTGAGAAGCAAATCCATAACAATAGGAGGAATAGATACTTACTTGCCTTTGTGGGTGCATGGATTAGGGTTGGAAGAGGAGGACACCTATTCTCGATTTCTAACATTATCAGTATAATACTTAAGGGGAGGGCCTTGAGTCTGGCCAGCTAGGGCTTCACTAGTAATCTAACATTTAGAATTTGTTTGAGAAACAAGACCACTAGCGGTATGACCTTCAAGAAGCGAAACACCTATATAATAAATTCTCATGACTTTGAAACCACCATCCTTACCACCTCTAGGGTTCTCATTTGGATCATCATCATTTCCAGTACTGAACCCAACTTTCCTACCCACAAAAAAGTTAATAATTCCACCACCATCACCAGAGCGGTCCACTACGATTGGCACCACTCAACTCAACACTTTTTGGGATAGCCACTATTAATTTCCAATTCTTAATATTCATTAATAAACCACTCCATTTATTACCATGGACTTGCTAGGCTATCATTTATTTGAATACCATTTCCTGATCGATTCAATATTAGGAGGATCCACGACTGAGAAGCAAATCTATAATAACAGGAGGAATAAACACTTTCTTTCCTTTGTGGGTGCATGATTTAGGGTTTGAATAAGAGGACACCAATCCCTAATTTTTTACTTTATCAGCATAAGACTTGAGGGGAAGGCCTCAATTCTGGCCAGCCAGGGCTTTGCTAGTGGTCTGACATTCGAAAGCCACATGAGAAATAAGACTGCTAGCGGTATGACCTTCAATAAGCTAAATACTTGTATCACCAATACCTATCACTTGGAAATCGCCGTTCTTACCACCTGGAGGGTTCTCCTATGGATAATCACCATTGCCAGTGCTAAATCTAGCTTTCCCACCAACCAAAAAATAAAAAATTCCGCTGCCATTGCCAGAGCAATCCACCGCCATCACCACCACACAATTCAACACATTTTTGGATAGCCACTATTAATTTCCAACTCTTAATATTCATTAATAAACAACTTTTTATGCATTTAATAATTTGATATTTATTGTTTCTAATTTCCAATTTCCTACTTTGATGTATTATTCGTTGACTCCCTAATGTGGAACATTAGAAAAAATTACTTGCAATAATAGAAATTATAATTTCCAAGTAGAATTTATTATTTCTCCGATGTTATAATATTGCAAATATTAGGCTATTTAATATGTGTTTCTCTCTTTCATATTTCTTTCAAATATGGCTGATTTCATTTAGTATTTCAGACTAGTATTATGCCTTATAGCTCCCGATTAATAAAAACAAATATTAATAAAGTAGATACCTTACCTTTTATGTTGTATTCTCTATGTATCTATCACAGATCTTGGATGTATATGATAGTTCACTTCTTTGCCTTTCCTTTGAATGCTTATGGAGAATGATATGCACTAATTTTTCCTTGGCTTCAACATTGGACTTCTTTGACCTCCTTGACCAGATATTTTAATGCTCTTTCACCTTTATTCCATGCTATAATTTGGCCTAAGCTATGAGTAAATAATGCTAGAATACTAAATACGTTGACTTCCTTGGTCTTTGGTACTCTTTAATAGAAGATAGTTCTTGTGTTATGTGACAAGTGTCACATCAGTTAATTCTTGAGTGCTTGGAGGGAATGAAGATGCTTGTAATATCTAGGCATTACAACCTTGGAGGAAAACTTATTTCCTTTGAATACAAGTGTCTCTCTTGTTCTAACATACCACCTTTATTGCTAGTAACATTCCTTTACTCGAACGTATGAAATATGGATGCTCATGTAGTGAACATTAGGATTTTTTTTCAAGTGACAAGTGTCACTTCCTCCTTATGCATGGGATATTTCTTTAATGGTTATTTAAAATACCTTTGGATTACCTTTAAACACTATAATATTTTGGGCTCTTCCTTTGTTCGATGGTGCTTTCTTATGAGTTGGTTCGAATTGGAGTGAAGAGTGATGCTTTGGTGGAGCTTTGGTGAACCTCCAATAGTGGTATAGAATGATCCTTGGATGTACATATCACTTTGATATTTCTTCAACCTATTAGGCTCTCTCTTTTTCCCTTGAATATAATACTTCCCTTTTCCTTGTAATGTGTTGTATTTTCTTACAATTTTTTCTATCCAAGACATAGAGGATATGAGCTTTTCGAGAGGCTTATTTACTTTGCTCAGTGTATGCTAATGTTTAGCTGCATTTGGCTGTTGCACCTTGTGAATAGTGTACCTTTGAGGCACTTTAAAATCTACCCTAATTCATACATAGAATAGATTAGACTGGTGCACCAATATGTAATATATTTTGTATATAAGAATTCCCTTATTGCATTCCTTTTGTACTCCTTTTGTAGATATGTTTTTCCTAATTTTTATGGCATATTTATTGAAGGAAATAGGGGATTTTGAGATTGTATGTTGATTATACACCTTTCCCATTTTTTCTTTAATATTTTTCTAATGAACCCAATATTGTAACCACGTAGATAGAAGCTTCCTTTTTTTTGTAAAAGTAATTTTTGCACCCATTTTTGGTGCACTTTGAGTCTTGAGACTCACCAGGTATCGGTTTGAAGCTTCTCTTGCTAATTTTAATGGTGGATTTATTCTCCACTCCTTGGAGGAATATTATTGTATTTTGGTGGATTATTTGGGACATAAAATACTGTAGGTTTTATGCACCAAATAGTATCTCTAGACACTTTGATTAATCTGTTGGTTTTTGTGCTCTTTATTCTTAACAATAAGCAAACACAAACTAACATTTTTGAGAGTAATTAGTGTAGTGAAAATGATCTTAATAATAATACCAATTTAATGCACTAAAAATCTCACCTTCTTACTCCAATAAATTCTCAAAATAATTTCAGATGCACGTAATAATCTATGCAACTTTTAAGTGTAATCTATAATGAACCCTTAATAAGTATTATGCAAATTTCACTACAAACAACGTTGTACGATCTAGTATTGTTTTATTTTTTCAAATTAGATGATAGGTAGTTGATGGATATTTTTAATTCTGAAATCTATTCAACTCCAAATTAATGTGCAAATAATCCTTCAAATGAAATCTCCCTTTTTGCACTTTCTTGGAGACTATAATGCAATATATTCTTTTGCAACTTTTAATCCAAATATGGTGCTTCATAGAATTTGATAATGAACCTAATGTGAAATTCAACTAGTTGCACCTTATTTTCTCAACTTCTTGATGGCTTCTATAGATGATGTAGATCTTGGTGCTTCTGATTCACCAAGGTGCTACTTTGTAGTATATGGATACACAACTTATTTGTTGGATATCCCAAATAACTTTCTCCTTCACCAATATCTAGCCTTAAAAATTTTATATTGAGTCTTGTATTTGGTGGCTTAATCCTTCCAGTGATCATTTACTTTCTACTATAGATTCAGAGAAATATTTTCTTTGAGATGTGTCTTCTTGCTATGAGAGGTAATTTCTAAATCTCTTGTATTTTCTAGGATAATTCTATCTAAATGTTCCTTCAAGCTTCTTGTTAAATTTTACCATCAAACGTGATATTCTTCTTCTCAAGATTCTATTTTTCTTGTGATATTCACAGGATTATTCTTTACGGAATTGGAACTCCTTACCAAATTCTTCTTCTAGGATTTGGCACTCCTTACCATATTCTTCTTCTCTTGGACTTGTTATCGGATGGTGATAATTATCCCAAGTTCTTAACTACCAGGAAATTTTCCTTGGTAGTGGAATTATTCAATGAATTCTCCTAGGAAATCATTTTACGATGCTTTTGTGAGCTCTACAACAAGGTTCTCCAAGCCTTATTATTTTTCTCTTTGAGACCTATTCAAGGTATTCTATCTTGCAGCTTCTCTGGTCTTCTGACTGAGACCTTTTATTCAACCTTCTACTTCTGGAAGTTTTGGTGATGAGATCTTCCTATTAGATCTTTGATTTTGCTACTTCTAAATTTTGGAATAGGACTTTGTTGGTATTTTCTCTTTCTTGAGAAATTTGTAGTCTTTGATGGAGATCACGAATCTTCGATTTCTTGGACTCTTCTTTGAAGACTTTATTCTGAGTTAAAGATTCTTCTTTTGAATCAGGAATTCTTCTCTTAAGTTTTCTTTAGGAAGTATTCTTTGGATTTTTATTCTAAATCAAGAATTTTCCTTCTGAAACAAGAATACTTCTCTATAGTTTTCTTTAGAATTAAGGATTCTATAGCCTTCAAGGCTTCTCTAGCCTATTCTTATAGAATTATCTAGCCTATTCTTCTTCTAGGATTATTTGGCCTATTCTACTTCTAGACTTCTTTAGCCTATTCTTCTTCTGCACTCTGCAGGTATTGATCTTGAATGGAGATCACCAATCTCCTATCTCCTCTTATGACTCAACTTCTAGAGTCTCTTTTTCCTTGAGTTTACTATAAGGCTACTGTGGCCTTTTTTTACTTCTATGATGTACATGATTGCAACTCTTGTAATGATACATTTCTCAAGGTCTTTGAAATCTTTAATCTTCTGCCTTGTTACTGAAAGTGTTGGAATGATTCTTGAAGATGTTATTCCTAAATTATTTGTAGGAAGCTTCCAAAAATTTTCTTCAACCTCCTTTTCCTACAACAAGTTGTTAGAAACTAGAATGGAAGAACTTATAATTCTGGAGATAATAATCTTCACTAGTTGATTTTTCAAACTAGTGGCTTGAATTTTGAGTCCTCTTCTTCATGATTTTTTTTTGCAACTTTATGGAAAGACCCTAACCAGATGTAATCTCAAATTTTTAGCAATTGAGATTTATTTTAGTCCTAACTTTCCTAATCCTGCTGACTAATATGGTTTTTTTATCAATTAATCCTAATGGAAACTTTTGCATGTAGTGGCACTCAATGGTAGATTAGGTTTGCAAATATGCAGGCCAATAGTAGTAATGGTGACTCTCCCTATTCCTCTTGACCTACTAGACTTCTCTTATAATGGATGTAGATCCTCCTATCTCGATTAACCATATCTCTAATACCATTGTCAAGTTTTGATGATATATGTTGTGGAGAGATCTAACACAGGTCCCAGTAAAATATAGGAAATATGAAAGAAAGTGAAACAACAATATGACTAAAATATGCTATAAATAGAAATGACAAAAATACAATACAATATGGAGGAAATGGTCACTCGATTAATATAATCTAAAGAGCTACATTGTACTCCATACAAGAGTTCCTGAGAGAGGATATGGATGTATATGTGATATGTGATGTGATATTCTACTACTGTGAAACCCTTTATATAGGAAGATAGATTCCTCGGCCAACACTCTATCTAGTTGTACAAGGGGACACCTTGCATATTACATTTTGTACATGCTACTTGTGCATTTATTACATTTCTTGAAGTAACTAGATAACTTCCCCCTAAAGTAATCTACTATCCTAACTATGTACCCAAGGTGGTACATTTACATGATCTAAATGATGTAATATAATCTAACTCTAACAGTAAAAAGGGCCATAAATTTAAACATAAAAAGTTTGGATGGTTAGCTAGAGATCTAGGGAAGAATTGACTCATTTGGATGGGTCAATTTTCCATGTATACATTTATCCCCCTCTTTGATGTATTTACGACCAAATAAATGCATGAAATAAAGATGTAAACTCCTATGGGTGAATGCAAAAAGGGTTGGCTAGGTTTGGATGTAGGGGTAGTGAAAAAAAAGGGTGTTAGCATGAAAACTACACTAGTACCATTAATGCTTCTAGGGTTGGTGTGTCCTCTTGATTTTTAAGAAGGAATGCAAAATTCTAGCTAAAAACTCAAAAAAGGTGAACAAAGGGTGAAAAAATGAGAAAAAATAAAATGAGCCAAAAAAGAGAGAGAAAAGAGGAGAACAAGAAGGAGAGAAGAAAAGGAGAGAGAAGAAAGGGAGAGAATAAAAAAGGGAAAATGAGGGAAAATAGGATCATTTTCACCATGCAAGGAGAAGAAAAGAGATCTAGAGAAGAAAGAGAATATATGGCGCTCCCAACTTATCAAGCTTTCATACCGAGGGGCGAGGTAGGGACCGCTACTAATTGAATGAATGTATGAATCAAGATCCATTTTCTTTTTTTTTTTAGTTTGCACTTGCACATACAAAAACAAATTAGGATTTTTTTTATTTTCTAATTTTTTAATAAATGTTTGGCAAAATTTGTCATGGGGCATGAATTTGGTCCCATACCACAAATTTGGTAGTCTACCTGAGTCAAATTCATAACCTATACTGACAAGACACTAATTTGGTAGGCTGACCAAGCCAAATTCATTGTTTGTATGGATGGGGTATGAATTTGGTTAGGAACCTTTGCAAAATTCATGCTCAATCATTCCAAGGCATGAATTTGGTGAATTTGGCATGAAAATATCCTTTATTTTTGAATTTTTGAATTTTTATTATTTTTATATGGTAAATAATTAATTGATGATGAAATTATGTGATTATGTAGCTATATGCACTCGAGAGTAGAGAGTGACAGTTGAACACACTCAAGGACACTATGGAAGAGCTCACAGTTGCATAGAGGGAGACACTCAAGAATGTGGGGCTACTACACTTAGCAGAGATACCCTAAATTGAGGTGAATCAAGCCCTACTGATGGCTCTAGTAGAGTGATGGTATCCAAAACTATCCATATTTTGACTATCGACCTAGGATATGATGATCACACTAGAGAATGTATGATGCATCCTAAGGATCCATGTTAGTGAGAGGAATGTTTTTCTGGTACATATGTTAATGGTGGCATCAGAGATGATGTCGAGGGACCTAACACAAATTATCCAATAGAGTGGATTCCATGTTGATGAGATGACACATCAATATGGAGTTGGGGAATTGATATCTATACTATACAGAGTCATGTCGAGGATGTTGGTGTGCCATACCAGTAGGTGACAACTACCATGGGTACTGGAGGGAGTAGTGGTAGACATGCAAGATCAATATGTGAAATTTTCATTGGTACCATACATGCTAGCATGATTATACAGGATGTTACATGGTGTCATGTATAAGTGGCATACAAGATTAATTTGTATGAAATTGCTCCAGGTGTGGTGTTGGAAGCACATAACAGTGCAAAAATTGAATGGACTTCTAGGACCATTACCCAATGTGGAGTGGCCAACAACATATATATGAGGTCAACACTATGGGTGTGTGCACAGGGTATATTTTGGTGTCTTACCACTAGGGAGGTGAGTGATAAATGACTTGTGAAGTACCATATCATATGGATATAGTGTATCTATACCCATGATAGATGGAAGACATAAAGAAACTAGCTCAATTAAGGAGGCTTCAATACCTCATCATTGAGAACGGTGAGTGGGAGTTGTTCAAGTTTGATTCAGTATAATGTCATTTTGATATTCTATAGGATATTCTAAACTTGGGAGACTATTGGTTTTTATGGGTGAGGAGGGACCCACCAAAATGCAAAGGCACTCTTGATGTGGCGAGGTGGGCATAGGAGGACCTATATGATCCACTATGCATGGATATAGGGGTGGATGACATCGATATGGCCCTCGAATACAAGATATTGTATGGGAGAATTATACCTCTAAGGATATTTCCACCAATACCAATGCAAATATGCAAGGTGATGAGTCAACAAGTGTATTTGGTACTTCATGAGGCCACTTGATGTGCCACTAGGAGGAAGTAGAGAAGCACAGTCCCATACAAACCATTGTGGGAACAATTTTAGGGGAGATAGGGATGGCTATGAGGGGGATAATTATAATATCTAGCTCAAGAGTAGGGAAGACACAATGATTACCCCTAATACGGTATAAGTGAGGACTAAGGCATCAGTTCCAAGGAAAGCAAAGGGGCTATGAGTCATTGTGGTAGTGATGTAGGTAGATATGGATTCCATTTGTAGTGCACTTGATCAAACTCGAGTAGAGTGGGGTGTGGCATGGGTTGAGGTAGAGAACCTTAGATGGTAGATGGGTTGATAGGTCTAGGAAGAGAGTATGACTATCATGGTAGGCAAACAACAGGGTAATGGAGGCCACCTATTACTGATGGAGCTATAGAGGATGAGGGAGTTGTATGAGATGATAGTATGAAGGGCAACCTACTATAGATGGCCCATTACCATACCATACCAGCCAATTAGAGGGTTATAGAACCATCATCTTAGTTATCATAGAGTCATTCATAGTCATAAGCATGATCTATTTCATGATCTATGAACATGACTCCTCCACCACCTCTAATAGTTAGATCAGACAAGATAGGCTCACATGGCTAGGGCTAGGATCAGAATGACATGTCTTTTGATTATGGCATGTATCCATGGGGATGGTTGAGTATGCGAAGCTCTATATTTTGGTACACCGACCTACATGCATGCACTTAGAGCTATCAAGTAATACTAGCTACAATTTATTTATGTATTAAAATGTGTGTGCTTATGTGTGATTGATTTTTATATAATTTTATATGTTTTTATTATTTTTGTGTATGCATGGGGAACATAGACATAATAGATGTAGTGAATGAACTTAAATGCATGATATGGAATGGTATGGATCTAACTGAATACAATACATCTAAAAATGCAAACCTAAATTAAATGAATGGACGAATGAAAACAAAGCTTCAAAAGGCCAAAGAAAATGAAAATAATAAAACCCTGTGAGTATGTATGCTTACAAATGACTGAGATGTAGGATACCCCTTGCATATGGCCATGAAGCTATCATGTGAGGGTTATCACCTTACAAATATGGATGAGGTAGAGTTGAACCTACTATGGGTGTAGTTCTCGCTAATGGCCTAAGAAAGGAAGATATATACCCATTGGGATGTATGCTCGCAAATGGTTGAATGGAGGCTACCCCTCACTCATGACCATGAATCTATCCATTTTGGGGTGTTGATATTATGAGAATGATATTATGAAAGTGAGTACTACCCAATAGGGATATGGTGTGTATAATAAAGTGTATGGACAGGACCAAGGGAGCAAAATAATAACTATATCCCTTGAATTGGCATGAGTAAATGCATTGACAGAAAAGCATGAGGAACCCTACGTTGGGGATTTGCTATACATCAGAGGACTAGTGATTCAAATGCATTTAAAATACAACCTAACTAGGTTTCATCACTTGCCATTGTCACAATATTCCTAAGAAACTATATGATCAAGCAGCCATGCAAATATGAACAAGCAACAATGCAATTGTATGACAAATAAAAAAGCAAGTGAATCAAAATATCATGCAAAACATGCAAGGTATGACAAATATAAATGCAAGTGGAACAAAATATCAAGTAAACCATACAAGGTATGGCAAGTAATCATGTAGTATGAACAAGCAAACCAAATGTAAACTAGATGAAAATGAAATACCGTGCACATTTTTTGTTTGTATTTTTTAATTTTTTTATATTAAATTTCATTCATTTATTTTTAAATTCAACATAAATTCTAAGTGTACCACATATTTTAACAAACATTATGATGGTGCAAGGATCTGACCCATCAATGAAAGGACTATGATGGAGGATATCTTCATGATTCTCATCATGAGGAGAATCTCCCATAGTACATTTTTTGAAAGATGTTGCATGAAATTCAATTCAAACTCTAACTGCACCATCCTTTTTGATAAAGAGGGAGTGATCCCTAATTTTGTAAGATAAAGTAACATGGTCTTATCTAGAATGAGAAAACTTAACATGTGCCACACAAAGGATATACCTATTGAATAAGAATCTATTCTAGGAGATATCCTTATGAGCTATGTCACAAGGGATACTTATTTTAACATTCTTCTTAAGGCCACACCAGAATCAGGATGCCTAGTGGTTACCATATTGCAAAAAAATATATCTAATGGAAGAGGTTCTTTTATCCTCATCACTTCACTCTAATATTTGATGATCTAAATATTTAGCATAAGTAACAAGATGATCATCATTGTCAAAGGGTAAAGTTTGGTTTTTAATAGGAATGAACCCTACACCACACATCCCAGGCCAAATTTCAACATCCAAGGATTATTGAATACCCTTATATCATGGCCCTAAAACTTTACCTATATATCTCATGCTAGATAGGATTTTCTTGGGAATTGGGTAATCATTAAATAGGTAACAATGGGTAAAAGAATGCTCGACAGGACAAGGGTTGCTACCACAAATATTTTATTTGAGGGATGTACCTACAAAGATAAAGGTCCATGTGGTAATGTGTATGAATTCACCCTTCTTATAAGTTAAATCTATAATCCTTGGTCAAGGTGGTAGCTTGGAAAGATCCAAAAGAGGTGTTTGAAGAAATAGATTTACTTGATTCCATGATGAAACATTGATGATAGGTTCCTCACTCACTTTTATATTTTCATGCTACTTGGTTATGTGAGATGAGAAAACTGATGGGTATAAATTAAGATCATATTGAGATTTCTCAACCATTGAATAATATTTGAATGGGTGAGGATCATCCAGAATAGTGACCAATTGGTATTTAGATTCAAACTTCAAACATTAATAAAAACAAGAAGGGACCACCCTCATCGCATGGATCCAAGGACATTCGATAAGTAGATTAAAATATGCAAGGCAAGACACCACATAGGACAAGGTATCTAAAATCTTAGGTTCGACCCTAAGGGGATAGATATAATCCCACAAGCTTCCTGGGACTCATTGTTGAAATCTTTGATGATGATATCATACATATTTAATTCTTCCTCTTTAATACAAACTTTTGGAAGAATTGATAGGTACATAAATTGAGGGAAGAACCATTATCAATCAGAATCCACTTGATATAAGTTTCCCCAATAAATGTAGTAATGTAGAGGTAAGAATCCCCTCGTATGTTTGAGGAAGTATTATCATCATCCGATAATGTGATATGATGTATCCCAAGAGAGCTTACAACATTAGCCATAGCACTAGGGAAAATATCTTAAGGAATAGATTGTTGTATTAGAAGTTTCAATAAAGATTCCCTATGAATAGTAGAAGTTTAGAAAATATCTAAGAGGGACATCTTGTATGGGGTACTAGATAACTTCTATTGAATTTCAAAGCAGACGTTAGGTTGTGGCTTCAACACTAAAGGTGGGTTTTCTATTATCGTGGTCCTTATTAGGGTATTATTCAAAACTAAGGTAGGTTTCAAAGATGGGTTGGATGAAGAATTTATCTCCTACTAATAATGTTTAGTCTATTGATTTTGTGCTTGTTGCCTTGTAGTTGTTATTATCATACCAACCATATTATTATAGGGAGGTGGCACATTATGATATGATACTTTATTAGCTACTTTCTAAACATACTTAGGGAGAGGATCTTGGAAGATACCCATGTCTTGATTAGTTTTTGGTGCTTTTTGAATAAGAGGTAGATATTTTGTTGGAAGATTGGATTAATAACCTTCTATAACAAGTCATCCTTCATCAATTAAGTCTTGAACTGCATATTTCAACCTCTTAAAAGAGTTTTTCTAGTGTCCTTCCACTCTATGATACTCACAATGTTGACCAGGCTTATACCAATTACCCATGGTATCTAGTTACCTTATGGGAGGTAACTCAATCATGTTAGGTTCCAAAAGTTGTTGTAGGACCACATTCATAGGCGTATTGATTTTTTTGAAATCCCTTCATGGGGGGTTTTGGGGTTGGTTAAGCACCATATTTTGTAGGGTGTTAACAACACTGTTAACAAGCCTACTATTTGTTACCACAACACCGACCACATGCTTTTTCTTATACTAATTTTTAGTGGTCATATATTATTTTACTTTAAGCTAAACTCTTCTTATAATATCTTGATCTGCCATTATTTCTAAATATATAGCTTGGCTGAAGGATGTGATAGTTGTTGTTTCCACCTCATAAGAGATTAGTTATTCCAAGTTTCTAATAAATATCTCAAACATTTCTTGAGGAGGTAAGGTATATCTCAAGCATCCAACTAGACTCCTCCAATGAGACAAGAAGTCCAAACAATTTTCATCCTTACCTTACTTCAAAAGGCATAGATATTTTATAGTAACATTCTTTTCAATATAAGCACCAAATTGTTGAACAAATATTTCATCTATATCTTCAAAATTTCTCAAAGAATGATTGGAAAAATGATAATACTGCTCTAATTTCATACCACCAAGGATCTTAGGGAACGTTTTAAGTAATAATATATCATCATATATGATATAATGGCATGCTATTTTAAACATTCTTAAATGTTCAATTGGATCTCCTATTCCCTTATAGATAGATAAAATTAGCATCAAAAAATACTTCGAGTAGGGCCTAGAGGAAATGATAGGGTCTAGGGGTTTATTGCACATTTCTCTGTAGTTGTAGGTAAAACTAGGTAGTTGAATCATATCTACTCTGTAAACTAACTATTTCACCATATTTTTTAAACTCTATACTTCAGGGTTGTAGTGAAATTCCCCTAGGTTTCCTGAAGGAGAGGTATAGGTAGGCTATTGAAATGAAACTTGGCTTATATTAGAGGTATTAACACTATTATGGTATGGGTTATGATACGTGGTGTATTGAATGATAGAATAACTAACATTTCATGGAACAGAAGCATGGATGTTGAGATTAGTTGAATGAGGACGAAATTGAACATAATCTTGAGATTCACTACTAGTTGGAGGAATTTGTAAAATTCTCCCAATATTTGTGGTTATAGTAGTAGCATATGTTGGTTGATTATAATGATTACTATGATGTAAGGATTAAAATAAGAGGTTGTTATGAATATTTCTAGGAGATACGTGAGAAGGCACCTCACCTCTTTTGAGCTAAGCTTCCCACTCCATAATTATAATTAAAGTCTCTTTATGATGTTTTATGAAACTCCATAATTGATCAACTAATGTAAAAGTGAAGCCACCATTGGGCCAATCATAGGGATCATAGTTTATATCAATTTCATCATGTTCTTGCTCTTCTATCTCAAGGTTATTATTATCTCTATCAATATGATTATATTCTTGAGGAACTTTATTATATTCTAGATGCCTTCGTTGACTTCTAAGGAAGGAAGTCATTAGAAAAAGAAAAAGGATAGAGGAGAAATCCAAGGAAAGACATACAAGAAGATTTTAAATATATTTTTAGATGGTTTTTGATCTAAAAAAATAGAATTATTTGTCTTATTTAAGTTTTTAAAAAAGCAAAGGAGGAGGCTTCCTATCTTGGCCACTAAAACAGGTTTTCATAATGGGTTCACCAAGGATGTGGAGGGGAAAATTACCCTACCATGTACAATTCTCGGTTGGATATGCTGGCAGCCAAGGTGAACCATGGGGGTGTGTTATATTATTTATACTCATGGACATGAAAGAATGGGTTCACTAGGAATAAGTTTAGGACTCGCTCCAAGTTTGAGGTGGAAATTTTTGACATGTCAATTAAGCACACACCTATTTTTGATCTTTCTAAACTAAGCTATAAAAATGAAAGAACAATGCAAGACACACAAGATGTAAGAAGACAAGAGTTAACCCTAGTATGATTTTATAATTAGATTATGTCTAAAGCAAAGATTGTAAAATAAATCCTTTTTGCAAGGGTCCAAGGGAAATGCATAAACAATATTAAAAACCCTAGATACACATTATATTCTTTTATTATTTCAAATACCTAGAAATTAAATCAAATATTTTTCCTTTACTTGTAATCTAGGTTTTGAACCGATATGAATAGAAAGCAAACACAAAAGAGCCTAAAGATATATTAGGGGACTTATTTCATTTGGTGGTTGTTCTAAGCTTTACCTTGCATCCAAAGTATCCAATAGCTTCAAACCTACAAAATAACTTCACAAAACCCTAGAAAAATTGAACAACATTTGGGGGCCTACTTAGGCTGATATAAGACTAAAATTGGAGGCATAGTAGTCAATCCCCCTTGGTTATTTTAGCTAACTAGTTAAAATAAAAATTGATCTTTGATATATAGTAATAGATAAGTAACAAAAAATAAAATTCAGACAGGATGGCCACAATAGGTTGCTAAAATGTAAGATGAAAAATTAGGGTTTTGGGGTGCAAAACTTGCCCCCAAGCCCTAATTTTCTAAATTCACACCATGTAAAGAGGGAGCATCAATTTGGTTGACCAATTTTTTTCCTGTAAGGATGGGGTATGAACTTGGTTCATATGCCCTTTTTGGGCTCTGAAACTGTGAAAACAATGCACAAAATAACAAACAATCAATTTAGAAATTGACTAACATGAATATCATACCTAATGAGATGATGGAGAGGTCAAGAAACAATGAAAATGTGGATTAATCACTCCAATAATGTTGATCAATCCAATCATCAATACTTCTCCACTCAATCCCCTAGGGCAGCCACCATAAAAGCACAAAATAACAAAAATAGCAATTTGGAGTAGATGAGTACTTTTTAGCATGAAAAATGAGAAAGTAAAGAATTGTAATATCAAAAGAACTTGTTGATGAAGCTTAGGAAAATGAATAAATACAAACCATTGTTTATAATAGGTTTGGAGTGCAAAACAAGTAGGAAAATAAAATTTCATTGTGTGCAAAGGCTAACACCAAAATAGGCCAACAAGAGGAGGGATTTTGGTGAGAAAAATCCTTAAAATTCTAAATTCGTATCCCGTCATCACAGGGCATAAATCTAGCAATCCAAATTTGCACCTTGTATTGGGTATGAATTTGGTAAAGCTAAGGAATCAAATCCAAGGAGGAGGGTAAAAGAGCCCCAATTTTACACTTAGGAAATTTGGGTAGCTAGCTAGAGATCTAAGGAAGAATTGAATCATTTGGATGCATCATTTTTTTGTGTCTACATGGCTTATACCTAGAATTTATTTTCTAACATTGCACCATTTAGCATACTTCTAGCCTTATCCATCAATGTTTTGTTCATCTATTTTACAACTCCATCTTATTTTTAGAGTATACAGAGTTGTTCTCTACCTTTCTATTCCATAGTCCTTGCAAAAATGCTCAAATTCATTAGATAATTACTCACCACCATTGTCACTTCTCAAAACATTTATATTTTTCTTTGTTTTATTTTCTGCAAGAGCCTCGAACTCTTTACATTTTTTGAAAATATCATATTTATACCATAAAAAATATACCTAGGTCTTTCTTGAGATAGATTTACCTAATAATGGTACTTTTGCATGTTCAAACACATCATTATGAACTAGATGTAAAATTACTTTAAATATTGTAGCGCTACTAAGAAAATTAACTCAGGTTTAATTTACAAAAATATAGTGCTCACAAAAATCAAAATTTAATGGGAAATTAGGAATTCCTTAAACCATACCTTTCATTTTTAATGTTTGAAGTCCTTTATCACCAATGTGACCCATGCATTGATGCCACAACATTGACTTCATTACAAGAATACTTGGAGTTTTTTCTACCATATTAATTTCCTCTATAATTGAAGAGTTATTGTAATCAATACTTACAGTGCTAGCATCATGTTTAAATAGAGTTCTTCTACGAACCCCCCTTACCAAAACTAAGCATCCATGAACCATATTACAACCATCATTATTGAATATCATAGTCACATTCATGTAATTCATCTTACTAATGGATATAAGATTCCTTGCCAAACCTAGAATATGTAGCACACCAAGAAGTTTTTTAATTATTCCATATTTTAACCTCAACTTGACTCTTCGTTGACCTATTATTTTATTTGTTGAATTGTCTCCCAAGAATAGTTCACCAACATTTATCTTTTCTTATTCACATAATCCCTCCTTATGAGGATTCATATGAAAAGAAGCACCTAAGTCAATTAGCCACGAGTCATGGTGTTTACTTAAGTATGTTGCAGCTATGAATAGGTCCCTTGAATCTTCATATTTGTTCTTCATTTCTGTAGACTTTCCTTCATAAAATCAATGACTATTATCAATGCTTTTAGATCTATAGTATCTTTAATAATACCTTATTTTACCACACTTCAAACATTTCTTTCTATCTAGAACAACATATTTTCCCCTAGATTTTAATTTCCTTTCTCTAGTTTTCATTTTGCTTCTTTCTTTAAAATGACCTATCACACCCAAGGCATCCTTTTAATGATAATCCTTAGAATATTTTCATAACATTTCCTCATAAAGCAATATTCCTACTGTGTCCTCTACTTTTAATGTAGAGGTAGTATTAGTGATAGCCATAACTAGGTTATCCTAGGAATTAGGTAATGAATAAAGTAAAGCAATACACTTTTCTTCTTCATATATTTTTACATATACAAAGTTTAATTGACTTACCACAGTGTTAAAAGCAATCAATTATTTAACCACAGAGTCATCATCATTCATCCAAAGTGAATACAAATTCTTTCAAAAATGGTGTTTATTTACCAGTGACTTTATCTGATACAATGATCTCATATTTTCTCATAATAAATTTGTTATGGTCTCTATTAATACATTCAATAATACTAAATAAAATAATCACAATATGATAGAGCTCCCTAACTTCATATTGATCTTTAGCCACTCCTAATATTAATTTCCTATTGGTTTTACTTCTAAGATTGTAATCTGTTGATCTCTATCCACCAACAGATCCTCTATATTAAGTTTTCAGAACTCAAAGTTCTATCCATTAAATTTTTTGATGTCTACCCATGTGCTTCCCTTCATTTTTCCTTCATCTAGATTCTTTCACGCACTACTCCCACTCAAGAATTTATTAATCCTTTGGATGAAACCCTTACTCCTCAAACAAAGCTAAAACCTAGCATTGATATCAAATGAAGAGAAATAATACCATGATAAATAAAATCTAGAAAATTTGTAAATATAAAATCAAAGGAAAAATAGAGAAGAAGAAACACATTACACAAGAATTTATCCTAGGAAACCCTTTAAGGAAAAAATCCAATAAGAATATTTTCTTATTGTATAAACTTGATCATCTCCAATAAAATAGTATCTTTATCCATGTTTCACATGCTTTCACTTATGATTATATTGCTTGTTCACACCCTAAACCCTCATTCAAATAATTTTTTTATATACTAACAACATAAGAAGAGGAATTACAATACCATGGGCACAAATCCATGGGCCAACTATACATTAACCCAAAATTACCCATATGGGTCTAAAAAATAGCTTAAGCCTCCAAAAGAAATCCCTTAGGGGCTACCACCCTATAACCCTTGAATAGGGGCTTCCACCCTTGGTGTTGCATAACTTTTATTATTAAACATGAACCATTCACTAGTATGCAGAAAAATCAAATCATTCATCCACAATACATTATCCACAATAACAATCCACAAATGAGAGAGAGATAGATAATACCCTTAAGGTAGGGCAACACCAATAATAATCCTTAAGGAAGGAATAACTCCACAAGATCTCCCAAGATGAGAGGCCACTTCGTGGGCACGACGATTACATAAGATTCTTCTTCAATGATATGAATCCTTACAATGACAAATATCTCTTCTTTATATATCCATATTCTTATTCTACTTTGGAGAGCCTACTACTAATATTATATTATATTAAAATATAATATAATATTATAATACAATCAACCTTGGGTTATGTGTGGCCCATGCCAACCCTTATACAATATAATAATATATCCCCAAATATCTATTCCTAGGTACCCTACCATGCCACCCTCCTTACAAATGTTTCAGCCTCGAAACATATGAAGAAACCTGATAGTATGATTTGCTAAGCAATGTTAGCAATTGGTACCAATCTCGATCATCCATCCATCCAAGTGAAACTCGATGATGCTGGTACGCCATTTTGTTACTTGAGTATCCAAATCTGCTTTTTTGGCTCCACGCTTCTGATGCTATATTTTGATAACTTGAATGATGGGTCCACTTGTTCCTTGATGCTGATGAACCATGCTGAAAACCATGATCACTATGCTTTCTTTGCCAAACACTGCCATAGTTTGTGTCCTGTTTATTACATGTAGAACCATAATGTTGTTGCCTTGAACCATGCCTCCAATATTGTTTCCGCTCATGGTGGTGTGGATGGCGAAATGGTGCAACCTTTACTTGATGTTCTACCTTCTTTGACTTATCAACCTTTGGCTTCATTGTTATAAATTCTTCTACACCTTGTTCTTTCATGTTATCTTTGTTTGGTGTGTCATTGTGCTCTTCTATCAAATATTCCTTGGACTCTATTGCTGCTATCACCTTCGTGGATTCTGTTTCCTATTCTTCAATTTGTTCTTCTACAACCACTTCTTGATTTTCCTTGTATCCTTGCTCCTCAAGCTAAGAAATATCCTGCAATGTTATTTCCACTAAATTAGTTACTGCTACTTCTTTCATGGACTCTGTTGCTACTATCGCCTTCTTGGATTTTGTTTCATGTTCTTCAATTTGTTCTTCTACAACCACTTTTTGATTTTCCTTGTATCCTTGCTCCTCAAGCTGAGACATATCCTGCAATGTTATCTTCTTTTTTTGTACCATAACTTCATAAAATTCTTTTGCACATTAATTTTAACAATACCCAAAGAAATCATTGCTCTGATACCACTTGTTGCATAACTTTTATTATTAAACATGAACCATTCACTAGTATGCAGAAAAATAAAATCATTCATCCACAATACATTATCCACAATAACAATCCACAAATGAGAGAGAGATAGATGATACCCTTAAGGTAGGGCAACACCAATAATAATCCTTAAGGAAGGAATAACTCCACAAGATCTCCCAAGATGAGAGGCCACTTCGTGGGCACGACAATTACATAAGATTCTTCTTCAATGATATGAATCCTTACAATGACAAATATCTCTTCTTTATATATCCATATTCTTATTCTACTTTGGAGAGCCTACTACTAATATTATATTATATTAAAATATAATATAATATTATAATACAATCAACCTTGGGTTATGTGTGGCCCATGCCAACCTTTATACAATATAATAATATATCCCCAAATATCTATTCCTAGGTACCCTACCTTTTCTAGGGTTTCACACAAAAATCCCCACTTTGCCAAAATATAATATAATATTATAATACAATCAACCTTGGGTTATGTGTGGCCCATGCCAACCCTTATACAATATAATAATATATCCCCAAATATCTATTCCTAGGTACCCTACCACTTGTACCCCTGCTTGGAGTATCCAATCCTCTTAGAGTTAACCCCACTTGAATAACATGGAAAATATTCAACACAATTTCAACAACTCATGGAATTTTAAGCCTTAATATATCAACTAACATTCAATAATAAACAACAATATGAATGTAGATAGCTTGAGTCATACATGTACAAATCATGTAGCACAAATTATAATTTTAATTTCTCAAACTGTATGTAATATTTATTACTCCACTTTATCTTACAAATATGATACTTGATGTTAAAATTGATGCTCTCCTTGATTCTATATGGAGTACTATATAGCCATAGTAGAATGACTCTTTGGATACTTGACTATTCCTTTCCATATGCCAAGTCTCATGACTCTTGGCTTCTCTACTTGATGCTTGCATACTTAATGAACACATGAATATAAAATGTATGCACACCTAGACATGACTCTTGATCTTCACCTTGTACACTCACTTACATGACACTTGTGCATTTTCTGCACATTACAAATTTACAGTAAAATTGTGCATATCCTACACATTTACACTTACATAAAGGGAAATATAACTCACACTCTAAACTAAGACTCAACCCTAATCTAAAATTTACAAGATGTACCACGAGGGTATATTAGCATGTACCAAATAATATAATATACTCCAACACTCTTTATTACTACTATACTCACAGTTTCATATATCTTCAAAAAAATTAATTGAATCATTTGTCTTTATATACACATATCTTCAACCAATTTGTTTGATTTCTTATCCAATTGCCTTTTTTGAACAATTTTCTTTATTATTCATCCAATTGATGATTTCTTTATTATTCTTCCTCATCATGGGTGTGATACCATGATTCAATTTATGGTAACCTTCCCATAATATTTGATTGCATGTATAAGAAGTCACTACAAACTTAGGTGCAATAGAGTAGATCACTGTGTATGAGGTGCACTCTAATATTTTTTGCTTCACATATTCATTTATATGTAAATATTCTTAGTGCTTGATAACTTCATATTTCTTATCTCATATGTGAGGCCTTTCATCTACCACACATAGAATTCATCCTATGGTTTTCATCACTCTCCCTTTCTATTTTGGAGATACTCATGTTCTTGTCCTTGTGGGTTAGGGCTAC
Source organism: Wollemia nobilis (assembly GCA_028583015.1). Taxonomy (NCBI): domain Eukaryota; kingdom Viridiplantae; phylum Streptophyta; class Pinopsida; order Araucariales; family Araucariaceae; genus Wollemia; species Wollemia nobilis. The sequence continues at coordinate 50,632 of JAQPPZ010002360.1, forward strand.
TCTTTCTAATGTTGTCTTATTTAATTTTATTATTTTGACTCTCATACCTCATTAAAGATATGGATGAGATAGGATATAAACAATGGACTTCCCTATGTTGACATTGTTGTATCATTGAATTTTCAACCTCTTTCTTCAATTCTGAGTTGTGAAGCACTTCTCTAATACTTTATCTTAAGTTATAATATGTGTGCTTAGGGATCCTACCTTTTTATTTAAATTGATAGCAAATGATAGAATTTAAACACATTGTAGTTTCTCTTCAACTATATTCTAATACTAATCTTAAGATCTATTACTCATATCAAATAATTATTAACCAAACATTGTAGAAGCATATAAAATCCAAACATTATAAAAACATCTAAAATCATTCACAATTTCAATACTTTGTAATTCAATAATTTTAAAGATCAAAAGAATCCTACTTGGAGGGTGTGGGTGGTTTAGCCGACGATATTGTGCCCATTGTATTCTAATACCACATAGTAGTTTAGGGTTAAAGAGTTTCCTTTATATTTATTGTAATGTCTCATTTTTGGGCAAGAAGGTGAATAATAATATCAAGGAGGAGTGGCTCTTGTTTTGCTGGAGTAGCCCACATCGGGTGAACTAGGGTAAATCTCGTGTGTCATATGTATAAAACTTGGACTAGGTGGCAATAGGAAAATTTAATAGATTAAAATAACCTTAATTTAATATCTTGCAGAGCTATTACAACAACAATTAATGTAACATAGGATAGAAACACTAATTTATATGAAGAGGGAAGGGAGAAAGTTGACGGAGAGGGAAATAAGGGAGGTTGGAGGAATAAGGGGAAAGGAGGTGGAGTGATAAGGAGGAAGAGGGAATAAAGGAGGGAATGGAGGGATAAGGGGAAGAAGAGATAAACAAATTTAAAAATCATGCCGACATTATAATCATTTGCCGACAACTCTAACCTAGCCTAGCCACTAAGTGTTCACACTTGCTACATTCTCCCCCTTAAAGGTGAGAGGACTAACAATACAGTATCTCAGCTTTACAAATTGAGCTTTATCCAGTGCCTTGGTGAAGATGTCCGCAACATTCTCCAACATGTGGCAATAGTGAAGCTCAATAGTTTCAGTTTCCACCATATATCTGATGAAGTGGTACTTCATATCAAAATTCTTGGATCTACTATGGTGGACAGTATTGTATGCCAACTGAATGGCACTAATGTTGTCATAGAATATCCTTGTTGGACCACTTTGCTGCTCTCCAATTTCTTCTAATACCTTTCGTAGCCATAGAGATTGAGTACTAGCATGAGTGACTGCTATATACTCAACTTCTGTTGAAGATAGTGCTACTACTCATTGCTTCTTGGAACTCCAAGTTATTAGTCCCGATCCCAGACTAAAACAGTTCCCTGAGGTTGATTTTTTGTCATCAATGTTGCTACCCCAATCACTATCACTAAAGCCTACAAGCTTGATAGTGTTACATTTATGGTAATGGATTCCAAAATCCCATGTACCCTTTACATATCTGAGAATTCTCTTAGCTGCCTGCAAATGCAACTCATATGGGTTAGACATAAATCGAGAGACAAGAGAAACAACATACTGAATATCAGGTCTGGTGTTGGCGAGAAACATCAAACTCCCAACCATGCTTTTGAAAATGGTCACGTCAACTTTTGATGCTCCATCATCTTTGCTTAATTGGATCCCATGTCCAACTGGAGTTACAACTGGTTTGCAATGCTCCATAGAAAACTTCTTAAGCATGTCCCCAACATACTTATGTTGACAGATGAAGATTCTTGTATCTGACTAATGAACCTCAATTCCAAGGAAGTAGTGCATTAAGACAAGATCCTTCATCTCAAACTGCTCCATCATGGAGTGTTTGAACTTCATATTCAGTTTTTCATTACTACCCATGAATATGAGATCATCTACATACAAGCAAACTATGAGGATGTCATTTCCTTGCTGGAGGTAGTAAAGGGTGGGTTCATTTCTACTTTTGATGAACCCAAATTCTTTGAAGTACCCATCAATGTGTGAGTACCAAGCTCGTGGTGCCTGCTTGAGGCCATAAAGTGCCTTCTTCAGTTTGTAAACAAGATGTTCCTTGTCTTTCTCTTCAAATCCTTGTGGTTGCTCAACATACACTTCTTCTGTCAAGTAACCATTTAGAAATGCACTTTTCACATCCATATGTTGGAATTTCCATCCCTTATTTACAAATAAGGCAAGAACTATTCTAATAGTCTCCTGTCTGGCTACAGGAGCAAAAGTCTCTTCATAATCAACTCCATATTTCTGAGTGAATCCCTTTGCAACTAGTCTCACCTTGTGCCTTTCAATGCTACCATCAACATTAAACTTGGTCTTGTAGACCCACTTACATCCAACACATTTCTTGCCTTTAGGAAGCTTTACCAGCTCCCAAGTGTCATTGTTTTTTATAGAGGTTATCTCCTCTTTCATGGCATCTTGCCAAAAATTTTGAGTACATGCCTTCTCATAACTAGAATGTTCAAGCTGTGCACTAGTTAACAAAGCATATTTAACTTGATCTCCCCTAGGTTCCTGCTAGGAGACATCATCACCATACAGGTGCATACTTTCTAATCTGTGTAAAATAGAATCCATTTCACTAGCTTGAATCCTATTGTATCTTCTTGAAAATTTTTTATCCAACATCTGAGATGATGGATAATATTGTAAATTTATCTTACCTTTGGATGGAGAATCAATGTCCATTTGTGAGGAACGTACAGATCGCTGTGGAGAAGAACTTGGTGAAGAAGAGGAATTAGAAGATGAACTTGGACTTGTTGGAGGAGACTGCTTTCCTTTCTGTGGTGTTTGTTGTTGCACCTGCTGAGAAACTACATCAGTGGATTCAAAATCACTAAATATTTGGGGCTTACCCATTCTCTGCCTTCATCAAAAATTACATTCCTGGAAATCACAAACTTTTTAGTTCGGGGATTATAGAGTCTGTAAGCTTTTGTATTCTCATAGTTTCCTACAAAGATACATGCATGACTCTTTGGATCGAGCTTCTTCCTAAGCTCATCAGGAATTTGAGAATAGGCTAGCGAGCCAAACACTCTGAAATGCTTAAAATTTGGCTTTTTACCATACCATGCTTGGTAAGGTGTCAGTCCTTTCAAACTTGAAGTAGGACTTTTGTTCAAGATATATACGTTGGTCTTGGCTACATCTGCCCAATATGAATTAGTCAAATGCTTTGTCTGAAGCATAGATCTTGCCATCTCCACAGTGGTGCGATTCTTCCTCTCTGTGACACCATTCTATTGTGGAGTGTAGGTAGCAAAGAACTACTTCTTAATGCCATGTTGCTTACAGAAATTCACAAATTCATTAGAGGAGTATTCTCCTCCCCTATCTGATTGAAGACATTTTACAAAATATCTACTCTCACTTTCAACTCTGGTTTTGAAATCGATAAAACATTCATATGCTTCATCCTTGTGTTTCAAAAAATATATCCAGCACATTCTAGTATAATCATTAATAAAGAGTAGAAAGTAAGAGTTGTTACCCAGACTCTATGTCTGCATCGGACACAGATGTCGGTATGCACTAGCTGGAGTGGATAGTTGGCCGGTCATGCTTGTTCATGAGGAAAATTTGATCTAGCATGCTTCCCAAGAGCACACCCTTCACAGACTTCTTTACTATCCTAAAATTTAGGAAGTCCAGTGACCATGGCTTGGGAAGTTAGCATTTTCAAACTAGCAGAATTCAAATGGCCATATCTCAAGTGCCATAGAACACTCGAATTGGAAATAGCAACACTTGCTAACTTATCTCCCCTTGGATGGCCAAATTTTAAAGGAAATAATCTATTCTTTGTCATTGGAACTTGAGTAATGATTCTATTATTGTTATTTTTATCAAAAATAGTGCATTTACTCTCATCAAAAAGCAACTTGTAGTTATTTTATAACATTTGACCAACACTTAAAATATTATGTTGGAGATGGGGTGTATAATAGATATCACTTACTTGTTTGACTCCTTCTTTAGTTGGAACTGCCATAGCTCCAATACCTTCGACTGCCAATGATTTATCATCTCCCAATTTGATGTTGGATTTGTAGGAGGAGTTTAGAGTAGCAAAGAGATCTTCTTTGCCACTCATATGGTTTGAACACCCAGTGTCCAAGATCCATGTATCATTCATGTTCTGATCTACCTGACCATATGAGAGAAAGAGATTTGGGGCCTCTTCTTCTTCTCCAAAGTTTCCAAACTGACTACTCTGGCTGCTACTAGTTCCTTGTGAAGTCTTAGTCCAACAATCATGAGCATAATGGCCAAGTTTGCCATAATTGTAGCAAGATTGTTTTGACTTATCTCGTCCTTTACCTCTGTCTGATTGTTTCCCTCTATTTTGCTGTCCTCCTCTATTCTGTTGTTGTTCACTGTTGTTTGAGAATCCTCCTCTATTCTAATTTCCTCCTCTGTTAGGAGTTCCACATCTTTGATTATTTCTGCCTCTTCCTCTAGACTTTCCTCTGCCATGACCTCTACCTCTGCCTTCTTGAGAAGCAAAGGCTTTATCATCTCCTCCATAACTTGTGGAAGGAGATGGCTATAATATCTCCTAATATGAGAGAAGTGAGCCAATGAGGGTTTCAAAATACAAAGAAGTTAGGTCTTTAGATTCCTCTATAATGATGGCTACTGAATTCCACTTAGGAAGAAGTGTTCTCAACACTTTCTTCACTATAACTTCAGGCTTTACATCTTCTCCTAAAGTGACCATCTTATCTACTATGGCTTTCACACGTATGCAGTAATCACCAACCTTTTCATTTTCTTGCATTTTAAGAGTTTCAAACTCTCTTTTCAAGGTTTGGAGTGTAACTTGTTTGACTTGGTCACTACCCCTATAACTTTCTTATAAAGCATTCCAAGCAAATTTAGCAGTTTTAAAAGAAGCTATTCTAGGGAAAATACTTTTATCAAGGGCGGCGTGAATGTGATAAAGGGAAAAAGAATTATTCTTCTGAGCTTCCTTTCTAGCCCTTTTATCAGCACCACTCAAAACTGCCCACTCAGCAGTTGAAGGTTCAGTATATCCCTCTTCAATCACATCCCAAAGACCTTTGCCAAACAACAGAGTTTTCATTTTAATTGACCAATACTCGTAATCACCACCATTGAACTCAAGAACTGGTAAACTAGTATTGGAAGCCATTTTAGAAAGCAAATTTTATTTCAACTTCAAACAAGCTGTATAAAGAGGTACAAAATAGATCACTGATTTACTAATTTAAATCAAATCTAGCTTTCTTAAAATGCTCACTGATTTGGCATTTTTCTTCTTGAGGATTTCCCAAAACTGGAAAGGTGAAGTTATCTGCTTCATCGTCACTGATTATAATGACTTCTTTTGCTACTGCTACTGACTCAAGACGCCTTTTGAGAACAACTCGTTCTTTAATTACAGGTTTCACCTCCACTGGTTCTTTTTCCTCTGCTTCTACTGGTTTTGAAATAGGAGAGCGAGGTGTATAGCTCTCACTCATTTCAACTTCAAGCACTACAGGAGTATAACTATCATTTTATTGTCCTTCAGGTATTGTTTCAACCGTCTTGGATTCAACTACTCTTTGCCCAAAGATATTATCTTCAAAATCCACCTCGTATCCAGAATCTGGTTTTCTCTAATGTGCAATCACTTGGTTTTCCAACTGACAAAACATTGTATGAAGTCCACTTTGTTGGAATTTCCTGTCAAAGGAATCAAAAGTCTCTCTTCTCAACAGAGGGAGCAATGCATAATAGCATCCAGTCGATCGAATCATCTACCCAAAAAATACACCACATGCACTGGGTTACAATAATGATGCCAAATAAAAACTTTTCACCCTTTTATTTTTTTTAAACAATTTTCCAAAATTTGTTTTAATAAAGCCCTTAAAAAATTTTAACAATTTTTTATATATATTTTAAATTAGTTTTTTAAATAAAAGTTTATTTAAAAAAACAGAATAAAAAATATAAATAAAAATTATTAAATATTTTTAAAAAACTTTAATTAAGAACTAAATAATGAAAAATTAAATTAAAAAAAAAACAAAAACATTTTTTTTCTTTTGCGAAATGCCCAATGGGATTCGAACTAAGGACCTCTATGTCCTACCCGTAGGCACTAGCCGCTGCACCACACGGCTCCGATGAGAGAAATACAAACTCCCGCCCTCTTAAAACCGCTGGCTACTGGCAAAAACAAAAAAAAATAAAAAACCTTTTTTTTTTTACCTCGGCGGGATTCGACCCCAAGACCTCAGTGCCGCAACCAAACAAAAAAACCAACTGTGCTAAGCGCTTCGATAAGTAAGGAAAGGAACCACCTGTTCCTTATACCGTCTTCGGGTGGCAAGATTTAAAAAAAAATAACATGGATTTATCCCACATGTAGTGGGAGGAAGACAAATTTGTCTTCAAATATGCATGAAGACGCATTAACCTTCGATTGCCTTCAGGCAATCACTCCCCAACGCTATGCTTGCTCCTCGACAAATCTGCATCTGCCACATGTCTCCCTCAGACGAATCCGCTTTCTCTACATGGACAAACCAATTTTTGCCATGTCACCACACGCTCGACTACCATGTCAGCTCGCCATGTCGACCACCACATTAGCTCCCGGTTCACTCAGTCAGTGCTCTGTCAGCACCTGCCACGTGTCAGCTTCTGCCACCTCAGCTCCTCGAGTTGCATGTTCGAGTCAACTCTCAGCTTTGCTTGCCATGTGTCACCTCAAAAATCATGTAGTCTCAAAATCTATGCCCAACTCTTCCACCTCCTCGATCTGATCGCAAGCTCCTTGAACACGGTGTGCCCTCAAGATTCATGCCCAACACGCTCACCAGCTTGTCACTGTGCGACCTCGAGATTCATGCCCGTGCGACCTTGGGATTCGTGCCCAGCACGCTTTCCCGACTAGCTTTGATACCAAATATAAAACTTGGACTAGGTGGCAATGGGAAAATTTAATAGATTAAATTAACCTTAATTTAATATCTTGTAGAGCTATTACAACAAAAATTAACGTAACATAGGATAGAAACACTAATTTATATTAAGAGGGAAGGGAGAAATTCGGCGGAGAGGGAAAGAAGGGAGGTTGGAGGAATAAGGGGAAAGGAGGTGGAGTGATAAGGAGGAAGAGGGAATAAAGGAGGGAATGGAGGGATAAGGGGAAGAAGAGATAAACAAATTTAAAAATCATGCCGACATTATAATCATTTGCCGAAAACTCTAACCTAGCCTAGCCAGTAAGTGTTCACACTTGCTACAATATGTGCATTGTGTGGTGTCATTTCTTCTAAGTTGTTTATTTTTGCTTTATTTCTGGAATAAGTTTTATGTAGATCTCTTCACGGGTTGGGTAATGGTGATGGATGAAATAATAATTACATCAATTTAATTTATAATAGATAATTGTAAACATTGGTCAGCCATTCATTTATTATGACACTTTTGCATTATATCAAGGTTTATGTCCATCCATATACAACTCTATCTTGTTCACCCAGTTTGACAATAAAAAAGGGTTTCAGTTTTCACAGTCACACAACTTTGAAGTTGAGTTTTTTCTTAAATCTACGACTAATTAATATTTTCTTTGATTTTGTTTTGTGTATCTTGTTGGGAATATGTCATTAATATTTTATTTGGTTTTGAAGGTGAGTTTTTTCTTAAATCCATGGCTAATTGATTTTTTCTTTGATTTTGTTTGTGTATCTTGTTGGGAATATGTCATTGATATTTCATTTGATTTTGTTATGTGTATCTTGTTGGGAATATGTCATTTTTTGCCTTTGTCGTATGTATTGGTGATAAACTTCCACACTAAGAAACTTGTAATTGATATTTGGCAGGCTGGTAGCATGTCTATGAATAGAGAAATGTAGAGGTGGTTTAGTTTTTTTGGCAGCATGTATGTGAATGGAGAAATATAGTGGCAATTTAGTTGTGTTTTTGTCAATTTATAGGAGGTAGTGAACTCTTTGATTTTGTTTTGTGTATCTTGTTAGGAATATATCAGTGATATTTTATTTGATTTTAATTTGTGTATCTTGTTGGGAATATGTCATTTTATGCTCTTGTCGTCTATATTGGCAACAAAATTTCAACCAAGAAACTTGTAATTGATACTTGACATGCTGGTGGCGTGTCTGTGAAAGGAGAGATGTAGTGACAGTTTATTTGTGTTGGTAGCATGTCTGTGAATAGAGAAATGTAGTGGCGGTTTAGTTGTTTTTTTGTCATATTTATAAGAGGTAGTGAACTTTGGCAATATATTCCTCAAATAGAGGAGCACTCTGAAAGTGGGTATTAAAGTATTAAACCATGCATTGCATTGGTTTGTGGAGCAAATAGTAGTTGTTTAGTTGTATTTTTGTCAGATTTATAGAAGGTAGTGAACTTTGGCAACATGCTCCTCAAATAGAGGAGCAGTGGGAAAATGGATATTAAATTATTATACCATGCATTGGTTTGTGGATCAAACGACTATAGTTGTGGAATGTAGATTTTTTGCATTCCAATGCCAGCACTTATGGAGTCACTCTAAAATTATCTAGACGAAGTCACTTTAAAACTATCTAGAGGAGCAAAGCTTAAAATAAATTTATGTAAATATATTATGCTGTTCAATATTAATCTAGGGCAGCCCTAGCTCCTTTTAATTGCCATAGCATAAAGGAACATTTAATTGTGGGGGTAAAAACAAATCGATTGCTTGGTGTTAATAAATTTATGTAAAGATATTATGTTGTTCAATATTAATCTAGGGCAGCCCTAGCTCCTTTTAATTGCCATAGCAGAAAGGAACATTTAATTGTGGGGGTAAAAACAAATCCGATTGCTTGGTGTTAATGTTTAGTAGAATGCATTGACTCACAACAATGTTTTGTGGATTAGATTGTTTTATTTCAATGTATTTCTACTTAAACGGTAAATTGGTTATATGTGATTACAACTAGTAGATATTTATTGACGCAACTACTTTTGGCTCAACCTTCTTCAAAGTTATATTGTGGTTCCATGATTATTATTATGACTCTTAATTTTATGAATAAATAACTTTTTGAAAATAAATTTCAACCTATAAAAAAATATGAAATCACTATCATCTTTCAAAAAGTTGAAAGACATATAATTTCAAACTTAATATGAAAGTCAATAAAAATTTTAACTGACAACTAATTTTTTTTTTTTTAATTTCAGCCCTGCGTACAATACATTGCAAAGCCGTTTACAACTCCCGATATGAACCCAATAACTGCATATTCCATTTCATTTCATGGAGTCAATAATGTGCACCGATCGTCTGTCAAATAAATGCATTGCTTACACGTGTCAAAATCATGCATCCTCTACGGCTCGAAACAATCCACTTTTAACTATTTTAAATGCACCAGCAATCTGACATCCAAAAGTCAAACATAAGCCACTGCAGGCAATAATTCTTCTTTCCCCGACCGACAGAATGTTCGGCACGTTGCGGCCTTCTTTTTAAACGACAACTCTAATAATTGTTGCACTCACTAAATTCAAACTATGATCTACTTAAAAAACGGAACTTAAATTCAAACTATGATCTAGTTTTTTGACTATATAAAATTAAGATTTTGGGGTGTTTTTTCTGAATGTGCGACTTTGATATGCTTGCTCTGCCCCACATCCATCAAAAGTGTTTTCAATTCCCAAAATTAATGGTGAAAGTAACCTGAAAGTTCTGTTACGAAGCAATCTATTATTGGTTGCGCAGGTCATTCAATGGCATGGTTGGGTTGGAGAAATTTGCGGGATGACATGAATTTTCGGACGGAAGATTTGCTCTAAATGTCAAATCAAATTTAGTATTGCAATGGGTCGAACATGCATATGACATAATGCATGGAGACGTGGAAGATAAAATAAAATTATATATTTCATTAGTTAGAATTTTTGTAACTTTTGACATCTTACATTACAGGTCCTTTAAATAGTGTTTGACATACTTATTTTTTAAGTCAACAAAAAAGTTTTATATTTAAAGACAACTAGATTTTTCAAACGATTCATAAAAGATAACACCTAATAAAAAACATAAGTAATAATGACATCAAAACCAATATAGGAAGAATCACCTTAACTGATCCCTAGCAGCTCAGTCCTATATAATACCTTAACTGATCACTTATGAGTCATATATATAAGTGTTAAATTGTTTTACTACCATATGTATATAATTATTAAATTATTCTAATACAATTTTATAATCATGATCTAAAACAAATTAAATTTATTTTAATTTTATATAATTAATTGAAAAAATATAATAATAATTTTACTTTAAAATTAATAATTAATTATTAAAACATAAAAAAATTTAAATCCAAAATTTAAATTTGTATAATATGCTACACCAAATACATATACAATCAAGTTATTTTGGTTTTTGTCTACTCACTGATAGCTAATAGGTTTTTGATCGATCATACTATTTAATAATATATTTGTTTGTTGCAGCTTTGTAACGATTGTGGGCATTCTAGCTTGTGGGGGCTCGAGAATCACATCTCAAAGTGTTCATAAGCTTCTTCTAACTCATCCTTAATATGAAATTATTATTATATTAAGCTTCTTCTAATTTAAAATTTTAATTTAAACAATGAAACACTCCAAATTTCTCTCTTCTTTCATTCTCTCTACCTCCTTAAATCTCTTGGTTAAGGGCACTCTAAAAATGACCAAATATTTTCCAAAATTCAACTCACTTATTTGTATAATTTCTATCTTACAATCCTTCAAATCCTTCCTCGAATGTCTCCAAATTTATCCTATCAATTTAGCCTTAAAGACTACTATGGATATCTTTATATTTCTAAAAAATTTGGCCCCTTAAATATTCTACTCTCCTTCAATCTCCTTATCAAAATATGACTTTGATTTTGATCTCCTTCGCTCTCTTTCTTCCTCAAGAATCTAAATATCTCAAGGTCTCCAAATCCTTTCTCAAAAATTGGAAAACTTCTTGCCAAAATCTTCTTTATTTTGGGCTTGTTATCATATGGCAATAATTGGCCCAACTATTTCTTATCAAAAACTTCTCCTCGTTTGCAATCTTTTTCCTCTAGATTTATTTTCAACTCCAATAATCACTCGTTCAATTTTGTAATAAGGCTTTCTCTATATTTCTTCTCCTACAAATTCTCATGATATCTCTTCTTCTTATGTATTTTAATTCTACAATTCCTCTAAAATTTAATGATATTTTTCTTGGTGTTTTCAATCTTAAAACTATGGGAATTTTGCATGGAAATCTCTTTCTTAGATCTCAAAAATGTCCTGCATTTGAATTCTATAATAGGATCTTTTCTTAGTATTTCTTTACTTTCAATATTTTATCTTCAATAGAAATATCCTACATAGGTCTCATAAATATTCAATCTATAGTACTTAATCTGCATTCTCCAATCTTCTAAATTTGAAAGTTTTTCAATATGACCACCTTTAGGTCTCTTCAAATTTTCCAATTTACATCCTTCAATCTCTAGACTTTAATGAGATCTCCTACTTGAGTTTCCTCATATTCCAATCTTCAATGTCTACTTTTCTACAACAAGAAACTTAGAAAATAAAAAGCAAATACTTAAAAACCATTATAATTCTAGAATGAATAAACTTCACTAGTTATTCTAAAACTAGTGGAAATAATTATGTGTTGAGTTCTAGTATTTACGAGTTCATCCTCAACCCTATGGAAATACGCTAGCCAATATACAATCTACAAACTTCTTCAATCTACCAACTTCTCCAAAAGGACCTCCTTCTTCGGTCTCTCAATATACTCAATGTCAAGGTCTATCTTCAAGACCCGAAATCTCATTCTATTCTAAATTTATTCTTGGCATAGGTAAATATTCAAATTTCTTTGTTTTCATTTCTAGATGTAATTTTTTTAACTTCACATGTTTCTCCTTCACCAAAAAAAATCCCATTTATAACTTTAAAACCTGTGCAAGTCAAAAACATTGTTGTGGCTTTGATACCACTGTTAGCTTTTGAAGCTTAATACTTAAGATAAAATTCACCAAAAGATCAATAATAAAGTTACAATATGATATATATTATAATGGAAATATTTTAGAAGTATGAATCTTAAAAATAACTTCAAAAATCACTCATAATCTTACCATTAACAAATGCTCACAAAAATGGTACAATAGCTCTAAAAGTATCAAGGCATATCTTGTCATTTCGTATCACTTTACATATATACATATACTACATATATAATGTAATGCAAATCTTCAAATGGAGCACTCTTGGCCTTCACTCTTCTAGAGACTCTTCCATTTCTTTTATTAAGGACACATGTGCATGTGGACAACTATGCACACTTACAATACCAAATACTTTACACACTTTAATAATACTTGTGCAGTTATTGCATTGCATAAAGTAAATCACAAATTTTAATCTAGAAAAATTTTCCTAATATAAGGATATACCCAAGGTGGTACATTAGCATGTACCAAATAATATAATATATTCCAACAAATAGATGTCTATATTATTTTTTCTTTTTTTTTGCAATGTACATCATGCATGATCATCAAATCATTAACTTTGAAAGGGTACCAATTGAAATTTGTATCCTAACATTCTTTTTCTTTCATATAATTTTTGGTTATGTAGTCCTATGCCACCTATTGTTTTTCCACCTTGTTGTACCATACAATCATCCATAGAAATATTTCTCATTATTCTTGTTCTTCATTATCATCTATATGGTTGGGATATCATGTTCAATAGGAAAAGTATAATTGGTATCATATGTGAGATGAAAATAATAATAACCCATAACTAATTTCAATGTAGTCCTCTAGGCTAAAAATATTGCATGGATATGCCTATTCCATGTGTCAAACTATATAGCCACATATTTCATAAATATTTTATATACTATATGATTAGTTATCTACACTTACATAATGATACTCAATTTGTATATAGTTTCTTTCTTGTGCTAATTGAAAATCAAGTTCTAAAGTCTTTGACCACACTATTAAAAAAATGGGTACCTTTTATTTGAGACAATATCTATTAGGAAACTAAACCTAGTAATAATTTATTCATAAATGAACAAAATAACTTCTTCATTTATGTCTTATTCTTTGACCCACTTTGCTAAATAATCTATTATAGTAATAAGAAATATGTCTCCTCAATCTATTGAAGGGAGGGTCCAACAATGTCAATGTATCATTTTTCAAAGGATCATAGGGGAAAGGTAGGACATAAAATTATAGGTGGTATCCTAAATTTACCAAAAGGTTAGCACACATAACATCCTATTTACTTGCCAATTATGTCATGTGTCCAAAGTCCTTATTATAAGTTACCCCAGAAAATAACCTCTAAATTGGAACTTTATGGTCAAATGTTTCCCTTGTTATTGTCCAAATTATTTTTGATACATTCTAAGTGGTCTTAGTCATTATGAAAAATGTTACGCAACTAAGTATGGATGGCATAAAAGATCTTATTCTTTCCCTTTGCCATACACAATTTAGAAACTTGACCTCATTCATGTATATTTATATGTTTACATACTCGTGTGGAATGACTTTTATTACTTGAATTAGAAAACTAATCATCTTTGTATTATAATTCAACATCATCGTATGATCTTAAAAGTACATATTCATTGATATACATTTTTCGTAGATGATCCATAATGTTGAAGTTATATTCTTGGAAAACTAGGATCCATCTAAGAGTAGCATGGTCTATAAAAAATGGTGAAATTCTATCCTAGAATATAGTTTAAAAATATTTTTATTACAAAATAGTAGCTAATACTTCTTTTTCTATGATAGTATAATTACTTCAACATTGGTCATTTGCCTACTACTAAGGAAAATTGGTTGATTATTGTCATTCTCATTTTTCTAACTCAATGTGCTTCTTAGTTCTATGTAATATATATTTGTCTAGATGATGAGTATATTACTGTAATATGTGTTCTTAAAAATTACATCAATTATTAGGGCCTACTTTAGTTCCTCAAATGTAGCATTCAAATATTTCCCTAACTCATAGTGCATATCCTTTCTAATGGATTTTGTTAATAAATGCATAATCGTTACCAAATTCTTGATGAACCTCCTATAATGTCGCACATGACCCAAGAATAATTATTTTTTGCTCTTGTTCATGGGAAATAACAACTCCTTGATGTTTAAAACATATCTTATTGAGAAACTACATGTATTAACAAAATATCTTTGTAGCATCCAAAGGCACACCTAGTAGGGTTAAGTGGTGTTTGCCTCATCTAACCATTCATGTTCCTTCTCAAGAGAATATACATGATCCACATTCTTCTCATAAATACAAAGATCATTTAGAAAAACTCTATTAAGTTTTCTAATACAAGGTTCAAATGCCTTATTAATGAGTCTTTGAAAAGTCATAAGAGTATCACTTAATATGAATGACATCATTGAATAAGAAAATATATCCCATAAAGTGTTGAAGGTCTTCAATTAGTCCTTTTTTATAAGGTAAAACTAATTGTAACTAATACAACAATCTCCAAAGCTATAACATTCCTTTGCTTCAACTTCATCTAGGATCTAATCTAAAAAGGAAGTAAGTAGTCACCTTTCTTTATGCCTTTATATTTTAGAGTTAATGTATATCATTAGATTCCCATTCTTCATCCTCACAATAGGTATTGAGGATACCCATTTTGATTTATCTATATAAAATGGAGCCTCCATTGAACCTCTTAAAATCTCTTCATTGATTTATAAAAATATAGATTCATGTGATAGGGGATTTTATTCACATCCTTAACATTATCAAAAAAATCTCTCTAATGTTCAACCTAATAAATTTTTCATATATACTTATGATAATAATAAACAAATGAGTAAAGTAATTGTATATTTCACTCTTTTCTATTAAATGGCCAAACTATAATTATCGTATCTAATCCTCCACCTATTTATCAAATATTTTATCATGGTAGATTAAATAGATCATTAAGTAGAATGCTTTCTAATGATACATCCACTTATGTTTTTTCACCCCTTTCCCCAAATAGCATTAGATATAGAAAAATATGATGATGTTTATTCTTCACTTTCATCTTTTGTATTTGTCCACCTTACTTTGTGATATTGAGGTATGAAATATATCCTTACACAATTCATACCCTAACTAATGTTCATGTATACCTCATGCCAATACTTATAAATATGGTAATTTCATAACCAAGACCTACCTAACATTGGGTAGGAAAGATAACCATCTTTCTTGACTTAAAAATATACTACACAAACAAATTTTAGAACTAAAACTACTATAGATATAATCTTAAGGTTTGAGGGATAATTTTAGCATAAATTTATATTTTTAAATTTGTTTCTCCTCCATTTCTAGATATAATATTAAGGTTGGAGGGATAATCTACCTTTAGTCCTAATGTATTTAGTGTTATATTTTATCATTATAATAATAGTGGATCTATTACCTACAAAGACATTTATAATAGATATATGTCTGCATAATATATTGGTTTATAGAGCACATGGATCAACCTCTATGTCAAACATAGTGATTTAAGCCCTATTCATTCTTTTACCATAGATCCCATTACATAGCAACCTTTGGGTTTTTATGATAATGTTAAAATTTCTCATATATAATGTGGGTAATCCACGTTGATAGTTTTTCTATGATTGAGTATGGTGCTTAGCCTATTGAGACTAGAAAATTTTAAGAATATAGTTTTATTATCCTCTACTTTTTGGTCCCTTATTTCTTCTTTTTAGTATATTTTTATTTGTCGAGATTCTGAATCTATGTTTGTTTCATCACTCTATTGTATCAAATAAAATCAATAACATTAGTCAGAGATTTTCCTTTCTTATTTTATCCTCAAAATAGATGTCTTATTATGTTGAATTTTCCTATAATTCTCTTTGTCCTTGAACTTATTATAGATCATTTCAGAAAAATTCCTCCTAACACTTTTATCCCTAGACTAGAATTTTTAAGTTCCTAAATCATTTTGTTGAAATATATGTAATGAGATCTTGTTAGGTGAGACCAAAAATATGTGATGTAAACATACATAATACTAAGGGAATCCTATGGGCTTATATAATATACTCCCTACATAATTATATATGCATGATTTTATGTGTTAAGTCCTACAAACATTGGTTAAACCATTAGTGTGGTTAAATTTGTGTCTTGTAATTACCCTTTAATCCTCCATATTATATTAGATAGGGTTAATGTGATATATAATTATTTTTGGGGGTTATGTATATTCTATAAATACTCTAATCATACAATTTATTACTAGGCATCCAAGTGGAACCCACTATTTTGTTCCATTTATCACTATTTTTGTTTCTTTTACTGATATATTATATCACATCTTTTATCTTTTGCATATGATATATGATTAATGTTATGATTCCACCTATTTTTGGAATGTATTTTGAGATCTAACATGGTATTAAAGTGGGTGTGAAGATATGTAACTCAATCATGTAGAAGAAATATTTTAAAGGCATATAATACAAAAAAGAAGAAAGAGATCCACTTCTTGTTTTTGAAGGGAAATTAAAAAATTTGAATTCAAATTTTGAAGTTTTTCATACCTAATTTATGACCTAATCAAGGCCATTTCAAATTTAAAAAAAATATGTGGGAAATTTCTCTATTGAGCATTGTCATATCACCTCATCCTAAATTTGTTACGTATTCAAAAACACATTTTTTAAGGTATTTGAAATACATAGATTATGGCTTCAAAACTTCATAGTAATTATTATTTTTTATCTTTGAACCCTTATCCTTTAAAATATAGGTGATGTAAATCAATGTCAATATTCGATAACCTTCTATATATAATATTGTTGAATATAATTCCTTCATATTTATGAAGCATTAGTTAATTTCCTTATATCCAAGCATTGCATCTTGGTGGTATCAAGTTCATTGGAAATTTTTTTTGGTTGTATATATAATGTTCAATTATCCTCACATCCATTTTCAAGTGTTCAATATGTTATCTCTTGATACATGATACCTTGGTCAAGGACATGGCATTCATTTTTCAACCATTCTTAGTGTCATCATGGATAACGTGCATGTTCTAGTTCTCTTTCATTCTTGTTGGTCATGGGTTTGAGCCTACCCCATCACCTATGAAATATAGTTATGCATTTCTATGGTGATCACCATCAGAAACATTTTCTTAGCAATGATACTAATATTATAATCTATATTGGATAATGTGATAGATGCAAATATTTAATATAAAAAATACTTTGGTTTGACTTTTATCCCCTTCACTTGTGAATTGTGTATACATTGGGATCCTCTTTTGTAGTTTCAAAAATTCTCACTATGCAATTATATCATATGGAGACACTATGTTGCCTAAAATAAATATTGTTACAAATATTCTAGCTAGTTGATGAGCACTTACATATTTCATCCTAGAGGACAAAATTCAAATAATAATATAACTTTTTTAGTTTTGAAATAAAAGTGAATCCACTTGTTCTTTGCACTTCTCCTCACACCAAAGTGCAAGCATACTCTTTGGGGGTTAATGGATATCCAAGATAACCTAATTATCTCTTTAAATTGAGGTCATTAGTTGAAACCACATCCTGGTGAAGGGCTACTCCACCCAACACTCCCACAATACACAAAAACACAATCAATTTTAAATAAAAAAACTTAATAATAGTACTTGATAACAATCCTCTATAACAATACTTGATGAGGGGCTATAGAATGAGAAAATACAATATTGTGACCACAAGGGCTGATTTTATTACAAAGAAAAATGATCAAAAATTTGTAAGCTAGAGACACAATCTGTCATCCCTAGACTACCTTTGGTAAATCTTTGTTCCTCCTTTAACAAATTCCATATAATATTCTGGAAAACATAAATTTTATTTTCATGCCCATTTTTTAAATAAATTGGGCATTTAAAAAAAACCATCATTAATGAATAAATTGGGCATTTAAAAATACCATCATTAATGAAATAAATTGTGCATTAAAAAAATACCATCATTAATGAATAAATTGGGAATTTAAAAAATACCATTATTAACGAATAAATTGAGCATTTAAAAATGCCATCATTAATGAATATATTGGGCATTTAAAAAAATATCATCATGAATGAATAAATTGGGAATTTAAAAATACCATCATTAATGAAAAAATTGGGCATTTAAAAATACCATCATTAATGAATAAATTGGGCATTTAAAAATACCATCATTAATGAATAAATTGGGCATTTAAAAATACCATCATTAATGAATAAGTTGGGCATTAAAAAAATAATAATAATGTTTTTTTTGGGTGATGCAAGATTGTCCTTACACCACTGGATGCTCCTGCATCAGACACCTAGGGTAAATTGAGAAGTGACCTTCACTTCTTTAATTTTGGATGAAAACCAAGACGGTCAACCTCTGCCTGAGACAACCATGATGAATCTTCAACATGCCTTCCTTTCCACTTAACCAGATATTCTTGTTGAGCAAGAAGGATTGTCATTGTTGTCAACACAAGCAGTCAGATCCAAGGATGCAGTGGATAACAGACTTGAAATGGGTTTTTCTTAAAACCCAAGTTGGCTCTTCGTTTTGTTGAAAAAGATGCCCCGGTGTTGAAGATATTTAATTTTAAATATTTAGTTTAAATTTTTATTTTATTAAAAATTTAAATTAGAATATTAAATTAAATTAAAAAGGGCCGACGTGTTACTATTTCGCGGCAATAAGCTACAGGAAGGTAACGAAGGTGGAGAAGAGTTTGAGGCCGACAAAGTTAAATCTGGGCCGATGGATTTTAGGGTTTGGCAGCTGACAAATTCTAGGGTTTCTCAGTCAACGTTCTTCTAGGGTTTGCCTCTAAAATTTCTTCTATAAAAGCAAGGGTTCTTCGAGTTTAAAAGTGTGCAGCGTGATGTGATATATGTGTATGAAGTTCGGGTGCAGCAGTGTGAGTGGTGCGAAGAGAAGATAAGAACGCGGTATGCAGAAGTCGTGTTTCGAGTGTGAAATGACGAGTGTCTTGGTTGTAGAAGTGATATTTCTGTGAAGTTGCAGCGAGAGAACGCGGAGAGATATAGAGGAGTGGTTGAAAAAGTGCGAATCATTTTTCACGATGGCGATCGAATGCCGACAAGCGGCGGATCACGAGAAAAATAGCGGATCGTGATAATTGAGGTGAAAGTTTACATTCTGCAATTTTTATTGTTATCTTCAAGTTGTAGCTTGAAAAAGGGGTTGGTGCCTCTTTCCGGTTGGTGCTGGAAAAATTGGAGTTGGTGCTCCATTCTGTTGTAGCGAGATAAAACTTAGGGGTTGGTGCCTCTTACCGGTTGGTCTTTGGTGAATGATTATGTAAAGTTGGAGCTTTGCATTTGGTTGGATTTGGATGGTAGTCCAAGCAGTCTTTTTGAGGAGTAGCCACATCGGTGAACCTCGTTAAAATGTCGTGTTATGTGTGATGCTCTTAGTACTTTTATTATTTCTGTTTTAATCTACTGCTGTTTATTTAAAAGTCTAAATTGCTTTTAAGTTTTTAAAGAACACACTGATTCACCCCCCCTCTCAGTGTCATTGTGATTATAACAATTGGTATCAGAGCCAAGTACCTGAAGAGGCTTAAACAACTAAGGTGATCTTGGAATTTACACAATGGCAAGTGGTGAAGGATTCTCTTCGAACAAAGCGCCAATGTTTGATGGGACAAACTATGCGTTCTGGAAAATTAGAATGCAGACTTATCTCAGTGCGTTGGGCTTTGACATCTGGGGTGCGGTAGTCAATGGTTACAAAGCTCCTGCCACCGCTCCAACAGACACTGCAGGAGATGACAGGATCAAGGAGGCTAAACTTCAAGCACACCGAGCTCAATACGAATCTTTAAAGATGGACAATGATGAGAACATAGAGACTTTCATGCAAAGAGTCAATGGGATCACAAATTCAATCAGAGGTCTTGGCGAAGAATTAACCGATGCTGCTATTGTGAAAAAGGTATTGAGATCACTTCCTCCTAGATTTGATTCTAAAGTCTACCATAGAAGAAGCCAAAGACTTAAATAATTTTAGTATGGATGATATGCATGGGTCCTTGACTGCTTTTGAAATGAGAATAGGAAAGTCTAATCCCACGAGATAGAGAAGCGACCTTCAAAGCTCAAAAAGGCAAAAGCACAAAACATGAATGCGAAGAAGAAAATGATTCGAGATATAATGGAAGCAAATTTTGTAAGAAAGCTGAAGAAAGGAAAAGGAAAATACAAAGGAATTCTACCTCTTAAATGTTTCAGATGTGGAGGCATTGGACACTTTGCTACCAAATGTCCTTTCAATGACAAAAACAAAGGTGAAGAAACTCAGCATCAAGAAAGAGGAGAATGGAGGAAGAAATCAAATTTCAGAAAAGGTAAGTTTAATAAGAAAAGCTTTATCTCCCAAAATGTAGAATCTTCAGAGGACAGTTCCAGTGAAGACTATGAAGAAGGAACAGGTGAGGCTCTTTTTATGGCGTTTGAAATAGACGAATCAGAGAACATAGAGGGGATGAACTCTGAAGTTGAAGAAGTTGAGGCTGAAGTTGATTTAGAGGGTGAGCTAGTGTCTGCTCTTACGGAATGGGAATCGGAGAAAAAGAAGAATGAAAAAGCTGACAAGGAAACTTAAGGATGCAAACGACATTATTGCCAGTTTAAAAACACAGATTGAAGAATACAAGAAAATGTACGAAGATCCGGAAATACGAGTTTCTATGAAGATAGACCACTGCTGCAAATTGGAAGAAGAAAATGTGAGTCTCCAGAATACAAATACAAGAAGCTGGATCGAAAAATCAACTGTCATCTAAAACGTGAAGAAAGCTCGATGAAGCTGGACAAAATTACGAGCGATCAAAGATCCACGAGGCATCAAATTTGGTCTCGGCTTTACTAAAGGAGAATCATCAAGCTGAACCAAAAACAAGCAATGTTGAAAGTGAAAAGAACAAAGACAAGAAATAGGTTGTGGAAAGTAAAATGAATTAGGCAAAAGAAAGATATAATGCCAGAACTAAAATGACAGCTGACAATGATGGCTTTACTAAGGTCACACATCAAAAGAATAGAAGATCCAAGGCTCCGACAACAACCTGGCCAAGACCATATTTCAGGTTTACTCATTATTTCTATGGTTTTTGTTTTAAATGTAATAATTATGGGCATAAAATTGCTGACTGCAAATACAATATAGGTCCAAGAAGTTTCACTAGTAGAAATGTGTTTGCTCCTTTAATGAATTATGCAGTAGAGTGCTTTAAGTGTCACAACTTTGGGCATATTGCCAGAAATTGCCGTAGTATGTCTGTTTCATTTCAACCTCAGAAAAGAAGAACTCAACCATATAAGGCAAAACACAATAGTAGTTCTTCTGAAGGATATATGCAAAATTCTGAAAAGGGAAAATCTCAGCTAGAACCCAACAACATAGTTAAGACGGAATGGAAACAAAAGAAACGACTCGGGAAAGAACAGGGAATCCTTAATAGTGCGGACTGCTTTTAGAGCTCGAGAATAAATATGTACCAGTGGATTCTTGATAGTGGTCTGCTCAAGTCATATGACGGGTGATAGACAGAAATTTGAAAATCTTCAGAAATATGAGGGTGGTTACGTGAAGTTCGGCAATAATGATGGAGCCAAAATAATAGGTAAAGGATCGGTCAAAATAAGTGAAGGGAAAATCAAGTCGAGAAGAAGTTCTATATGTGGATGGTCCGAAACATAACTTTGTTAAGTGTGAGTCGGATCCGTGACAAAGGACATGAAGTGGTGTTCAAGAAGCGGGGGTTGTGAAGTCGAGAAAAACAAAGAACGAGGAAATTAATAGCAACCGGCTCAAGGACGTACGGCAATCTGTACACACTATCAAAATTTTTAGAAGGTATGTGTTTCATGGGACAAGAAGAAGAGAAGCTGGTTGTGGCATAAGAGGCTTGGACACATAAGTTTTGATAATCCGGTAAGAATTAGCGCTAAACAAGCGGTGAGAGATATTCCAATCATTAAAAAACACTGCAAATAGTATGTGTGCTTCATGTCGGAAGGGTAAACGGACCGGAGTTTCATTTAAAACAAAAGAACATCACACTAGCGAGGCCTTTGGAACTTATTCACACGGACTTATGCGGACCCATGAGGACTCAAAGCATAAACGGCGACAAGTACTTTATCTTTGTGCATTGATGATTTTTCCAGAATGACTTGGATATTCTTCTTAAAAGATAAATCGGAAGCCTTTGAAATGTTCGGAACTTTCGAGACAGTGGTAGAGAATGAAACGAGGGAAAAGGATTAAATGCTTGCGGTCGGACGAGAGGAGGAGAATTTATTTCGAATGAATTTTTAGAATACTGTGAAAAATATGGCATCGGGAGACAATATTCAGCGGCCAGAACTCCTCAGTAGAATGGTGTAGCAGAGAGGAAAAATAGAACAATTCAGGAAATGGCACGCACCATGCTGGCAGAAAGCAAAATAGCAGATAGATTCTGGAAAGAAGCAGTTCACACAGCAGTATACATTCAGAACAGGTATATGTTAAGAACTCATGAATGCAAAACTCCGTATGAGCTGTGGTTTGGTAGGAAAGCAACAACAAAACATCTCAAAGTATTTGGCTGCAAGTGCTACATCAGAAAAATAGATGACAATCTTGGAAAGTTTGAAGATAGAGCGAGATGAAGGTGTGTTTGTTGGTTATTCTCCACACGACAAAGCTTACAAATGCTACAACAAGAGACTCAAGAAAATTGTGGACGGTGCGAGACGTTAAATTCGATGAAGGGAGGAAACAAATAGTTAATTTTCAAGAAAACTATCCAATCTACGAAGAAGTCATTGAAGGAGATGAAGTACATGACACAGAAAATACGAGATACGGCTGATGCAGATAACTTATCGGATGGCTCAGAGGTACAAGAAAACAGAAAATTTAGAATGGGCAATTGGCAGAAAAATCATCCTAGAAACCAAATAATTGGAGATCCCACAGTGGCATTCAGACAAGAAAGAAAGTAATAAGTAATTACTCTCTTTTATCCGACATTGAGCCCAAAAACATAGATGAAGCAAGCAAAGATGACAAGTTGGATGAAGGCAATAAATGAAGAGTTAGATCAGATTGAAAAGAACAGAACTTGGGAGTTAGTACCTAGACCTGCAAACAAGAATGTAATCGGCACTAAATGGATATTTCGCAACAAGTTAAATGAAAACGATCAGGTCATTAGAAATAAAGCAAGGCTGGTTTGCAAAGGCTATGCACGGGTTGAAGGGATTGACTTTGAAGAGACTTTCGCACCGGTAGCTAGATTAGAAGCTATTAGGATGTTTTTGGCACTAGCGGTTTACAAGAACTTCGAGTTTATCAGATGGATGTTAAATCTGCATTTTTAAATGGGAAACTTGAAGAAGAAGTCTATATTGAACAACCAGATGGCTTTCAAATCAGTGAAGATCCTAACCTTGTCTGCAGATTAAAGAAGGCATTGTATGGATTAAAACAAGCACCACGGGCATGGTATGCTAGGCTAGATAATTATCTCTCTCAACGGGGATTCAAGAAAGGTTTAGTGGACAACAATACGTATGTGAAAGCGAGAAGATGGGCATCTCATTGTTCTTGTTGTCTATGTGGATGACATCATATTTGGTAGCAACAAAGATGAATCTTGTAAAGACCTAGCAAACAAGATGCGGAATGAATTTGAACTGTCAATGATTGGTGAACTGTCTTATTTTTTGGGACTACAGGTTAATCAGAATGAGAAAGGTATATTCATTTCCCAAATCAAATATGTGAAAGAGATGTTAAAGAAGTTCACTATGGAGGATAGTAAGCCAGTCAGTACTCCCATGACAACAGGCTGTAAGTTAAGTAAAGAAGACAAATCTCCACCTGTAGATCAAACCATGTATAGATCAATGATAGGAAGCTTACTATATTTAACTCAACCGGACACGATATTTTGCGGGCGGTGTGCATGGTAGCCAGATTTCAGAGCCGGTCCCAAAGAGACTCATGTAACGACGAGTTAAA
Organism: Wollemia nobilis; assembly: GCA_028583015.1. Classification (NCBI taxonomy): domain Eukaryota; kingdom Viridiplantae; phylum Streptophyta; class Pinopsida; order Araucariales; family Araucariaceae; genus Wollemia; species Wollemia nobilis. The sequence goes on from JAQPPZ010002360.1 coordinate 74,834, forward strand.
AGGATTTTTCGGTATCTCAAAGGCACCATGGAGTATGGATTGTGGTATCCAAGAGGCAAAGATTTCATTCTTATATCATATTCGAGATGCAGATTGGGCTGGATGTGTTGATGACGGGAAGAGTACCGGTGGAGGAGCATTCTATTTGGGGGACAGATTGGTTGCATGGCACGGTAAGAAGCAAGAGTCGGTGTCTTTATCTACAGTCGAGGCGGAGTATATTGCAGCGAGCAACATGTTGCACACAAGTTTTGTGGATGAAACAAGACCTTGAAAGATCTTGGTATTAATTTTAGTGAACCAATATCGGTAAAGTGTGACAACACCGGTGCAATCAACATTTCTAAGAATCCGATTAATGCACTCACGGACAAAGCATATTGCTATAAGGTATCATTTCTTGAAAGACAAAGTTGCGAGAAGGAGAAGTCGGATTGGACTATGTCCCAACTACGGAACAGGTAGCGAGACATTTTTACAAAACCTTTGCCCAAGGAAGTATTTGAGTATCTTCGAAGCAAATTAGGAGTAGTCACACTTCCTAAGAAGTGACTAGCTACAGGGATCACCTTCTCAGGGGGAGCACTTGAGTGTTTGAGGATGGACTCAGGGGGAGTCAAATTGTGCTTGAGAAGTGTGAGGATGGACTCAGGGGGAGTCAAAGTGTGCCTGAGAAGATTGAGGATGGACACAGGGAGAGTCTGCGACGGCCCTTTGGTATTATTGACAAAGGGGGAGAAGAGTTACAAAAATGTATACGGGTGTTGCCAACAATTCCAAAGGGGAGATTGTTGAGCAAGAAGGATTGTCATTGTTGTCAACACGGGCGATCGAGATCCAAGGATGCGGTGGATAACAGACTTGAAATGGGTTTTTCTTAAAACCCAAGTTGGCTCTTCGTTTTGTTGAAAAAGATGCCCCGGTGTTGAAGATATTTAATTTTAAATATTTAGTTTAAATTTTTATTTTATTAAAAATTTAAATTAGAATATTAAATTAAATTAAAAGACGACGTGTTACTATTTCGCGGCAATAAGCTACAGGAAGGTAACGAAGGTGGAGAAGAGTTTGAGGCCGACAAAGTTAAATGCGGGCCGACGGATTTTAGGGTTTGGCGGTGACAAATTCTAGGGTTTCTCGGTCAACGTTCTTCTAGGGTTTGCCTCTAAAATTTCTTCTATAAAAGCAAGGGTTCTTCGAGTTTAAAAGGTGGGCGTGATGTGATATATGTGTATGAAGTTCGGGTGCAGCAGTGTGAGTGGTGCGAAGAGAAGATAAGAACGCGGTATGCAGAAGTCGTGTTTCGAGTGTGAAATGACAGTGTGCTGGCTGTAGAAGTGATATTTCTGTGAAGTTGCAGCAGAGAACGCGGAGAGATATAGAGGAGTGGTTGAAAAAGTGCGAATCATTTTTCACAAGCGACGATCGAATGCCGACAAGCGACGAGATCGCAGAAAAATAGCAGATCGTGATAATTGAGGTGAAAGTTTACATTCTGCAATTTTTATTATTATCTTCAAGTTGTAGCTTGAAAAAGGGGTTGGTGCCTCTTTCCGGTTGGTGCTGGAAAAATTGGAGTTGGTGCTCCATTACATTGTAGCGAGATAAAACTTAGGGGTTGGTGCCTCTTACCGGTTGGTCGCTGGTGAATGATTATGTAAAGTTGGAGCTTTGCATTTGACTGGATTTGGATGGTAGTCCAAGCAGTCTTTTTGAGGAGTAGCCACATCGGTGAACCTCGTTAAAATGTCGTGTTATGTGTGATGCTCTTAGTACTTTTATTATTTCTGTTTTAATCTGCTGTAGTTTATTTAAAAGTCTAAATTGCTTTTAAGTTTTTAAAGAACACACTGATTCACCCCCCCTCTCAGTGTCATTGTGATTATAACAATTGGTATCAGAGCCAAGTTCCTTTGGAAAGTTTAACAGCTTGAAGGAAGATCTTACAAGAACACAAATGGCAAGGAAAGGCAAAAGCAAAACCATAAGACACAAGAAGAATAAATCTCACAAGGGCACAAAAGAAAATGAATATGATCTCAATGTTGTTGCTTTGGGAATGAAAATAGATTCAAGAGATGAATCAAACAGTGGAGAACAAGCCAGATTAATAAATTTTTGCACCAGATGTGGGAAGACCGGTCACTTTGTAGCTAATTGCTCACAAGGTAGAGAATGTTTTGTTTGTGGTCAACTCGGGCATAATGGACGCCAATGCCATGGGTTTAGTAGCAGTGAAGATGAAGATGATCCGTTCAAAATTGATAAAGAAACAGATTCAAAACAAGAGTGTGATGAAGAAGGAAGTGATGCAGAAGCAAATTGGGAACAAAAACTGATTTCATGATACTCTATCAAGTCAAAATTTTGAACATAGGTGATATGTTAATTCCACTTGGTAATTCCACCTCATATGTATTTTCTAAATCATGTTTCTTTATGATATTGCATGGTCCAAACTTCTTCATTTTCAACTTGTTATATGTTTTAACAAGAAATATTTCTTTTCTTAAATGAACCATAACTTCATTTCCAACCTGGAATTCCTTAAACCTCTACTTTTAGTCTGTATTTGACTTGTATTGAGTATTCACCTTAATAATATGCTTTCTTACCTCTTCATGCAAGTTATTCAAGTGTTCTACAAGTCCTTTGCATCAACACTACTCTTTTCTCCGTTGTCCATTTTCCTCAACTCAGAAGCATTCCTTGGGCTTATCCCATATACAATATGGAATGGGGATTTACTAGTATTCTTGTTGATAGAATTGTTATAATAAAAAATCACCTGTGGTAAAATCAAATCCCATCCCTTGGGCTTATATCCTAATAGGAATCTCAACAGGTAGCTCAAAATCCTATTCACCACCTTTGTTTTTCCATCAGTCTCTGGATGGTGTGGAGAACTGAACTTCAAATCTATCTTCAGCTTATTTCATAAGGTCCTCCAAAAATAGCCAATAAATTTAATTTCTCTATTTGAACCTATACTCTTTGGTAGACCATGAAGTCGTACCACCTCTTTGAAAAACAACCCTACAATGTGAACTACATCACTAGTTTTTTGATAAGGAATGAAATTTTCCATCTTAGAAAACTTGTCAACCATGACAAATATTGATTCATGTCCTCTCTATGTCCTTGGTAAACCAATAAAAAAATACATGTTAATATCTTCCCATGGTTTCTCTAGTACAAGTAATGGTTGATATAGCCTGGTGTTCTTTCTTACACCTTTGGCCATCTGGCATACTCTATAAATTTGTAAAAACTTCTTCACATATTTTTGTAACTCTAGCCAATAATAGTTCTCACTAACAAGGGAAATGGTCTTATCTTAACCATAGTCTCAAGCCAACCCTCCACTATGCTTCTCCTTGATCAAGTTCTCTCTCATAGAACTCCTTAGAATGCACAACTAGTTTCCTCTAAATAACATTCCATCGTAGATTAAGAAATCCAGCTATTTTATTATGTATAAAGTAATAGGTTCCAAGCAAGCTCTTCAATATTCTATAAAATTTGGATCTTCAGGGTACACAAATTAAGTTTTTCAAACCCAACAACTTCCACCTTCATATCTATCAATAAATTTTACCTTCTACTTAAGGCATATGCAGCTTTGTTTGATATTTCACTCAATGTGCTTCAACATAAAAGTATAAATCTTATTTGGAAAACTGGTTTTTGGTATCAAATCCATCTGATGATTAATCTTCCTCACTGGTGGTAAACCTTAAGGTAAATTATCTGATACAATATATTGAAATTATTCTAGCATATTTAAGACTTCTACTAGTATATCTTCATATTTTTCTTCATTAACTCTAGGAATCAATGCATAGCACATATGTTTGTACTTCATACCATTCAAACATTTTCTATCATCAACTAAAAAAATTCTTGCACTACTACATACCTTTTCTTCCACCTCCTTCATGGGATTCAACTTGTGGTGAACTCCATCCTTTGATAGAGAATAAGTGTTGGCATGTCCATAATGTACCGCATGTCAATAAAATTGCCACAACCTCCCCAATAGCATATGGTAAGCATCCATAGACATGATGTAACATAGTACCTCATCATGGTAATTTCTAATATTGAAATTCACTAAACATTTCTCATTGACCAAAGCTCTATGGTCCTTCTGCAACCATGCAATCCGATATGGATGCAAATGTCTTCTTCTCTCAAACTATAATTTGTTAACCATCCCATCTGAAACTAGATTATCAGTGCTACCATTATCAATGATAACATTACAAAATTTACCTTCATATTTACACCTTGTGCAAAATAAACTCTTCCTCTAAACTGGATCTTTCTCCTCATTTAGCAAGGCTTTCCTTGTGACAATAACTGCTCCTCTTTATACCTCTTTAGAATTCTCATATTCAACACTTTCATCTACCTAAGCAACTTGTGCATTACCTTCAGGTCTCTTATTTATCCTTCCTTGATGTCGTGGACACTCGTATGCTTGATGTCCTTCTCCACATTAGAAATATGTTCCATGAAATCCTCCTCTTTCAGGTCCTTATCCAAACCTTCCTCTTCCTATTTGGTCACCATTTTGCTCATGGGGGTGGTAGGCATTATCCTCTTTTTGTTCTAATTGTTGCTAACTTCTCCATTATTCTTTTGGTTTTCATTTCATCCTCCATATGGTCTTCTACCAATCCTTCCACCATGACCTCTTTCTCTCTACTTACTTTAAAATCTTCTATTTAGCTTCTCTTCTACCTTTAGGGAAAACTAATAAGCATCTTCTATGGTAGTCATTCTAACGAAACTTAGCTCCTATTGAATACTTGGATTCAATCCATTTAATAATGGGTTACCTTCTCCTTGTTGGCCTCATAATTGTTTGTTTTGATCATGACCTTGTAGAACTCTTCTATATACTCTTTGATAGACTTATCTATGTACCTCAAACCTTGCATTTTCTTCAGCAAATCTAACTCTTAATCAACTATAATTAATTGTCTCTTTAAATTTTCCACCATATGATCTCATATTGTTATTCTTTCTTTTCCTCTTCTATTTATATCTAGATATACTTCCTTCCACCAGATATTAGCATGTCCCTTCATCTTGGTCTTTGCAAATTTAGCCCTCTCATGATCTTCCACCTCCTCATACTCAAAGTACTCCCCCATATAATTGATCCAATCGATTAAATATTTTCGGTTAAGATTCCTAAAAAATGTAGAAACATCAATCTTTGGCCTTTTTCCAATCTAGGATATGGCCTTAAATAATTTGACGTACTCAGGATCGAATACATTTTGTTCTTCTTTGAACTGGGCTTCTTCTTAATGAGTAAGAGCTTAAATATTAGCTAGTGATTGATTATTGATAAGAATGAATAATACAAACTTTAGGCTAAGAATATCCATGATAGGAACAAAAAAAATATCCCCCTTAACATAGCTAACAACTAACAAATGTCGCTAATGATAAGATATTCTAACAAGAATAATATCCTACGTCTAACAATAAAATATTGTTAGACTTACAATAGTAGAAAATAATGTAATAACACCTATCTACCCTAACATACCCGACTTATTACATTATTTTGAAATACAAAGATTTTTGTAAAACAACTCAAATTTGACACGTGCAAGTACCTGAATGAAAATATCCACAACTTGTTCATCGATGGGAATGTACTAGAGCTAAATATTTTGCTTTGGAACTTCATATCGAATAAAGTGACATTGAGTATCAATATGTTTGATGTGTTCGTGGAACACTAGATTCTTGATAAGTTTTAAAACACATTGGTTATCGCAATTCAAGTTGATTGGTAGTTTATTTTCACACTACAAAGATGAAAAAAATATCTTCCTCAATCAAAATAGAACTCGGGTCTTTCCACTGGAAGAGCCTTACCAACCAGGCTATAACCAACTCAGCTAGGCTAGATGATGGAATATGGAGGATACCATGTGCTATTTGAACCACGCTATTGGGGAGAGGCACAAAAAAAATTGGATTTTTTTATCCCACATGTGTTGTGCAAGGGATTATAGAGTGATTTATAAAGAAAAAAATTCACCTTTTTTTATTGCCTTCGAGCAATTGTTTCTCGTGCGACCTTACCCAATGACCACCACCTGTTAAAAATAGGTTTTGTGTAACCTTATCACGTTTCATATCCTCATAATCTCACTAGATTTACATTATATCTGATCTCCAGACCACATCAGCTTGTTACACTAGATTTAGTAGATCACCATGTTAATTGGTTGCTAGATTAGTAGCTTGCTAGTTGGGTTGGTCCACATCACATCAACATCAGCAAAGGGATCATTGCAAATTAGACCCGTGTGCAGTCTGCCATGTAGATTTACCATGTTCATTGAAGGTTTGAGTTAGATCTCCATGTCAATACTTCTAGAGTTTATGTGTCAGGTCCACACAAGTCTGGTCAGTCACTGGTGTCTATGCCCTCTCTAGAGTTTGTGTCATATCATATCTAATCAAGATATGTCCAGGTCAATTGCATCGGATCTCGATCCAATTTTTGTGTTGCATTGGATATCATTCTAGTCAGTTAGGGTCAGCTCTAGTGACACAGATCTGACAAACTCTCATTTTAGATCCTCACCCAAGTCTTAATTCTAAGATATATTATCAAGATCATCACGGTTGTCTCATATAGTTTCAATTATGACTATGCAAGAAACTATGCATTGCATCTACTACTCCGAATATTAGATCCCCTTAAAATCCATGCCAAACCCATCCTAACCAGTGGTTAGATCACAAATGCAAAATGAAACGGTACAATTGAAATCATCACATCACGAACGGAGAGTGAATGATCCTCTCACTCTGCTACCAATAATGGGTAAGAGCTCAAATATTAGCTAGTGATTTATTATTGATAGGAATAAATAATACAACTTTTAGGCTAATAATGGCCATGATTGGAATAAAAATAATAACCCCCTTAACTTAGCTAACAACTAACAAATATCATTAATGATAAGATATTCTAACAAGAATAATATCCTACATCTAACAATAAAATATTGTTAGACTTAAAATAGTAGAAAATGATGTAATAACACCTATCTACCCTAACACTTCTTCAACTTCATCTTCACTTTCATCTTCTCTTATTGGCTCAAAACCTCTACGCATATCCTCTTGTAGTGCTTGAACTTATCTTTGTACAGATCTAAAATCCTCTTCTAGTACCACAAGATTTCTCCCACCACCACAGTTTCTTCATGGAAGTATTTTGATCACTTTTATCACAATACACAACCACCATTCTTGGTGCAAACTACCTCATTTTTGGTGATCTATTTACACACTCAGGAACTACCACTCTGATACCCCTTAGTGAAGGGCTACTCCACCCAACACTCCCACAATACACAAAAACATAGCCAATTTCAAATAACAGTACTCAATAATAGTACTTGATAATAATGCTCAATAACAATACTTGATGAGGGGCTATAGAGCCAGAAAATACAATCTTATGACCACAAGGGCTAATTTTATTATAAATAAAAACCACTAAAAATTTTTAAGCTAGAGCCAAAATCTATCATTCTTGGACTATCTTCGGTAAATCTCTGTTCCCCCTTTAATAACTTCCATATAATATTCTGGAAAATGTAACTCCCCTTTTCCCACCTATTTTCGAAATAAATTGGGCATTTTAAAAATATCATCATTAATGAATAAATTGGGCATTTAAAAATATTTTCATTAATGAAATAAATTGGGCATTAAAAAAATACCATCATTAATGAATAAATTGGGCATTTAAAAAAATATCATCATTAATGAATAAATTGGGCATTTAAAAATACCATCATTAATGAATAAATTGAGCATTTAAAAAAATACCATCATGAATGAATAAATTGGGCATTAAAAAATACCATCATTAATGAATAAATTGGGCATTAAAAAATACCATCATTAATGAATAAATTGGGCATTTAAAAATACCATCATTAATGAATAAGTTGGGTATTAAAAAAAATAGTTTTTTTTTGGTGATGCAAGATTGTCTTTACACCACTAGATGCTCCTGCATCACATCCCCTCCTAATTTTATTACATTCTCTTATATTATGTGGATGATGTGATCTGAATATAATTACTATATATATATATATATATATATATATATATATATATATATATATATATATATATATATATATATATATATATATATATATATTTATCAACCAATCAAATCAATGGAAGTGTTTTTCCTCCATTCACTTATGAAGCACTATGGAAAAGAAGTGTCAAAAGACTTTTCTATCAAATTTTAATAGGTGGTAGGCCCTAATTCACTAATATTTCATCTAATTATTGAAGGTTTTAATTTTTTTTGTAATATTTATTACTAATAAGCTCAAACTTTTAGAGTCCATAACTTGCATATGAAATATTTTCTAGCCCTTTTCTTAGATCACATACTTTTTTAGATCCATGCATTAGTAACATCAGTTCAAGGACTTAGTATAGTGTATTAGTATATTATTGGTTTTAAGAAGTATATATCTGATCATTAGCATAGGGTATGTCATGTTCCTATAATTTCATCTTATATGATGAATATTGATTATCTAGAGATTTACTCCTATTAATTGGATTGTCGAAGTGAGTTTTCTATTTAATGATTCTTACAAATAGGAATTACAATAGATGGGTGTGCAAGGTATTCTTCTTCATCAAAATAATTTATGATAAGGTCTACATAAAATAGTTATTGAATTGTAATATAGATGGATAGGTTATGGTACATTGTATGTTGATAATATTTTTAAGAAAATATACAAATTATTTATCCAAGTTATGGAGGCACTATGACATGCCATGGGATGCTTTATATAGTTTGTGTGCCTCTATTTGATTAGAAAATAGATTTCATGACTAAGTTTTTCTTGATAAACTTCTTGTTTAGTGGTGCAGTAACACCCCTTAAGTGGTAATTGATTCATATTGGAGGTTTAGATGTTCTTTGTGCTAATCAATATTTCATGATAGGGGGAGGTTTTTTCATCCCTAACATCTTCTCTAATTTTCATCAAGCTAATATTATATGGGATTATGAAATATGGTTAGTATCATCCTATTTTCAAACATAAATATATGTGATGTAATTTTATTTAGGCCTATGCAATGTGTAAAATCATATGTGATGTACCCTCTATATATTCCCATGGGTATCCTTATTTATGTTATTTTCCCTAAAATCATCCATTAAACCATTATATGATTAACCTTTGTATCGCTCCAAATTTTTCGCATCCCTACCTTCAGGCTATTGGATCCGCGCCCGAAAGGAATATGGGAAAAAGATGGTGCGGTACCTCGGATGAGAGGACTTTACGAAGGTCTCGCCTCTCAAGGGAGGTGTGTTTTGGTGATTTTTCGACCGGATGGTGGGTTCACCAGGAAACATTTGGCGGCAGTTTCCACGCCTAGGTTTTTGGAATGTGTTTTGATGAGTTCGTTTTATCCTTAAGCATTCATCCTAGGTTTGGCCGAATGAATCTAACTTAATCTATATGAAAATGCAATTTAAATGAATACAACAAACAGAGTAGAAAGCAGAAAACAGAGAATTTGCAGGAGGCCAATGGAGATTACCTGATCCGGAAGTCTGAAGAAGATTCTGGCGGTTGATGCAGTCTGGATCGTCTGGAATTCTACAGAATCGCCTGCAATCAGACGAGATCGTCTGAGATCTGACGAATTCGTCGAATTCGTCAGAAACCTGCAAAACAGAGAATAGATGCAAAATGCAAGAATTCCTACTATGCAAACAGAGGCAAAATATGCCAAATAATAAACTGAATACTGAACAAAGTTTAAAAATAGAAATTAAAGTAAATTGTTGTACTTTAATGGCAGATTATGAGCTTAACATGCAATCTAGACTAGATGGGTGAACTCCAGATGCAAAATAGGATAAAAACTAAATAGATTATCTAATTTGTAAAACAAAATAACTGAGGCAAAGTTAAGAAAAGCAAACTCCAGGCACTGATTGCCTCGATGTGGACTGCAACCGAGATCGTCTCGCATCAGTACGAAATCGTCTCGAATTTGATGAGATCGTCTCCGATCTGGACAGGTTCGTCGGTGACGATGGGTGCTGGCTCCGGCTGAAAATCAGTGGTGTACCCGCAAAAAAATGGCTATAGGACTAGTGCAAAAATAAGATTAAGGTGTTTTAGTGCAGAGGGATTCAACTTGCAGATAAAATTCAGCCAGGGGTTGGGGAGGGAATGTCCTAGAGTTTAAATAGGCATAGGGGAGTTGTTGGGAGGTTGGAGATCATCCCAATTTGGGAGATCTCCAACGGGGGAAGGGTCCCAATGGCGCAGACACGCTTCTGCCCGAATTGGAGACCCGTTGGAACAGAGTCTATCTATGCAAATTCAGTTTTGCGACAAAATCGTCTGGACGTTCTAGTCCAGACGAAATCGTCAAACTGGGGCGATATCGTCTGATCGGCGACGATATCGTCCAACGGTCAAAACAACCTCTAAAAATGGCACGAAAAAAGGGGAAACGGGTTTCTCGACGGTTAACGAGCGGTTTGGGAGGTTAAATTTGAATTTAAATTTATTTACTAAGGTGAATGTAATTATTCCAATTTGATCGCGCCAATTTTAGGGTGCTACATTTTGCCCCCTCTTTAGCGAATTTTTCGAAGAAAATGCGTTAAAGAAGAGTTCTTCTCGATCTACGAGAAAGCAAAAATTATTCCCATTTTTAGGCGACGATTCTTGGTCGAATCGTACGACAGCTTACTATGGTGCCCCCTCCGTGTTTTTACCCAAATCGAACGTTTGAGGTAAAAACGCGAAAAAGCAAAAAAATTATTGTTGAATAAAATTAAGAAAAATAGGGTAAAACCCTAATTCATTGTTACTGTTCATTTTACTGTTTTTAGAGCTCTGGAGCAAAAAATGGTTGAGACAACGCACAGATCTGCAGAGGTCCGACGCGGTCTACGGGTAAGGGTCTAAACTCAATTTAGATTGATTTAAGTTGCTTTTACATGCTTTCTAGATGAATTTTTAAGTGAATTTGGAGCATCGCGGCCGTTTTTGGCCGTCGACGTCGTCGGGACGAAATCGTCCCGATTTCGATGAAATCGTCTCAATTTCGGCAATTTCGCCCGAGGGCGAAATCGTCGAAAGGGGGACGATTTCGTCAAATTAGAGACGATTTCGAACTGCGAAATCGGAGACGATCGTGCTCAAATTGGGGACGATATCGTCCAATAGTGGGCGATATCATCAATTACAAAAAATTGATCTTTAAGTTGCATTATTAATTACTGGAATTTATTGATTAATTATTGTTTGTTGTTTTGTTGTTTATGTTTGCAGAGAGGATTACTAAAAAGCAGAGAGTGGAAGTACGGCGGATTGAGAGACGACTTGGCCGCTCTCACCCAGGCAGAGCGGGATCTGCTGGCACAGGCCGGATTGCAAAGCATGTGGCAGAGATGCCGCAGGTTTCCACAGACATGGGGCTACTGACAGCCCTAGCAGAGAGATGGTATCCGGGGTCTTCCTGTTTCCGGTTACCGATAGGGGAGATGACTCCCACACTGGAGGATGTATGGAGGATTTTGAGAATCCCCATACAAGGACGGATGATCACACCGACGGCCAATCAGGGCCACGCGATGGGACGGCTGTGTGGTGACCCGAGCTTCGCCCCGGAGAAGGGCGGAGTTAATATCGAGGCACTACGCCGGATGCCCGGGGCATCTAGACCCACACGGGTTCCGGCCGGGGTAGTTGGTGGACTTCTCGCCGTGCCACCGCAGCGGGTGCAGGGTGCCATGGATGCCGGCAGATGTGATCTGCGACATGCGGGACCACGGCTACAGGTTCTCATGGGGCAGCTTTGTACTATGCCGGCTGTACAAGATCCTTTACGGGGTCGTGTACAAGGGCGGGCGATGTCTGGTGATGACATCGCTACTACAGGTTTGGTGCTGGGAGCACATTGCGGTGCGGAGGCCGATAGGGCTTCCACTGACAGGGATAGACGGGGAGAGGCCCCGAGTCTTCTACTGGTGGCTCCGGAGAGGAGCACAGCGACGGATCGACCTGTCGATGTCCCGGAGACTACTGGATGACCTTGTCCCAGACCAGATCACCTGGAGGCCATGGAGGCAAAGCATCCAGGGTGGGCAGAGGACGGACAAGAGCTGGCTCGCATCAGGCGAGTCCGTTGGCTGAGGATGGAGAGGGGAGAGGTGGAGCTCCACCGCTACGACCGAGTTTTGTGATAGTTCGGTCTACAGCAGGGGATCCCATCTCTCAGGGATTATGAGTTTTCCCGGACCGTCCGGGATAACACCACTGTTAGCGGGGCTCCAGACATGCAACGATTCTGGAGCCAGGACTCAGATGATGCCCCCATTCAGCCAGTGGATGGGGACGACGTAGGAGTAGCCGATGGCTACGATGCCTGGTATGCAGGCATCCGCCCTCCTCGGATGACGAGGGCACAGGGCCCGATCCACGCAGTCGTGCGTCGGATAGGGAGGCGGCGCCAGGCGGTGATAGAGGCAGCCCAGGGTCACGACGGGAGAGATCAGAGGAGGCCACAGGCACAGGAGCGGCCGCGACAGAGAGAGAGGGAGAGGAGGGAGGCGAGACCCCCATCTCCACAGAGGCCACCATCGCCCGATAAGGGCAAGGGCATGGATATAGGAGAGAGTAGCGAGATGGCTACTCTCCGGGCAGAGAGAGATCGTCTGTAGACTCAGGTGTAGACACTACAGGATGCGGCCGCACAACACCAGGCTGAGGTGTCGCAGCTGCGAGACGAGAATGCACGTCTCAGGGCACGGGGTGGAGGGGTGAGCACTCAAGAGCTGCTGCGGTCGTTTTCTCAGACCGCATTCTATCAGGCTCTATACTACCAGGCGGTGCCGGAGGGCCAGAGGGTACAGCTGTCGGCTGCCATAGCAGATCCGATCAAGACAGGGTCATCGAGGAGCTCATCCCGATCGACGACGAGGACTCGCAGTACCACACATACTGCGATGGGACCACCTCGTCCTCCGTAGGGTGGGGGAGGAGATGAGGCTGAGAGCTCTAGGGGCTCTCGAGACACTGCTCGGAGGACACTTGATTGAGTATGCCAAGATATCGATTGTGGCATACCAATCTATCTGATATGATGTACATATATATTTTTGAGATATATATATATAGATGAGATATTTTTGGTCATATGACTTATGTTATGAGTATATTGATGATGCTTTGATTGATTGATTTTGATAATGCTTGTAATTATGTCGTTGGAAAAGAATTTATACCTTTTGATGTCATGTTGTAATATTGATGAAATAATCTGATGTAACAAATTGGTTGTTTGTGATGCAATGATTTGATAAAAGAAAAGGGGACTTTTAACAATAATTTCAAAGGACATTGTCGCTATTATAGACCATTTCATGGAGTCGCTGCTCACTCGGTCGTCAAGCTAATCCCATTTATAGAAATATTGTGAAAAGTGAAAGAGTGCTTAAGAGACCATCTTAAGACTTTGTTGTGATGATGCAAATGATGATGATGATGATGGTTTGTTTTCAGATTTCCATAAAAATATTATGCATGAAATATTTGTAAAAAATGATTTTTGCTAGGCATAAATTCCTAAGTGTGATAAAATTGTTGAATAATTCCTTAGGAATTATACCGTCATTGCAAAATTGGAGGTTGACATAATGACATGAAATAATGAAAATGTGCATTCTTTTGAAAAGCAAAATTTGTGTAATAAAATGAAGTCATATGGTTTTTATGAGTTTTGATAAATGGGGGAATAAAAATTGTTACAATGGTTTGCGCTAGGCATAGAATATGTAGGTATAGACTTATACCATCATCGCGAAAATCAAAGAAAATAGATAGTTTTATTGCATGATTGATTTTTGATGAACATAAAATATGAAAATGAGGACTTGCGCTAGGCATAAAATTCCAATTTTGGTTTTAGAACTATACCATCGTCGCGAAAGTCGATATGATATATATGATATGTTTTGAAAGAAATTTGTGATTTTTCTATTATATAGTTGTCTTTATGAAAAATAATTGTACTTGATTATTCCAAACAAGTTGCAAAAATAATATTTCAAAGTATTTTGAAGACAAAAATTAGATTTATAAGGAATCCCATGTGCATATGTGAATTCATTTCCAATCTTGATTTATCATAATGATAGACAAAATCTCTCAAATACAAATGTGTGTGCAATTGTATTGTTCATTTACCAGGTTTGAGCAAGATACTATGATACAAGTGATTTGAAGAAACCAAATAAGTGTTCATTAACCATGATGTAGATGCATATAACCATATTAGACTACTATGTAGATCGGATTATCAAGAGCTAGCTAATCCATAAGCAGACATAGGTCTCGTACAAAAGAAGGTCGCTAATGTGATGGACATATCGCCACGCTAGGAGTTACCCAAGGCCAAGCAGTGTTGGGCACAAACCAATTGTTATGGGGCTTACCTCACGCTTTTCGAATAATTGAGAATTCCAGGGATTCAAGCTCATCAACCCTTCTTTTCTTTTCAAAGGGTAGGGAAAGGGATTTTATTGCTTTCTTGCTTTCTTTTGAACTTTGTTTCTTTTTCTTTTGTATTTCTTTTGCTTGATAATGCTTGGAATATTGCTGAAATAACATTTTTCTTTTCTCTTTTTTTTTCTTGAACTTTTTTTTTTTTTTTTTCTCTGTGCTAGGGATACTTGCTCAGATTAGCAGTAGAGCAAGGGATTTTTATTCTGGGTAGGGGTGAGCTTGTCCTTTTGCCAATTCTCAAAGATTCTAGACCATGTGCATGATAGGATAGCAGGGGAAACTTTTCACCCAAGAAATCAGTTCTACTATGTAGCAAAACATGGAAATTACAAATATAATCATTTTATTGTGAAAAGATGTGCTTGGTTTAAGTAAATAACAAGATCAATTCTCTATGCTCAAACTTTATTTAATTTGAATTTTGTGAACTTTGATATAAGAGAGATTAGTAATCATGCCAGATAAAAGCAAGATATTTATTTTTTTGTGAGTGTGCAAGTGAGGGATGCCAAATAAATGCTAATTGTATCCAAAATAAGTTGAAACATATAACTGCAATAATTGTAAGAAAATATATATAAATGATTTTTTTTAGAAGTTGGGAGAATGTTGACTCTCTCTTTCTTCTCGTATATTGTTTTGGTTTCGAAAGAGTCAAGCATATAGCTGTTTTTAGATTTTTATTTAGATTTTTGTTTTTGAGCAAAAAGAACTTAACAAGTGCTTTAAATAAATGCAATAGATAGTTTTTGAAGATTTTTGGATGATTTATAAATGTTTTTGATGTTTTTGAATTTTTTTTATAAATTGAAAGAAATATAAGAGAGTAACTTTGAACAAATATATACATGGATGAAATGACCAAATTTATGCATAGTAACGTTTGAGATGTAAAATATTCATGGGTTCTTTAAGTTCTTTACCATCTAAGGTAGATAATTTATATGCTCCCGATTCAAATTTTGCAAGTAATGATGTATGGTCCGAGCTAGCTTGGGCTCAAATTTACCTTTAAGTTCTTTGGTTGCATTTGTATTTTTTTTGATTTTCTTTTAGAACAAGGTCGCCAATCTCAAAGGATCGATGACGAACTTTCTTATTATATGCTCTTTTAAGCTTGTTTTGGTATGCACGGAGATGCTCCAAAGCATTGATGCATTTTTCATCTAGGAGTTCCAACTGATCGAGTCTCGCAAGACGATATTCATCTCCTACTTCGGTATCTTGAAGTAGCAGAGCCAAAGAAGGAACTTCCAATTCAAATGGAAAAACAGCTTCAGCACCATATACCAAAACAAATGGTGAAGTGCCCGTGGGAGTCCGAACACTAGTTCGATAAGCCCACAAGGCTGGATATAACTGAATATGCCGACCACGACCAGCTTTATTGACCAATATTTTGAGAATTTTGATTAAAGTTTTGTTAGAAGCTTCTGCTTGACCATTACCCTGAGGATAATAGGGAGTAGACCAAAGGTGTTGAATCTTGTATTTTTGGCATAATTTCTTAACATCTTTATTTTTGAAAGGAGTTCCATTATCAGAGATGAGATTGGCAGGAATTCCGAACCTGCAAATGATTTGATTAAAAATGAATTTAGAGACCTGTGAACCAATGCAAGAAGCTAAAGGCATAGCTTCAACCCACTTCGTGAAATACTCAGTGGCGGTTATGATGAACTTGTGTCCATCAGAAGACACAGGATTGATTTTACCAATAATATCCAAGCCCCATTTAGAAAAGGGCCAAGGAGACGAAATAGCCTGTAGCTCTTGTGCAGGCGCATGGACAAGGTCAGCATGTTTTTGACACTTGTCGCAATGACGCACATACTCGTGTGCATCCGTTTCCATGGTAGGCCAAAAGTATCCTATCCGAAGGAGCTTTTTAGCAATGACACTACCACTAAAGTGTCCTCCACAAGATCCATCGTGGGCTTCACTCAAGGCTGATTTAGATTCTTCGAAATTTAGACATCTCAATAGGATACCTTCAAAAGATCTCCTATACAAAGTATTGCCAATTATTACAAATCGACTTGCTCGTCGACGTAATAACCGACGCTGGTTTCTATTAGAATTAGTAGGGAAAGTCCCATTTTGGAGGAAATCAAATATGTCTGTATACCAAGGTTCAGGAGTAGTTTCATTGATTAGAAACACATCCAAAGGCTCTAAGCATGACTTATTTGAGGCGGGTTCCTGGAGTCGACGAATAATGATAGTGGCATATTCGTCGTCTAACTCCAAGGGCAAGAGAGATGCAACGGCGGCCATGGCGTCGACTGCACGGTTGCTAGTTCGAGGAATGGCTTCCAAAGTAACTTGATCAAACAAGGACATTAGTTGTAAAACATAGGCCTTATATGGGCGAAGTTTATCATCTCTGGTCTGATAAACTTCATTAATTTGGTTTATAACCAATTGGGAATCCCCAAAAACTAAGAGGTTTTTAATTTTTAGCGCTAAAGCAGCTCGTAATCCAAGGATTAGAGCTTCATACTCAGTAGTATTGTTGGTGCAAGCAAAGGTCAGTTTGAAGGACAGAGGAATAAGATGTTTTTGCGGAGATATTAAAATAATACCCGCACCAGCCCCACTCATACATCGGGCTCCATCAAAGTATAAGGACCATTGTTCAGGATGGTCTGCCTCTAATTGAAGGCATTCATCAGAAACTCGATGATGAGAGGATGAGTAGACTCTAAGGGTGCAAAGCCTAATTGATCTCGCTATGATTTGACCCTTAACAGACTTCTGTCCTATGAAGGTGAGATCAAACTCGCTTAGAGCAAGAACCCACTTGGCTGTGCGACCCGATAAATAAGGGCGACTCATAAGATATCTTAAAGGATCATATTTGGCAATGACATACGTTTTTTGGCTAAGCATGTAATGTCGTAATTTTTGCGTAGCAAACACGACTGCTAGACATAACTTCTCTAACGCTGTATAGCGGGTTTCATAACTGACGAAAGTTCGGCTAATGTAATAATTAGCACGTTCTCGCTTTTCATCATCAAGTTGAGCTAACATAGCTCCTAAGGCGTAATCTGAAGCAGAAATATATAGAAGAAATGGGCGATCAGATTTAGGCGGTGAAAGCACCGGAGGGTTAAGGAGGTATTGTTTGAGAAGTTCAAAAGCTTCTCTACATTCTGTGTCCCAATTAAAGGGGACGTCCTTCTTAAGGAGCTTAAGAAAGGGACCAGTTTTGTCCGCCAATTATCAATGAAGCGACGGATAGCTTGAAGTTTACCTTGTAAACTTCGTAGTTCAGATATATTAGTGGGTGCGGGCATATCAGTGATAGCCGCAATTTTGAGAGGGTCAATTTCGATACCACGTAAAGAAACTAAAACCCCTAATAGTTTGCCGGATTTAACTCCGAATATGCATTTTGCTGGATTTAATCGAATGAGATATTCTCGTAATCGATTAAAAACTTTTCTTAAATCATCTAAATGATTATTTTCAATAAGAGAGCGAGCTATAATATCATCTACATAATCATGTAAGATATCATGCATCATATCATGAAAAATGTAGGTCATAGCCCGTTGATAAGTTGCACCGACGTTCTTTAAGCCAAATGGCATCACTTTCCAGCAAAAGGTACCCCAGGGGGTAATAAAGGCTGTTTTAGCCTGGTCTTCAGGAGCTATCCTAATCTGATTATAACCGGAGAATCCGTCCATTAAGGACATCATCCCACTTCCGACAGTAAAGTCAATGATTTGATCCATATTTGGAAGAGGAAAGTCATCTTTAGGGCATGCAACGTTAATATCTCTAAAATCGGTGCAAACCCTAACTTTGGTAGCTTCTTTCTTAGTGACTGGAACTACATTTGAGATCCATTCAACATAATCAATAGCTTGTATGAAGATAACATTCAGGAGTTTTTCTAATTCCCCTTTGACTAGCAGAGCCACTTTGGGATGCATTTTTCTGAGTTTTTGTTTAACCGGTTTAGCATCCGGATGGACCACTAGATGATGCATGACTACATAAGGGTCTAGACCTGGCATATCTTCATATGTCCAAGCGAAGACATCTTCGTACTCTTTAAGGAATGCAATGTATTGTTCTTGTTTGTCTTGACTTAGTTCTCGATCCAATATTGATCATGTGAGGATTGTCCTCAGTTCCAATATTAATTTTAATGACATTTTCTACCTCCATGTGTAGATCTCTTTCAAAATTAGGTGGGGCGGGTGAAACACCCAACTCTTGTAATTCTTGTAAAGTTAATTTAGATAAGTCATCTTGAGGATTAGTGGTCTCAAGCTGAGCTATGGTTGGTATAGAACCATCAAAATAGAATCCATTGTGCAACATCTCTTCAACAGAGACATCATGGAAGATATCTCCTTCCAACTCTTCATCGGGGTCAGCAATCATTTCAGGGTAGGCTATGGATAGCATGTTGCATGAAAATGACTGATTTTTAAGAGGCAAATCAACATGCCTATCCAAATAATCTTGATAGCATATGAGGTGATCATCATCCTCAAAAGGAAAGGGTTGTCCCTTACTAGGAAATAAGCCCACACCACAATGGCAGGTCACGGTTCTACCTCGAAAGGTTCTTTCATGCCATTTTGGAAAGGTCCTAAGCCTTTCCCTTTATATCCCATTTTAAGCATCATGGGTTTAGCTTTAACATAATCATTGGTAAAATAACACCGAGCATATCCCTCATGATGAGTTTTGATATTCCGAGGGATTCTTCCCCAATCATATCCTTTATAAATGAAGGCACAACTCCCGACTTGGTAAGTACTTCCCAAAGGTTGTGGGAGGCCCAAAGTACGAGGAGAGGGCGGCAAATTATTTAAAAGGTTTGAATCTTGCATGAAAGCATTCATTTTTTCTGATATTAAGGTTGTAGATAAATCTGTAAAAGTTCATCATAAAGGGCATAAGATGTAGAAGGTTTATTACTTATGTCTTGAGATGTGGAAGGTATGATGGATGTGTCTAAAGGTTTTGAATTTATAGGAATAATAGTTGAAGGATTAGTTGTAGATTTGAGATCCTTTTGAGATTCTAAAATTTGTTTAGAAGGTTGTTGGTCTATATAGGAAGATGAAGTTAATGGAGGAGGAATAGATGAAGTTATGGGTTTATGTTTCACAGATTTAGATGAAAAGAAGAACTAGAATGTGTGGATGACAGAGCAGGGCAAAATTGCACTCCAACGGGTTCTCCCAAAGCACACATATCAAAAGGTCTAGGGTCACCATGAATAGTGACCAACTAATTTTTAAACTCAAATTTCACACATTGGTGTAAAGTTGACGGGACTGCTCGCATGGCGTTAATCCAAGGGCGACCCAAAAGTATATTGTACGATGTCGGGCAATGTACAATAAACACGGTTGTTTCTAGGGTTCTAGGACCAACTTGTAATGGGAGGGTAATGACTCCACACGTTTCTTGTGTTTCGTCATTAAAAGCTTTGATAATCATATCATTTTTCTTCATTTCATCACTTCTAAAACCAAATCGTTGGTAGAAGTCAAAGGTGCAAATGTTTAGAGATGAGCCATTATCAATCAGGACTCGTTTGACAACTACATCTCCAATTAGAGCAGTAATGTACAAGGGATTATCCTTGTGTAAACTGTGTTGTGGGATATCTTTATCCCGAAAGTCAATACAATCAATCTCTCGAGTGATGATAGTATTGGCCATAGCTTCAGGTTGAATGTTTTGAGGTACCATCATTTGGCTCAATGTAAGCATCAACTCATCCCTATGTGTGGGAGAGGATCTTAATAAATCCAAGAGGGAAATTCTGGCCGTGGTATTAGACAATTGTTCATTAATGCTGTAAGGGGGTTTAGGTTGAACAATAGGAGCATGATTCCCTTTATTTGGGTTTTTCAAAATGAATGGAGCTGATCCATCGTTCCGGTTTGGTTCTTGTTGGGAGTTTTGAGCTTGTTGTCGAGTAACGACTCCGATGGTACCTACAATGTTATAGTGACGACGTTGAAACGGTCTCGGTTGAGAATTTATGGCTTGTTCATAGGGAAGGACTACATTAGAAGAAGGTCGAGTAGTGACTCTTCTAGGAAATGGTTCTTCTGGAACATTAGCATCTCGTGACAAAGTTGAATAGGATCTGATTCGTTTTCAGAACTATTCGATTGAATAGTGTCTACTTCACTTTCACTATCCGACTCTATATCACTAGAATCGAAGTTTGAAAATTATGTAAGGGCCTTGGTTGTAACCAGGGATAAGGTTGTGTCAAATGTTTGAGAATCCTGAATAGGTAATTGTCCGCTAATGGTTCCTACATATCGAGTAGGAGGGGGAACATTATGATGTTCGATTTGATTGGCTACCTCTTTACCATGTCGTGGTAAAGGGTGTTGAAATATGTCTAAAGTTTGATTGGCATTCTGATTTTGATTTTGGGGAACAGTATTTTGGGCATTATTAGGAGGGTTTTGTCTAGGTTGGAAGGCTTGCACTTCCATTTCATTATTGTCAATCAAATCTTGTATTTTATGTTTCAATCTCTTACAAGCGTTGGTAGAATGTCCAGGTCCTCTATGAAAGTCACAGTGCAAATCAGCTCTATATCCGGGTATACTTGGGTCAGGTTCCTGGATAGCTGGTAATTGGATTAAACCTCTTTCAAGCAATTGAGGTAAAATGGTTGACAAGGGTTGGTTTAATCTAGTGAATTCTCGAGGAGGCTTGTCAGGGGGTTTCAATATGAATTTTTCTGTTGTCTTTGTTGCATTGACATTAGCAACATTTCTGCTGTCAGTGACTCCATCACCAACAACCTGTTTGTTTTTATATTGATTTCTAGATGTTTTCTCATCATCCTTCTTCCTAAGTTGGCCTCTCCTAATGAGGGCATCTTCTACTCTTCGAGCTAAGTCTATAGCTTGATCGAAGGTAGTCAAAGTAGTTGTTGATAGCTCATAAGAAAGTTGTTCTTGTAAATTATTGATGAAAATGTCTAGCATTTCCCTATAGGGTAGCACAAAGTGTAGTTTTCCTGTCAATTGCCTCCATCTAGCCAAGAAATCAGCAAAACATTCATCTTTATCTTGTTTTAAATTGTATAGGTCTTTAATAGTTACATGTCTCTCGATGTAGGCACTAAATTGATGAACAAATGATTCAACTTGCTTTCTTCAAAGTTTCTTAAGGAGTGAGTGGGCAATTGATAGTACCACTCTAATGCCATTCCACCTAAACTTTTGGGGAACATTTTTAGTAATAGCAAGTCGTCATGCGAAATGTCGTGACATGCTATCCTAAACATGCGAAGATGTTCTATGGGATCTTCGGTTCCTTTATATATAGGCAGGACGGGCATGGGAAAATGTTTAGGGTATGGTTGAGCTACCACTATGGGATCCAATGGTTGGCTACAAATCTCTCGATAATTGTACGAGGGACTGGTAGGGATCTATCTTGGTCCATACGTGAAGCCAATTGTTTCACCATAGCTTCCAGATTACTAGTTTGCCCCCCATATTGATTCGGTAGGGCATTGACATGAGTTTTATGAGCATAGGATGGAGGAACATGTAGATTAGATGCCATGTTACTATTGTGTAAAACATTAGTAGGAAAAATGTTATGGAGGAATTTTGAAGTTGGATTATGTTGTGTTCCAGATTGTTGAAAATTTGTATTTGGCTTTGTTTTAGATTTCTGTTTATTTAAAGCATTTTGCTCAATAGTTTGGCGGAACAAAGTAGTGAAGGGAATTTTCTTTTGTGCAGGAGTGGTTTTAGGTTGAGTAACAGGTTCCTTAGGAGGTTGGGTAACCTGTTGTTTTGACATGGCTTGGGCTATAGTGACCATATCCGTATTGGATGGTCCACCCTTATCACTCTCTTGATCAACAAAAGATAAAGGATTAGTGTGTATATCAAGCGCCCGTTCTATAGCTGCTTGAGCGTCACTAACTTCCCCTCTATCAATACGAACCGCTACATTAAGGATGTCGATATTCTCGATTGAGAAATTTTTGAAAATGTTCTCGCGTTGTCAAAAGTGATGCCCCCATTGGGAGCTATTCTAGGGGATGAGGATTCATTCTCTTTAACATTTCCTTCTTGTTCCTTATCTTCACCTAAGTCTTCATCCGATTGACCTAGAGTTTCTCCTTCCGGATTTGTATCTCCAAGAAGGACATTTGGGTTTTCAATTGTATCTTGCAACCAATCTTCTCCTTCCCCTAAAGTTTCTTTACCATTCCTAAGTCTAGTCATGGTGCTAAGTTTTGATTTCAGCAAAATATATATATATATATATATATATATATATATGCAACAAATTAAAAGGTATATATTTATATATACCTAATGCAATATTTGAAATGAAATGTTTAAGTTTTTACTATGTTGTTTTTTTTTTTTTTTTTTTTTTAGTTTTTCTTTGAATTTTTGAAATAATACAATAAAGACAACAAATGAAACAATAAAATGCACGCAATAATAATAAAACTGAAATTAAATGAACTAATCTTCTATGAATAACTTATGAATATCATTAATAGGTTCAAGTTGTTCAGGAGTCATGAAATGTTCTTCTTCAAATTGAAAGTTTTCTTTTAAGAATTTGATGAAAAGGGCTATGGTGATATTGTCTATTTCAGATGCTGGTTGATAAAAGTAAAGCTCATGGCAATACTCTCGATATAGCACAGCACGCGGAACTCTATTCCATATTTCCCTATCTGTAAGAACAACCTCTTGGTCTTCTACAAGGCCTAGGAATCGGTGTACAATGTCTGCATTCTCGAGGTATTCTTCAAAGCTGAATAATTCTAAAGATACTAAAGCTCTCCTATAGGCTAGCCATCTATGGCAGGCTCTCTGAAGTTCATGATAGAAAACTAATTGGTGAGGATCCAGGATTCTATCCAAGACTAGCCTCTTAATCTGTTTAAGTTGTGTGGACCTAGATGAAATAAGCCTAAGTCTCCTATCAAGTTCGTCCCACAAGGATTGATTTCTACTTGTTTCAGGGATATTAAGGACAGAATTAACTTCTATAGCTGCCAATTGGTTTTCTACGTTTATAGTAACTGCTAACCTCTTTTTAGGAGCTACCATCTAAACATGATTTTGAACCTTAAATGTTTTAAAATGCATCTAAGTTTTAGTTGTTCTAATTTTTTGTTTGTTTTTGTTTTTGGTTTTCAAAAGGTTATGATGCATTCACGTCGGGTTCACCAAAATGTATCGCTCCAAATTTTTCGCATCCCTACCTTCAAGCTATTGGATCCGCGCCCGTAAGGAGGATGGGAAAAGGATGGTGCGGTACCTCGGACGAGAGGACTTCACGAAGGTCCCGCCTCTCAAGGGAGGTGTGTTTTGGTGATTTTTCGACGGATGGTGGGTTCACCAAGAAACATTTGGCGGCAGTTTCCACGCCTAGGTTTTTGGAATGTGTTTAGATGAGTTCATTTTATCCTTTAAGCATTCATCCTAGGTTTGGCCGAATGAATCTAACTTAATCTATATGAAAATGCAATTTAAATGAATACAACAAACAGAGTAGAAAGCAGAAAATAGAGAATTTGTAGGAGGAAAATGGGGATTACCTGATCCGGATGTCTGAAGAAGATTCTAGCGGTTGATGCAGTCTGGATCATCTGGAATTCTATAGAATCACCTGCAATCAGATGAGATCGTCTGAGATCTGACGAATTCGTCTGACGAATTCGTCAGAAACCTGCAAAACAGAGAATAGATGCAAAATACAAGAACTCCTACTATGCAAACAGAGGCAAAATATGCCAAATAATAAACTGAATACTGAACAAAGTTTAAAAATAGAAATAAAAGTAAATTGTTGTACTTTAATGGCAGATTATGAGCTTAACATGCAATCTAGACTAGATGGGTGAACTCCAGATGCAAAATAGGATAAAAACTAAATAGATTATCTAATTTGTAAAACAAAATAACTGAGGCAAAGTTAAGAAAAGCAAACTCCATGCACTGATTGCCTCGATGTGGACTGCAATCGAGATCGTCTCGCATCGACACGAAATCGTCTCGAATTTGACAGATCGCCTCCGATCTTGACAGTGTTCGTCGGCGACGATGGGTGCCGGCTCCGATTGAAAATCAGTGGTGTACCCGCATAAAAACTACTATAGGACTAGTGCAAAAATAAGATTAAGGTGTTTTAGTGCAGAGGGATTCAACTTGCAGATAAAATTCAGCCAGGGGTTGGGGAGGGAATGTCCTAGAGTTTAAATAGGCATAGGGGAGTTGTTGGGAGGTTGGAGATCATCCCAATTTGGGAGATCTCCAACGGGGGAAGGGTCCCAATGGCGCAGACACGCTTCTGCCCGAATTGGAGACCCGTTGGAACAGAGTCTATCTATGCAAATTCAGTTTTGCGACAAAATCGTCTGGACGTTCTAGTCCAGACGAAATCGTCAAATCTGGGGCGATATCGTCTGATCGGCGACGATATCGTCCAACGGTCAAAACAACCTCTAAAAATGGCACGAAAAAAGGGGAAACGGGTTTCTCGACGGTTAACGAGCGGTTTGGGAGGTTAAATTTGAATTTAAATTTATTTACTAAGGTGAATGTAATTATTCCAATTTGACTGCGCCAATTTTAGGGTGCTACAACCTTATAACATGAAATTAAACTTATAGTTAACATTTAAACCTCTATGTTATATTGGATTAGGTTAATGTGATATGCAATTATTATTGGATATTAGATATCTACTATAAGTAACCCCAACCACTTGGTCCATCACATCAATATAAAATTTGTGTGATATATGATTATGTGATCAAAAGCACCCCACTTTTATTATTTATTTATAGATATTCCATTTTTCATATTTTGCTCTATTATTTTACCTCATTACTCTTTTGCATAAGATTTGTAATGCATTGTATGCCTCTAATCATTTCAATGTAATATTATTAAACTTAACACTTTACTTCAAGCACATAGATTTAATTTATCCTATATTTTAATTAGAATCTCAATAGCTATAGAAGTAGAAGAAGAAAAATGAATAACAATATTGTTTCTTGCTATGGAAGTTGGCTAGAATCTATTAGAATAGTTGATGTTGGTGGTACTAGTTCTTCCTTTAGAATATCTTCTTATTATTTTGTAACCTTGTACACTTTTTGAATGGTGGTTGTTTGCTATATTTTACTTTTATCCTAATTTTTGTCTTTAATCTTGTAACAATATTTTTGTAGATAAAATTTTATACACCAAGCATTAGACCAATAGATAAATATTCCTTCTAAATCTACACTTTGGTCTTCCTTTGCAAATCATAAGCTCATGCATAATAATTTTGCATTTTCTCTTCAACTCTTTGGTCCAAATTCCTCATATTTATCATTTCAAATATATTTCTATAATGGAAAATACTTATAAATCACATACTCATTCACCTAATCTCATGAATTATTGATCTTATCTTCATGTGTCTTGTACCATCACAAAGTAGCACCATTAAAAACTTCTAAAAATAACTCATCCCATTACTTCTTCCAAGTCAAGTCATTATAAATGCATGCCCTCTTATGCTCCAAAATAAAATTCTTAGAAACATCGAAGGACTAGGATAAAAAATCAAGACAATTTTTTATATTTTCTATTTTAGGCTTCTTTGAATCCTAGGTGTAACTAGGAATAGGTATGGAAGTTGTGTCTTTGAAGCACTCTTAAAAAATTCACAAATAACTTTTCCCAATAAAAAAATGAACTTCACATTATTTTGAGGTGAAATTGTTCTACCATGTATTATAAATACCAAGTGTACCAAACTCTATCACCAAGATGTTAAGCTACATCAAATATGGACATGTGGAGGGAGATAGTAAAAAATGTACACCAAATTATGATAAGCTAATTGTAAAATTTTAATGATAATACCAAGATATATAGTTATTAACCAATATCTACAATATATTAATGTAGACATCCAAGTTTTAGAATATGGATTATCTGAAAGATTACAAATTCCTTCATCAGTCGGCCTTTCAATCAAATAAATTGAATCAACATTTATGATGCCCAAATTTAAATGTTTCATTTCTCAAAGAGAAAAAACATTAGGGTATGAGTAATAGCACTGATGAATTTTTGTGATCCATTAAGGTATGTCAATTAATGTATAATAACAATGATAAACCTCTTTATTCAATCCATTATAGGAAGGTGTCTAACAATATCAATATTCTAATTTTTTAGAATTCCCACAAGGAAATATAGGATGTAAGGTGTAATTCTTCTATTATTTATAAAATAATGGTGCATAGGTCATGGGTCTTACAATAAGTTATAAAATTTATGAATATTGTTTTCCAAAAATATCCTACATATTGGATTTATTTAGTTATGATTGTTTTTTGGAAAAATATCCTTGCACTTTATTGTGCAACTCTTCAATCAATCAATTTTATAGCTCTTGACCCATTGCTCATAAATATATTTTACATAGTACCACTTAATACAAAACACCCTAGACAATTGTGTAAGAATGGCTAGGTTAAGAAATATTCTTCTTTATATTTGATTTTACACTATATGGAACACTACCCTTATTCAGGTGCTTTTAGATGCCTATATATTCTTGTGGGTTTACTTTTGCATCATGAATATTTTTTCTTGAAATTACAAGATGAAATAATCATAGGATATTGAAATAGCATCCACATTCATATGTTTCTTCCTTGGTCAATCCAAAATATCAATTTTATATTCTTACAAGATGAGGATCCATCTTATAGTCCTTACTGGTGAATTTAGCTTATTGACAACATACTTAAGGCTAGTATGGCTTGAAAAATTGGTGAACATGTGCCCTAAAAGATAGTTTTAAACTTAATTATTATAAACATTATGACCAATACTTCTTTTTCAATGAATATATAATTTACTTTGACATTGTTAATTGGACAACTACTAAAGTAAACAAGATTATCATGTCCATTATCATAATTTTGACTCAATGTGCTTCGATGTTGGAGCAATCATCAAGGCTTGCATCAACTCATAAAATACTTCAATGTCTACCTTCCCTAGCTTGTAGAGATATCTTTCATAAAAAATTATGTCAATGGTTATGTGATATTTGATAAATTCTTGATGAGTCACCTATAGCATCCCACATGATCCAAGAAAGATAAAAGATTACTTTTGTTGGTGGATTATGGAAGTCCCTTGATTTATTATCTTATTTTGATCAATTGTAGTCCCTTATTGAGATATCATGTGTCCTGATAAGACACCATGGGTGCATCCAAATATGCATTTTTTAGGATTCAATGAATACATTACCTCATTGAAACACTTAAATGCCTTCTTAAGATAATATAAATAATCCACTTTATTTTCGTAATTTTTGGATAATAATTTGAAAATATTATATTAAAACAACATTATTTACAAGTTTGTACAAGACTCCTCCCATACTTATCCAACAAGAGCACTTGCTTCCTCCTTTTAATTTTCCAATAAACTTTCATAAATCTAAAAACCAAGGATCCTAATAACTAACCACTTTTGATTACAACACTAAAAGGAGATCCATAGTGGAGCCAAGTTTACTAAACCATGTGTATGAAATGATTGTCGAAATTAGCCAAACACTGGATTTGCTCACCAAATTTTCTAATCTTCTTATCCTCAATAACTACATCATGCAATCTAGAGATCCTACTAAGATTTGACAATCCAATTCTATTATTATCCTCTTATAACCTTGTATTACCACCCAAAAAGAAGCAAATTTGATAGCTATGGATTTTATTTCATTGTTCGTGGCCCTACCTAGGCCTTGTAGTTCCCAATAGAGTATTATCCCATCATTATTCCTATAGACCAATCCAATTCCAACTCTACCTAGATTGCCTTTTGCAACTCCATTATTTTTAATTTTAATCCAACCTTCCAAGGGTGTTTTCCAACTAGGTGTGCCCCACCCCTCCTCAACCTTGGATTCATTCTACATCATTCCTATATCAATTTGATTTTACTCTTTATTATACACTACCATATTTTATGTGACTTTGATCCAAATGACCTGCCAAAGTCTATCCAAGAATGAAAAGGTTTATGTAAAACCTTTCCCATTTCGCTTCAACCTTACTTGCCACCAAATAAAGTTTAGTATGAGATTCCACTAAATAACAATAGCTTCATATTTGAATATAACCCTCTTCCATATTTCCCAAATATTAATTTTGTTCAAATAACCATTGGCTCAAATTTTATAAGCTAAAAACCATCACTTCTATATTTATCACATGAACAACCACTCAAACATCAAGTGGTCACATGTTTCCTTAATTTTTTAGCATAAAACACATTCATATGGACCAATGATTTCCCTATATATTAGATGATGAAAAGTAAGAATTCCATTATGCATGAACTGCCATTGCAAGGAAGTTTAATTTTGGTCAACCCTTAGACTATCAAATATTTCTCTAATTCTCAACATGATATGCATGAGGAGGAGGTTATATAAGGATATTAAAATATCCATCCTTCATTATGTAGACTCTAAGACTAAAATAGCCCCAAAATAATTCATCCTCCTCATCTCTTTGCATGAGAAATATTTCTGCCAATATTTAGTCATGATGGGTGTCAATTTTGAAGGGATTGGAATTGGTCACTCATTCAACTTCTTAAACTACTTAAACATATAATTACCTATTTGTATAGTGTTTAAATAACATTCAATATTTGATCCAATATCTCTTTTCCATGGCTACTTTTATTGGTTGTAGTTATATAAATTCAATAATGATAGGTGGGAATTGATCCCATGAAATTATCCAAAATCATATCTTCTCCTCTCTCCCCACCTTTTAAAACAATCCATGTTTCACTACCTGAGATCCTAAATTTATATCCTACCACACTAGGACCCATTACCATCGAAAGGGAAATAAATCACCTCATTTAGGTTCAACTTTACCAAATATTTACTAGTTAAAACTCTACTAAAAAAAGAAGTTGGTTGGGAGATCCACCTCAAGTAAATACTTATAGCTAAAGCTTAATTATTTAGCTCCAATATACTTAGTCCAAAACCTGTATTTGAATTTGGTTGGCTTACTTTCAACCAACCTTCTAACACCCATTTCCTCTCTCCTTTTACTCCTCCCCATAAAAATTATCTAGCCATCTTGTCCAACTCTTTCCATATGGTATGTGGGGTAAGGATAAGAAATTTATAAATTGGCATGGCTTGAATGAATGACTATAAAAATATTAACCTATCCCCAAAGATTAACCATTTGTGATAACAATGGTTAATTATTTCTTCATTACAATATAAAAAATTCCTTTAGATAACTATCTTCGATTTTTTAAAATGCAAAGAGACCCCAAAATAAACCACTAGGAGAGAAGTGTTCATGAATCCCAATATCTCTAAAATATTATCTTTAAACCTTTGATCAAAATTATAGAATAATACTTTGAATTTTTTTATAATTGATATCATGGTTTATGCCCCTAAGGTAGACATTAATATTATCTCTGATCATTCTTGCTTTCCTAATGTTAGCCACTCCCACCAATCTTATATCATCAATAAAATGTAGGTGAGTTAAAACCTCCTCATACACCTTGATACCTATTAGCACACCATGTTGTATTCTCCTCAATATGATGCTACCCAAGCCTTCATCCAATATGAGAAAAAAATAATTGGAACAAGGATATCCCTGACAAAGGCCACAAGTGGATCCAAAAGGTTGCAAGGGAAGACCATTTATTAACATTGAGCATGTTTGAGTAGAGACACGAACCATGAACCATTCTATCCAATCCTATGAGAAATTGAAGGATATCATAATGCTTGATAAGAAGCTCCATTCCACCTTATCATAAGCCTTTGACATATCTAATTTTATGAACATTCCTCTAGTGCTAAAGTTTTGTGTTGAATGGATTGCCTCCTAAGCTAGAATCACACCATCTAAGATATGCATTCCCTTTATAAAAACTCCTTGCTTTGAGGATTTTATGCTATCTAGGAGAGGTTTTAGTTGCTTAGTCATTACCTTCATGATTATTGTGTATATGATATTTCATAAGGCAATATTTCTATAATCTAAAATATGCACTCCCTTCTCCCCTATCAAAACTAAAGCAATGAATGTATGATTTAATAATTTAAGTATTTTTTTACTACGTATATACTCCTCTATAATAACCATTACATCCTCCTCCATGTTGTCCTAGAATTTCTGAAAAAAATTGATTGGGAAGCCATATAGACCTAACATTTTTCCCATATTCATTCCATATACTACCTTCTTTAGCTCCTTTTGACCAATGGATTTAAGAAGGGTCTAATTTTGTTCTTTAAAGATAATAGAGGGCATGATAACAAGAACTTCTTTGTAATCCTATTCGTTTTTCACCATACCTTAAACAATTTAGAAAAATAATCCAGTGAAAGGAAATACATACCTAGGATCATATGAAAGGAGTGCTTGTTTTCATCCTAAAGAACTTCCATATTGTTTGTCTATATCTTAGCACAAGAAGCCCCATGGAATAATTTGGAGTTTCTATCACCTTCCAATAACCAAGTGGTTCTTACTCTCTTCTTCTAGTAGATATTCTCTTCGTTTTCAATATATTCAACTACTTTATGGAATTCAAAATTCTCTACTTTTAGCTGCTCTATAATTGTTCCTTTACTAAAAATGTTTTGCACCTCATCCCATATGGATACCAATGGAACTCTTTGGACATTGAATTTTGGATTCTTATCTCCCCTCCATTACTTGACTTGATTCTTGACATAATTAAGCTAGTTATGGACTCTAAAAATTTTTGTACCATATGTTGATCATCCCTCTTTCCACTAATATGGTATTTTATTTTGAAGTTTCTCCTTTGTAGCCAAAAGTTTTCAAATCTAAATGGTTTGTGGTGTTACCTTGAATTGATCTCCCCTTCCAATAGAAAGGTAAAGTTATACAAAATGGACCCTCTAAAATCTAAAATTTTAGATTCCATTTCACAAATGCTTCCTATGAAACCAAAAAATGATCTAACTTCACCTTACTACTATGTGACGCCCTCCTCTTATTAGTCCAAGTATTGTTGGTTCTAGGATATTTAATATTTACCAAGTGTAATGCATGGACCTAGGAAATCGTAAGTTGATCCCTTGGATCCAAAATTAGGATTCCCCATCTAGATGATAATTTAGCATTAAAATACCAAACAACAATACATTATAACTCTTCTCTCAAGAATCTCATATTATGCACCACTTTCCATTGATGAATCTAATCATCTAGGTTTTGAGCCACATAGAAATTTATGACTAAAACCTACTCAACTATCATATTGTTCCTAAAATGTAATATGAGGAAATCCCTCCAATCTATATGATCTATTATTGTCCATTCAAGAGAGTTCAAAAAGATAACTATCACCCCTAAGGCTCCTTGGAAAGCCACTTCCATATGACCAACATCCCTCCAAAGTTTATTTATTTTTTTATACATGATATCCAATAATATTTTTGTCTCTTGGATAAGCAAAAAAATATGTTTTACTTTTCTCTAAAAGTCTTTGCACAACAAATTGATAGAATTTGTTTTTTGAACCCCTAATATTCCATAATTGTATAATTAGTGGTTACCTTGAGACTAGTAAGATTTTATTGGCCTCACTTATACCCTAGTGATAAATTTATCTGCTTGAGGTGCTATTAATTCCTTATTTTATTTTTGACCTACACCTTAATTGTATCAATCTTGCCCTAGTCATCTCTTCTCCACTTTGCTTATTCCTAGAGTTGGTTTCTCTCTGTTCTTTTTTACCATACCCATGATGACATCCTTTATAATTGGTTTGCCTTGGTTATGCACTATCAATACCCTTGTAATATTTTATTATGGTAACTCAAGAAACTCAATTACCTATTATAGGATAGGAGGAGCTAAAATAGGGGCTTGAACATGGATGTTATTATTTTTATTATTCCCACTTACCCCTTCCATGAACTGCTCTTATTATTACTCAAAAAATATCTTAAAGATATCATACCTATTTGATTCATTGGGTTGTGTTTTATCTTTACCATATTTTATCTTTTTTCTCATCCTTATTTTGGTCTATTCTGAACCATCTCCCTTTGCTTCTTCTACCTAAGAAATTATTGTTGCTTCTTTATTGATTATAGACTTACCCTTCTAAGGAAGATTTGGCATTCCTAATGGATACTCCATTTTGTGATTATATTATTTGGGAAAGACTAGGCCAAATACCCGTATTTGTGGAAATATCACCGCTTGAAGGGTAGTGCCTCATAATCTAGTTGTTGAATCCAAGATAGTTCAAGTTTGAGTTCCACCCATGCCAACAAAGGAAGTTTTGATATTCATTTCCATGCATAATATAGTATTAACAATTGTTTTTCCTTCCATTGTATGTCTAGAAACACCCAAATATCTTCCAAGGAAATTATCAATAATTTCCAATAACTTCTCACTCCATAAATCCATTGGGATTGCATACAACTAGATCCAAACTGGCAGAATAGTGGGTTCAATTTGGGGATCAAATACCAAACTCTAGGGCTAAACAAATAATTCTATCAGACCATGATTTCTCTTTTATAATTTAAAATCCTTGTTTCTTTCAACAACTGAGGATAAACTAACAATAAAATATCCATTACAAATAAACCACAAATAATTCTTACCAAGAGGCTTCTAGTTTTTCCAAGCCCACAAATACAAAAACAAATAGGGTAGGGTGAGACCCATGAGTTTACAAATCAAAATATGATTATCTCTATATAAGACTATTTCTTCTACTATACTTTCCTCAATGATGATCTTTGGCCTTGATTATAACTGTGGCAAAGCATCCATTGACTCTTTGAGATATTGGTCTTTTCCAACAACCATAAAGAGCATGTTTTAGTGCTTATTTAGTCTCTATTGAATATTTTTCCTTCAAAAAATATATAAACAAACTCTATCTATATAAGGGATGACTTAGAGGCCTCCCCATTGGGCCCTCTTGGGGCAACAATCTCATCTTCTATTCTCCAGCAACTAGAAAGCACTTCATCTATCCGATCGATGCCCTAGTTTTTCCTTCTAGAGCTCTTCTTCAAAATGAATTTTTCAAATTGTAAGCCATCTTAGAAATAACTTTTGATGTTTTTTAAACCCACTTTATTTCCACATATATATAAATTATATAGTACTTATCTCTAATAATATTTTCAACATAAGATCCAACTACCTTATTCATTAGCCATTGGAAAGGTTGGAAGTGCATTATGCAACTTGAATGACATCACTTGATATAAATAATTATCCTTGAAAGTGGATAAAGTCCCCTTCAACTAGTCCTTTTTTACAATATGAACCTAGTTGTAGATATAATCAAGAACTTCCTTCATTGGGTAAACATAATCATACCCATGAGGATGCATATAGAAGCTGGATTTTAAATATTGGGAATATTAAATATTTATAAAATTAATCAAGAGAGCCTTTCCAACTACATGGCATATAGTATAAGCCTCAACAAGATAATAATTATAATTGTTATATTTATTTATAAAGCTATAGTATTCTAGCCCTACAAATTCATCCATATTATGATCTAAGAAAGTAAGTGGGTAATGATCCTTCTTTTTAGCCTTTTTTAGATTTTGAATACATATATTACCTTAGATTCCCATAATTCTACTTTCTAATTATTATTGAATACACCTCTTTCTATGTTAAACATGAATCACACATCATGTAACTTATCTACCTCTTCTTTCATAGCCTTAGAAAAGTTTGGATTCATGTGATGAGGTATTGTATTCATAGGTTTAGAAATATCAACCAAATATATTTGGTGTCTCACATAATCAACTTATTATAACTTTTTATGACAAAAATAAAAAAATAAATGTACCTAAAATTAGGCATAAGTTATCCTCCTATTCACGATATTCCATTACATGTAAAAAGTGTAGTTGTTGTGATAGATCCTCAACCTATTCCTCTAAAAATATTTGTAGTATATCTATAGGGTCATTACGAAGAATTTTGGCCAAGGGTCCACCCATATCAATGTGTTATTCATTGATATCCACCTTGGTTGTATTGGCATAATTTGAGTATTTTAATTTAATTTCATCTTCTATTTTTATTGTCCTCGATGTATGAGGATGAAGAATGATGTTTATCATCAATCTATTGGTACCTTATTTAGTGGTCATATATACCTCATGCCAATAATTATGAGAGATATTTTCTCCACCACAACATACCTAATAAACATTGGCTAATCAATAAATCCATCAATGATGATTTAAAAATCTACAATACAAATGAATCCCTTGTCTAAAATTGTAATATTAGTGACTACTTATAGATTAACCCTCTTATCAACTAGACCAAATCCTCCTTTCTTATACCTAAAATTAGAGCATTTATCACTCCAAATAGTAATATCAAATTTATGATATTATATTCTTTATCAGATATGTACAAAAATTCACAAAACAAGCACCATTAGAAAGGTCTAGAAAATTTATTTCCAATAACTATAGATATACCTATACTTCTATCAAAATCAATGCCTCGAAGTATAAAAATATGGTGCCTAAAATTTCTCATGGAAAATTTTCAATTTGCCTGTTAATTTGTAGCCTACAAATTCGATGAATTTCTAGGATGTGAACATTTCATGAGGCTGAAAATTCTTTTCAAAGAAATTTTTTTGAATTTTTTCCCCTCCAATGGTTCATAGTCAATGTGAATTGTCTTTGCACCTTCAAAATTGAGAGTTTCCCTGTCAAACACTTGTGCCTATCCATTATAACATATTTTTAACTTGAATCAAATTTTAGTGCCTCAAAATATTTGTAAATTTATTTATTTTTTCCCCATACCAACCCATCCAAAAAATTTCAAATTTTTGAACATAGCTTTCTATCTAGTTGGGCATTGCTTTTGCTAATACAACACCTCGCATGCAGATCTTGAAATATTTCCTTTATCTCTCCTCAAGAGGTCCCAAAAATATATAAATTGGGCACCTCACTCTCAAATCACACAAGTAATTTTGGTATAGCAACTATAAATTTTAATAGTAGGAAAGCTTTACCAAATTTTTGTAGCAATCAAATGATATTATTTTATAGGTTTTTGGATTCTCCTTCAAAGCACTTTTTTGTCTCCATGCATCCTCAAAAATTACATGCACACGTCACATTATTTTAGGCTTAATTACTCAGTGGGAATAATTTCTTATTACTTTCAACTTTGATTGTCCCTTTCCTTTTATATTCCTTCTCAAATTATGTTAGTTAATATTTTTTTTGTGCTCATTTTCTTCATTTTATGGTGCTAATATTATTTGATTTAGGTTATTATATTTTGATTTCAAATCCCTTATAGGACACATGGACACCATTTAAGAACATTCCATCACTTTATTGTTCTAAAACCTAGTGGATTCAACTCTATCTCAACCTCTAAAATAGCATGCTATAAATTCATAACCAACAAGATTGGTAGCCTACATATTTATCTAGATCAACCTTTATTTGAGTTTTTAATAATTTCCTAATTTGACATCATTATAGGCCATCCTTCACTTTTATAGTTTAAAAAACCTCTATAAAATCAATTTTGTCGGTTATCATATCTATAGATAGTAAACTTTTCCTCTAGGTTGTAAATTGACCTTCAAGCTATGTGTAGACACCAAAACCTAGCCATTTGTCATCCATCCTAACTTTCCCACCATTTCCACCACCAAAACCTAGCCATTTGTCATCCATCCTAACTTTCCCGCCATTTTCGCCCACTATTCATATATATATTTATCTTTATTTATTTTATATATTTAATATTAATATTTTATATTATATTATATTTTATATATATTTAATAAATATATATTTATATAAGTGAATTAATCCTCACCATCCGATTTCATTTAAATCTGTTCATCCATCCACATCAATCCATGCCACACCCTAAATTTAATATCCACCCTCCGATGTGCTTTTATCTCAGCCACATGATTAGTGTCGTTGAAACCCTAAGTATGCCCTAGGTTGGATTATTAATAGGAGCCATTTTGATGGCTCAAACCCTAAGGGTCCCCAATTTTTCCTAATATTCCTAATAATATTTGGGTTCTCCCTCGCATCCTCACCTTTGCTTTTGATCATTGTCGCTTTCGCATCGTCGTCACCCACCTCACGTGAACTAGATCTGGTTCTGCTGCATTTCTTGTAACCCCCCCGAGTGCCCACAAGAATTTTAAATTTTCCTTGAGTTCCCATGGTAATTTCCCATTTTTCTCGAGTTCCCATGGGCATTTATTAAGTGCCCATGAGTGTTTACCATTTTTTTGAGTGCCCATGAGCATTTCCCTAAGTGCCCACGGGTGTCTCCATACTAGTCACGAGCACCCATGGGTGTTTTCTACAGCTTCCAAGCACCCGCAGGTATTTTACGTAAGTGTTCTGAGGTCCTCCTAGCCTTCGAGCGATGCTAGGGCATCATCACATCGATTAATTGCAACAAATCTCATAGATCAGAAGACAACAAGCATGTAAGGTAAATCTATTATTTCTTATTTCATTTTATGCACTTTTATTTTTGTTCATCTTCATTTGCAGGAGATAGTTAGGGTTTTACTATTGCTTATAGAGGGCCTCACATTGTGGAGCCCTCATAGATATTACTAACTTGTTTGTTGTGTCATTGTGTGCAGATCTGAAGGTGCTACATCAGCATTGGATAGTTGTTTAAGCTG
This sequence comes from Wollemia nobilis, assembly GCA_028583015.1. Lineage (NCBI taxonomy): Eukaryota > Viridiplantae > Streptophyta > Pinopsida > Araucariales > Araucariaceae > Wollemia > Wollemia nobilis. Next base: position 112,278 of record JAQPPZ010002360.1, read on the forward strand.
GAGTGGCTCGACATCGGATATCAAGAAGCCCACTCAACTTTGTTGGGAGCAAGGATGCAGCTAAAGACACCACCAGCCTTATTTGCTAGGGTTTCAGAGAACCCTAGCCATTTGTAAATATGTATCAAAAAGGATTCAAGGATCCACATTGTAACAATGGAGTTTTTAGGCTCCCCCCATTAATATAAGATCATCTATTGTGCAATTTTGGTTTCCTTGTGTTCAATTTATTTAGCATTGTTTGGTGTTGCATTTTTGCATCTTCAAATGGCGATCACGGTGGGACCCCCTAAGGGTTTCTATTTATGATTTGCCTTACTAATTTACTTGATATTTTCTATCATCTTGCAGGATTTTTAGAAGCGTAGATTTCACAAATTTCGTTGGATCTAGGGTTTTTGGAAGTTTGCAGAAGTTGCAGAAGGTGCACGAAACACCCAATGGTGCACAAATGCCATCTAGAAATACCCAGGTGTATTCCAAAAATGCCTAGGTGCATTTTAGAAATGCCTAGGGGTGTTTTACAGAGAGCTAGGACAAATACATAGGTCATTTGTAAGTCTGCTAACCAAACCCTAGTTTTTTGTTTATGTTTTTTGGTTTTTTTATGTCTTTTTTAGGATTTTGATATAAAAAAATTTCATTAAGTAATCTGGAAAAGAACATTCATATTAGCATGCATTTTAGGATTTAAATTAATCACTTGCATCCATTCACATATTCTATTTTGAAGTTTTTGATTTTCTATTGTGTGAAAAAATATAATACTGCATTCTGATTGCATGTAAATCAAAATTGCATAATTAGTTTGCATTATTAGGGTTAGAGATATCTATTTTTGGTGGTCTAAGTAGGAACGTTGTTCATATACCAAGAGTATCCTCGTACTTGGGTGATTCCATACGGAGGAGTAGATGAACCCCCTAACTATTTAGAGCGGGTCTTAAGCGGTGTACTCTACATCCTTTGGAGAAATTGGTATTGTGAATAGTGGCTTCTGATTTAGACCATTGAAAGTGGTTATTTTTCTAACATTGTTTGAACACAATATAGAAATAAAAATTTTAAAAAGTAACCACACACTACATGATTCACATTCAACAATAGTGGTTGGATTTCATCACCATCCATTGCTTGAGATTTGGTGATGATGGCATTCATCTCCATCCACCAATATCTACCCTTAGAAACCCTAGGTCACCCCCAAGCAAACTTGTTGGATTTCATCACCAACAAGAATCTTGTTGCCTCAGCTTAGCCATAGTTTTTACCTTTATTTGATTAATTCATATTAGTACATTTGAAACACACAAGATTGAAACTTAAATAAATAAACTCACATTAAAATGAGATAACCAATGAACAAGGTAAGACACACATGTTAAAAAAACTTAGCATTGGTTGTTTTTTTTTATTGTGAAAATTTAAATTGGGTGTTTCAATTTATTGTATAATCTGTATTTTGATTTATTTTCTTTATGGTCTTAACATGAAAACAAAAACAAGCATTAAATCAAGATAATCAAATGGAACCTTCATCCACATTCCCAACCACTTATGTGGTAGAATCCCTGAATGTGACACAGGCAGATTTATCTGCAGGTCCCTCACATTCCTTACCATCCATAACCTTCCATATGGCTATGCCCCAAGGGGAGTCAACTTCCCCTACCATCGACCACCACATTACCCACATAGACATGGCACAAGTGGAAGCTCTTATGAAATCCACTAACTATGTCTTAGAGTCAGTCCCCAACTCACCTAGACATGATCCTTCTTTACAATAGGAAATTATCTCATCCCAACCCTCAAACCCCCCTTGGTATGAAGTACATGTTAATGATGCTTCACAAGTGCCCACATCCTTGCCATCCAATGTCTCCCATCAAGTTGCAATTCCCATTGTAACTTGCTCCCCACCTATCTCATCAATCTCATCCACATCCATTCCATCAACTACTGATCTGGAAATTAATGAAGCATGGGATCATTTGAACAAATTGCTTAAGAAGTGGCAGACAACTCAACAACAAGTTCAAGTGAACCCTATACCTCAACCAATTTCCACTCAACCCATATTTATCACCCAAAGTCCATCATGGGCACCACAATATCTTGTGGTTTCCAGTCCCATACATCCATCAACTCATTCCATTCCCATGATTCAACCCATCCATAGTCCTCATACATCATATCCTTTTCTTCATTCACAATCATTTCTTCACCAACCTCATCATCATCAAATTCACTCCATGCCCCCCAATTCATCACACCTCCAACAACACACTCAATCTCATCCATTCATCAATCCATTCACCACATCTCAATTCACTCAACAAGCAAACCAAGGCTTACAAACAGATTGTCAACATACTAAAATTTTACAACAAATTTTAACTCGACTCACTAACATTGAGTTACAGTTGAGTCATCATCCATGTCAACAACCACAACAATTGCAACATCCAATTTCACAATCCACATCTCAAGTTATGATACCTGTACCACAATTTCAAAATCCAACACAATTGGACAAATGCACCAAGCATCCCATAAAGCCCCATCGAGATTACACAGTGCTTTCAGAATCTTATTCAACCATATTTCAAAGGCTTTATGAAGCACAACAGATTGTACTTCTAGAAATCAAATCAAGTGATCTTAACAAGCCACTTGGAAAGAATTATAAGAAGCACTTGTACTGTCCCTACCATCAACAAGTGGGCCATGACATCAACAATTATCATGTATTTAAAGATGTTGTCCAAGATCTTATTGATTTAAAAGTCTTTTCCACAAATGGTCAATCCAACCCATCTGATCAAGACAATGGTACCAACTCAATCATCAAGCATACTAGGGATTCTCAGGATATCACATCCTCCCAGTCATTCACATCATCAACCATCAAGAAAATTGAGGATGCTTAAGGTATCACACCTTCCTCACAAAAAAAAACAAAAAAAAACAAAAGGCTCCAAAGGTACTTAATCCCTTTGGTCACATATCAATTTCAAAAAGCCCCAAAGGTACTTAATCCCTTTGGTCACATCTCAATTTCAAAAGGCTCCAAAGGTACTTAATCCCTTTGGTCACATCTCAATTTCAAAAAGCTCCAAAGGTATCTAATCCCTTTGATCACATATCAATTTCAAAAAGCCCCCAAAGTTCTAATCCCTTTGGTCACATCTCAATTCCAAAAAGCTCCAAAGGTACTTAATCCCTTTGGTCACATATCAATTTCAAAAAGCCCCAAAGGTTCTTAATCCCTTTGGTCACATATCAATTTCAAAAAGCTCCAAAGGTACCTAATCCCTTTGGTCACATGCCAATTTCAAAAATCCCCAAAGGTTCTTAATCCCTTTGGTCACATTCCAATTTTCAAAAAATCCAAAGGTACTTAATCCCTTTGGTCACATTCCAAATTTTAAAAAACTCCAAAGGTACTTAATCCCTTTGGTCACATTCCAATTTTCAAAAAGCTCCAAAGGTACTTAATCCCTTTGGTCATAAGCTTACCAGGCTAGGGGGAGTAGAAGAACCCGAGCCACTTGACATCATACACTCGAAAGCATTCCATGCTTAATGTGATTTACATATATGTATATATACATGGCTTATACACAAAAAAACAACATTGCATTTCATACATTTCATTTCACACATTGCATTGCATAACATTTCATTTGCACACATTTCATTTCATTTCACAAATTACATTTCATACATTGCATTCACATCCACATTTCACATTTCATATTAGGGATCATTTAGTTTAGATATTAATTGGTCCAATAAAATCATGTTGCCTTAATTAGGGGCACCTTCACAAAGTCATCCATAAAATGTCATCAAGTCAAATTGCCATTCACACAAACCACACATTCACAAGTCCTAGGTGTTTTCGGTCACTCAGCCACTCCTAGTGTTTTAAGCAACCTCCAAAATACATGTCGAGTTCTTTTTAGGACCATTGCACATATACACTAAGAAAATCTTGAGTTTTGGGAATTGACTCCAAAATATTCTTGAACCAAACACAATTTCACATCTTAAAAACATCTTGTGTCAAAGAGGGATAACACCATACTTGGTATGAACCTCGAAGTGAAAAGGGTCATCCTTGCTAGTCCCATCATGCAACATAGTCCATAAAAATAGTGGTTTTCACCAATACCACAATTCCAAAAATAAAAGAAAGAGTAGGGAAAAATTCCTAACAAAAGCTCTAAATATTTTACATCACACACCACTGATCATTGGGTTGTAAGGATCATACTACATTTCTAGTCAGATGGTTAGGTAGTCATCCCCAAAACTTAAGAGATCAACAAAAAAATCATGGACTATGGGGTTAGCCTCCACCGGAGCTATAGATGCTTGAATGGAAGTGGAGTACGCTCATGCGTGGTGACACGTCTCTTTCAAAGAGACCTCTGACCGCTCATATGGACAAGCTAGCTTCTTGGTTTCATCCATAACAGGTTTACCCAATTTACTCAAGATGAGTTAATGAACTCACTTGCACACACATTGGTTCTTGATTGCCTCGAGTCATTACCATGCTCTTGATTCGGTAAATGAATTCATTGCACACACATTTGGTCCTAGAAGGATTAGGCAGTTTTAGTGAGTTTGTTTGATGCCACTAGTATGTTTGAGTCTCTGCAAAATAACAATTTTCCATATCAACATCCATATATTCTTCCATATCAACATCCATATCTTCTTCCATATCAACATCCATATCTTCTTCCATGTCAACATCCATGTCACTTCATGAGCCATTCATCCCATATACCACCAAGTTTGGTGCCCCTGATTAAACAACAATGCTAAAACATGGCCAAGAAAGATCTAAACTATAAATGATCATTAGAACATTTACATCCCATACCTTGCATTAATCATCCATAACACATTACCATATCATCCATATACACATGCATTCACACAAAAGCATTCACACATAAGTATAACACAAAAAGTAAAATCCATGTATATATATCTATATATAACTCACATATGCAAAGATCACTAGAAAGTTCAAACAACATCACAACTTGGGGGTGTTCAAGGTATCACACATTCCCCATCAATAAAGCAAACAAACATCACAACTTGGGGGTGCTCAAGGTCTCATACCTTTCCCCCCAATCAAGCAAACAAACATCATAACTTGGAGGTGTTCAAGATATCACACCTTCCCCCCAACCAATTCAACAAGCAATTCAATCATGTGTACACATCATGTCATCCACACATCAATTGCTAGATTCAAAAGGGTACATCCTTTTGTCAAAGGTTGCACCCTTTGCCTTGCATTCACACCATCCACATTTGCAAAAATCCCTTTTCTATTAGGGCAAAAACAAAACCATTTCATTGCATCACACCTTATCAAAATCCCCTTTTCTGTTGGGGCAAAAATAGAATGCATCAATTACATCTTCACATTCACTCAATTTCCTAGCCTTATCCATCAGCTAAAAACATGAAACCCATTTATAATTTGCTTAGCCTTATCCATCAACTAAAAACATGGAATTTCCTAGCCTTATCCGTCGGCTAAAAAACATGAAATTTGCTTATTTTACCATTTTAAAAAATCCTTCATCTATTGGGGCAAAGAACAGAAACAATCATTTCATTTTTCATTATAAAAAACCCTTCATATATTGGGGCAAAGAACAGATGCAATAATTTCATTTTTCATTATAAAAAACCCTTCATATGTTGGGGTAAAGAACAAACACAAGTACAAGTGAACCTTGTATTTAGTGATTTATCCTAGTCACATGGTGGTTTGCAACAACTGGTTATCCATGCAATATAATAGGATGGGTAAATCACCATAAGGGCACTTACACCATCAAAAACCTTTCATCTATTAGAACAAATAATAGACACATTCATCATATTTTATCCATTTCATAAAACCCTTCATCTGTTGGGGCAAAGAACAAACACAATCATTACATTTTTTCCATTTCATAAAACCCTTCATCTATTAGGGCAAAGAATAGACACAATCATTTCATTTTTATTTAAAAAAACCCTTCATCTATTAGGGCAAAGAATAGATGCAATCATTTCATTTTTCATTTTAAAAACCCTTCATATGTTGGGGCAAAACATAGACACAAGTACAAGTGAACCTCGTATTTAGTGGTTTATCCTAGTAACCTGGCAATTGCAGCGATTGGTTATCCATGCAATCTGATAGGATGGATAGATCACCATAAGGACACTTACATTATCAAAAACCCTTCATCTGTTAGGGCAAAGAACAAACACAATCATTTCATTTTTCATTTCATAAAACCCTTCATATGTTGGGGCAAAGAACAAATGCAATCATTTCATTTTTCATTATCAAAAATCCTTCATCTATTGGGGAAAAAACAGACACATTCATCACATTTTTTCCATTTCATAAAACCCTTCATCTATTGGGGCAAAGAATAGACACAATCATTACATTTTTCCATTTCATAAAACCCTTCATATGTTGGGGCAAAGAACAGACGCAATCATTACATTTTTCCATTTCATAAAACCCTTCATATGTTGGGGCAAATAATAGATGCAATCATTTCATTTTTCATTATAAAAAATCCTTCATCTGTTGGGGCAAAGAACAAACACAATCATTTCATTTTTCATTATCAAAAAACCCTTCATATATTAGGGCAAAGAATAGACGCAATCATTTCATTTTTCATTTTCAAAAACCCTTCATCTGTTAGGGCAAAGAATAGATGCAATCATTTCATTTTTCATTATAAAAAACCCTTCATATGTTGGGGTAAAGAACAAACACAAGTACAAGTGAACCTTGTATTTAGTGGTTTATCCTATTTAACCTGGTGGTTGCAACGACTGGTTATCCATGCAATCCGATAGGATGGGTAAATCACCATAAGGACACTTACATCATCAAAAACCCTTCATCTATTAGGGCAAAGAATAGACACAATCATTTCATTATTTAGTTCATTTTTCATTATAAAAAACCCTTCATCTATTGGGGCAAAGAATAGACACAATCATTACATTTTTTCCATTTCAAAAAACCCTTCATCTATTGGGGCAAAGAATATACACAATCATTTCATTTTTTATTATAAAAAACTCCTTCATCTATTGGGGCAAAGAATAGACGCAATCATTTCATTCTTAATTTTTAAAAACCCTTCATCTATTGGGGTAAAACATAGACACAAGTACAAGTGAACTTTTATTTTTTACAAAAAAGGATCGGCAACCAAAAGGATAAAAAAGGAATCCATTGTAAAAAACCCTTCATCTGTTGGGGCAAAGAATATATGCAATCATTTTATTTTTTATTATAAAAAACCCTTCATCTATTGGGGTAAAGAATAGATGCAATCATTTCATTTTTCATCATCAAAAATCCTTCATCTATTGGGGAAAAGAATAGACACATTCATCACTTTTTTTCCATTTCATAAAACCCTTCATCTATTGAGGCTAAGAATAGACACATTCATCACATTTTTCCCAATTCATAAAACCCTTCATCTGTTGGGTCAAAGAACAAACACATTCATCACATTTTTTCCATTTCATAAAAACCCTTCATTTGTTGGGGCAAAGAACAGATGCAATCATTTAATTTTTCATTATAAAAAACCCTCCATCTGTTGGGACAAAGAACAAACACAATCATTTAATTTTTTATTATCAAAAACCCTTCATTTGTTAGGGCAAAGAACAGATGCAATCATTTCATTTTTTTTATTTTCAAAAACCCTTCATCTGTTGGGGTAAATAACAGACACAAGTACAAGTGAACCTTGTATTTAGTGGTTTATCCTATTTAACTTGGTGGTTGTAGTGACTAGTTATCCATGAAATCTGGTAGGATGGGTAAATCACCATAAGGACACTTACATCATCAAAAACCCCTTCATCTATTAGGGCAAAGAACAAACACAATCATTACATTTTTTAGTCATTTCATTTTTCATTATCAAAAACCCTTCATCTGTTGGGGCAAAGAACAAACACAATCATTGCATTGCAATTTCCCATGTCAAAAACCCCTTTCATCTGTTGGGGCAAAAATAGACTCAATCACTTGAATCCATATATTCAAAAAGGTAGCTTACCTCCACAAAATCACTCCACATTGCATCCATCAATACATTTCTCATCATCACATCTCCATATCACCATCAAATCCATCAACAATTGCATTTATATTCAACATTTACCAAGTTCACCTACAAATTTTTGGAAATTTGAGCAAGTTTTGTTGTCATTGATGTCAAGAGGTAGATGTCCAAATTTCATCGTCATTAATGTTATCAGGTTGTTTTTCCAAAGGGCAAGAAAGTGATTAAGAAGAATAGGATATAATATTTATTTTAAATATTATATGCCTAAAGAGGCCTAAAAGGTTGAATACCTAAGGAAGGAAAAGCAGGTTTAAAATGAAATAATAATATTAGAATATTTCAGGCAAAATGATGAAGTGAAGAAAACGAGGTCCAAGAAATTATTAAAAATAATCTATCCTTGAAAATACCCATTGAGCAGCTTGCAAAGGATTTAATTTAATTTATTTAAATTAAAATATTTTAACCTATAGTTAAAATTTTAATTTAAATAAATAATGGGTACCAAAGGTTTAAGTTTAATATTTAAATTTAAATTTGAACTTCAAATTCAAATTTGGACCGACGTGTAAGGGAAAAGAGCAAATGTATTTATAGGGGAAATAATTTTCATTTCCCTCCTCGATGTGATGCGATTCGTATACTATGCTAAGAAAAATATTTCGTGCACTGCTTTTCTAAGTAAGAAGAGGGAATTCATGTTTAAATTTTTTAGAGGCAGACGAGGGTTCAAATACAAGCAACATGGCAAAGAGGTTCCACCAGCATCATTAGTGTAGGTGGCAGTTGAGGCAAAGCTTGGTTGTTGTGAGGGCAAGATCGTGGGTTAAATTCACGCAATCATGTTTTGCAAAGGGAAAGTTGTATTTGTTTGTGCTAAGTGTGAGAAGAGACAACGAATAAAATGGGGTTCATGTGCTCTTTGATTTTGTGTGGGTGTGTAGCCCAAATGGTGGCATAGATTTGTGCTAGGGTGTTGGAAATGCAAGGTCGTGTGTTTGATTTTCACCAGAATATTTTTTTTTCAGAATTAAAAAGAAAGGTATGCATTTCATGATTTAATTTTTCCAAATGTTTTGATATTCGAAAATTTGCATTAAAGGGCTTTGTAAGATTTTAAAGGTAGTTTTTGAGTTTGTTAAGGGATATATAAGGTATAAGAAAATTAAAATATTTTATATTAATTTGTGGTGGTTAGAATTTATTTTATAAGGTTTGGAGTTATATGTGTTGATAAAAAAATTTAATTTTTATATGGTGGATGTTATTTTTATGTTGGACATTTTGAGTCCCTAAGCTAAGAGTTGTCATTGATTTCAAAAGGACCTATGTAAGTAAGACTATAATTTTCTCCACAAAGAGCTTCATGAGAAGCAAAGGTTTTGATCAAAGTTTCTAGAAGGAATGCATGGCATTTGGTTCCAAAAGGAGCTTCAAGGGAAGCTTAGCAATTTTTTTTTATGAAAACCAAGGAAGGCAAGGAAAGGTTTTGTTTAAAACAAATGGGTGGCAGATTTGAAATGGGTTTTTCTTACAACCCAAGTTGGATTTTTGTTTCATCGAAAAAGGTGCCCCGATGATGGAGAAATTTAATTTTAAAGGTTTAGTTTAAATTTTAATTTATTTAAAATTAAATAAAATGTTTTTCCCTCCTTTCTTATTGGCGTCGCCGACGTCATGAGGGCAATGTTAAAAGGGCCGATGTATTCACATTGAAGGATGACTTATATAAATAAGCCAAAGGTTTTCCATTTAATAAAGCTGAGTATCGATGATTTTCGAAAACCAAAAGTATTTCTGCATCCAAATATTGTGTAGTGAATTTCATGGAGTGTGATGTGGGAAGTCAAGTCGTGGATGGTCAAGGTTTTGGTGCCTTGTGATGAAAGTGTATGCAGCTTAAGGGAGAGCGTGCCTAAGGCACTCACGTGGGCAGTGTTAGCTCACACGGCTTAGTTGCCACTTTGCAGCACAGTGGGTAGATATTTGAAATGCCAAGGTTTTTTTAGGGCTCCTTTGATGTATGTAGTCCGACTCTGATATTTACGGGAGTAAAATATTTTAATTAAAATATTTGCTTTCTAAGGTTTGATTATGATTTTTGTGGGAGATATAAGGCTGAGCAAGCTTTAATATTTTAATAAGGTTTGATATTTGATTAATGTGAGATATTGCATAAGAAAGCTTTGTGATTATTTTTGAGTGCAAAAGTATTGAAAGGAATGATGTAAAATATTTGATTTATTTTATGGTATATGTGGTTTTTGGAGTGACAAGGTTATGCAATGATTTGGTTTATTTTATTTTATGGTACAAGTGGTTTTAGGAGTGATAAGGAAGTTTTGCATTAATTCTTAAGAAGGTTTTCCAATTAAAATCCTTGGAAAATATTATTGTGAAGTGGAGTAATGTTGATAATTTTTTGATCTTCTAACCCTTGTGAAGATTGGCAAAAGAATATTGTGATTGTGGTAGATTTCCAAAGAGGCTTCTTCATCTTCATTAAAATTATGGGCACATTCTCCTATTGATTTATTAAGGTGGTTTATTTTTGAAAATATATTTGGAAGGAAAATGATTGATTGTGGTTTCCTTTTCAAAAGTGATTGGTTTAATGCTTCAAGGTTTTTTGGATTGAGAGTTGTGATTAAACCTTGTTTTATAAGCATTTTTGTTGGAGCCCATTGGTTGTACAAAGAACTTTAACTTGAGTTAGAAGAGAACATGAGTATCATTGTTATGTGATATTTAAGTTGAGATTGATTTAAGTTGAGATTGATATTTGAGAATAGAACATATAAAGTCTCTAAGAATTCTCTTTATGCTTCTATGAGATTGATTTGAGTTGAGATTGGGATTTGAGTATAGAACATATAGAGTCTCTAACAATTCTCTTTATGCTTCTACGAGATTAATTTGAGTTGAGATTGTGATTTGAGTATAGAACATATTGGGTCTCTAACAATTCTCTTTATTCTTCTATGAGATTGAGTTGAGATATTGATTGAGCATTAAGTGTAGAATATATTGAGTCTCTAACAATTCTCTTTATGATTCTATGAGATTGGACAAGTTCTACATGAGCTTGTTAAGCAAATTTGAGACAAGTATTTGAGAAGGCTTGTGGACTGATTTTGAGTAAGATTTTATGGAAGCTTGCTATGCAGATTTGAGAAAGTCCTAGAGAGGACTTATTGAGCAGATTTGAGCAAGTCCTAGAGAGGAATTATTGAGAACATTTGGACAAGTTCTGAGTGAGATTTTTGATAATATTTGGACAATTTCTGAGTGAGCTTGTTGAGAAAATTTGAGAAGGTTTTGAGTGAACCTATTGATAGAGATTTTGAGGTCACAAAGTATAGAGGACAAAGTCTCAGTGGATAGATATCCAACAACCAAGACAACTGAAGACAAATCTAAGTGAGGATTCTTCAAGTGGAGAGAGATCCACCAGTCATTGTAGTAGAGATACAAAGTCTTCTATAAGATCACTAGCTAGAGAATAAGGGGAAATATTTCTCCTGTGGAAGAGATCCATGAACTTGAGATTAGGAGATCAACATCTCCTTTGGACAGAGGTCCATAAACATTGTAATTGTGAAGGATTCCCAAAGAGATTGATTGAGAAAATTTTAGTAAAATATTTTCTTCATTGAGTAGCTGACATTGGGTGAACCATGTAAATTGTGGTTTCTATATTGTGTATGGTGTTTTGTACATTGCTTTGATTACTGCTATTGATACTACTATCTATACACTACATAATATTGAATTGAAATAAAAAGCAAAAAGGGGTCTTATATTTTTCACCCGCCCCTCCAGTATAAGCTTGTGTTCTTTATTTGAAAGGTTGGATTTTTTAAGGTGTTAGTAAAGGAATTTGATTTTTGAATATTATTTTGATAGTTTAGAGATTATAAGGTGTACTAGAGATTTGATATTTTTGTATGGTGAAATAAATGTTGGAGAGAATATTTGTGTGGATATTTTGAGATAAGTTGTTTCTATCTAACCTTGAAATTGGAAAAGAGAATTTTATTGTAATTAAGATAGGTTTTGAAGACATCTCCATAAAAACAAAAGGTATGGGCACATATTCCTTATGAGTGTAATATTATTAGATTGAATATTGTGAAATGCAAAGTTGGAGTGAAAAGGATTTTTTGATAAGCATTGCTGAAAATATTTGAGTAGGTTTTCATGTGCATGATTTATGTTTGTGAAAGATCATGAGTATCATTGTTATGTGATATTGAGAACTATACTGAGCTAGGGTTTGTGAAATGAGTGTCATTGTTATGTGATATTGAGAACTGTCTTGAACTAGGGTTTGTGAAATAATATGAGTATCTTATGCGAAAATTAAAATCATCTCGAGTCAATGTTTGAGATCTATAATGTGAGTTATTGGAAGTATAGTGAAACACTTGGTTAGAATTTGTAAGCAAGTTGTGTTTCATTGAGTGGATGTTTGAGTGAGGTTGGTTAGGCATTATTGATTGAAAGCATTGGAGTTATATTTCAAGTTTTGTGAAACAAATTATCCTTTATTATAAATTGATTTGAAATTGATTTTGAAAGTGATAGATTTATTTGTGAGTGTGAAACATTTTGAGTCTCTTACCATTCTGTATATGTTTCTATGGTTAAACAAGATTCTGAGTAAAACTTGTTTATGGTATTGAAGAGGTTTTTTGGAAGAAATTAAGTTGAGTTTTGTATGCAAGTTTTGCAATTGTTTGATTAAGTCCTGTAGGGGACTTAAGGACAGAGTTAAGCAATATTTTGTAAAATATTATGGGAAAATTTAAGTACTAGAGGGGACTTAAGGATGAATTTAAGCAAGATTTTGAGAAAGCTTGTGGGCAGATTTGAGTAAGTCCTAGAGGGGACTTAAGGATAGACTTAAGAAAGCTTTTGTGAAATATTTTGGTCAGATTTGAGTAAGTCCTAGAGGGGACTTAAGGACAAATTTAAGCAAGCTTTTATAAAATATTGTGGGCAGATTTGAGTAAGTCCTAGAGGAGACTTAAGGATAGAATTGAGTAATATTTTGTGAAATCTTAAGGATATATTTGTGTGAGCTTTTGTGAAAGCTTTCAAGTAGATTTGAGACAAGTTTTTGTGAAGACTTGTTGGAAAAATTTGAGGTAAGTATTTATGAAGACTTGTAGAGCATATTTGACAAGTTCTAGAGAGGACTCGTTGGACAGATTTGAGACAAGACTTAGTGAATACTTGAATGCAGATTAGATAAGTTCTTGAGTGGAATTATGGATAGATTTGATGTAAATATTTGATAATACTTGAGAGAATAATTGATTGATTGATTTGTTCAAGCATTGTGTTAAGGCTTGGGACAGATCTAAGCTGAGTTGATTTGTGATTTGATCAAGCTTTGTGTTAAGGCTTGAGGACATATTTGAGGATAGAGTTTGGTGTATATTTGAGGGTAAATTTGTGCTAGATAAAGGATAGTGTTTAGTGCATATTTGAGATAGAGATTAATCAAAGCTAAGAGTAAGCTTTGGAGGTGACAAAGCAGAGGACAATAATCTCCAGTGAATAAATATCCATTAGCCATAATAGTGAGGAAAAAGGTCTTCTAAGTGAGGATAGAGGTCTTCTGTGGAGAGAGATCCACAATCCATTAAAATGGAGGTAGTAGTCTTCTAAAAGATCACCAACCAAAGCGGAGGATAAGTATTTATCCTATGGATAGAGATCCATGAACCAACAGAGGAGAAGGAGTTATCCTGTGGATAGAAATCCATGAACCAACAAAGGGGAAAGAGTTCTCCTGTGAAAGGGGAAAGAGTTGAGTAGTATTTTGTGAAAGCTTAAGTATTGATTTGTGTGAGATTTTTTGAAAGCTTGCAAGTATATTTGAGACAAGTTTTGATGAAGACTTGTTGGATAGATTTGAGGCAAGTATTGGTGAAGACTTGTAGATAATATTTGACAAGTTCTATAGAGGACTTGTTGGATAGATTTGAGACAAGACTTAGTGAAGACTTGAAAGTAGATTGGATAAGTTCTTGAGTGGACTTTTGGATAGATTTTATGTAAGTCTTTTAGAAGACTTGAGAGAATAATTGATTGTTTTATTTGTTCAAGCTTTGTGTTAGGATGGGGCAGATCTAAGCTGAGTTAATTTGTAATTTTATCAAGCTTTGTTTTAAGGCTTGAGGACATATTTGAGGATAGATTTTGGTGTATTTTTTAGGGTAAATTTGTGCCAGACTAGATACGAACTTGTGAGAATATTTATGCTATATCGAGGATAGTGTTTAGTGCATATTTGATATAGAGATTGATCAAAGCTAAGAGTAAGCTTTAGATGTGACAGAGCAGAGGATAGTAGTCTCCAGTGAATAAATATCCATTAGCCAGAGTAGTAAGGACAAAGGTCTTTTGAGTGAGGATAGAGGTCTTCTATGGAGAGAGATACACAAGCCATTGCAATGGAGGTAGTAGTCTTCTAAAAGATAACCAGCTAGAGTGGAGGATAAGGAGTTCTCCTATGGATAGAGATCCATGAACCAATAGAGGAGAAGGAGTTATCATGTGGATAGAAATCCATGAACCAGCAAAGGGGAAAGAGTTCTCCTATGGATAGGTGTCCATGAACATGATTAGGGGATTGGTGTCTCCTTTGGATAGAGGTCCATAAACATTGTAATAGGGAAGGATTCCTAAGAGATTTTTTGAGAAAATTTTAATGAAATATTTTCTCCGTGGAGTAGCCCACATTGGGTAAACCACGCTAAATTGGTGTCTCTATTATATGTGATGATTTGTACATTGTTTTTATTAATGTTGTTGATATTTCCATTGATTAATTGGATAATATTATTTGATAAAGAAAAGTAAAAGTTGATCTTATACTGTTCACATCCCCTCTCAATAGAATCTTGTATTCTTCAATTGGTATGAGAGCAAGTTCCTTTGGAAGAGTTTAATAGCTTGAAGGAAAAGCTTAAAGGAACATAGATGGATTCTTAGAGTGGATCCTCAAGAAATAAGGCACAATTGTTCTATGGGAAATATTATGCATTCTCAAGTGTAAGAATGAACATTTACCCAATGGTATAAGGAAATGATATATGGTAAGAAATTGAGGATGGGTACACACCACTATCTACTCCACCTACAGATAATGATGGTAATATCCTACAACTGAATAATTCAAAGGCAATGAATGGAATCTTAAATGGTTTATGTGAATCATGTTTTTTTAAATTTAAGCATTGCACATCAGAAAAAGAGATTTGGTAAAAGTTGAATAAAACATTTGAAGACCTAAAGATGAAGGATGAGGAAGAAATATCTATGTACTTACTTTGTGTGTATGAGGTTGTTAAATAAATGCAAGGACTTGAGTTTAAAGTTGAATAAATAGATGTTTGTCAAAATATTTTAAGGTCACTCTCTAAGAGGTATAGTGAAAGTTTCATCCATAGAAGAATCAAAAGATATTAAAACTTTTACTAGGTATGAGCTACATGGTACTCTCACAAATTTTGAGATGAAAATAGAAAATTATCATATTCCTTAGAAAGAAGCAACTTTAAAAGTTATAAATAAGACAAAGGATAAGAAGTCAGATTCAAGTAATGGGTTATCCACTAATGAAGAAGCAAACTATGGCAGAATGAACAAGGACACAAGAAAGTATAAAGTTACAAAATCAGTTAAGTGTTTCAAATGTGATAAATATGGTTACTATGCATTTGATTGTCCAAAAGTTGGAAATAGTAGTGGTGACGAGAAACAGGATCCTAAGAACATGGAAGCATAAAAATACAAGTATCAAAAGAAAAGCAGGGATGGAGAAGGTAAGCAAGAAAATATTTTTTTACAAAGTCATAAGAAGAGTTTATATGCATATAAGATAGACAAGAGTTCAAGTGATAGTGATGAAAGGTCCTCAGATAATGACAAAGAAGAAATTCTATTTATGATAGTAGGAAAAGTAGATGTTAAGAAAAAGGTAAAAATGGAACCAATAATTCTCAGTGAAGATGAATATGAATATGCTCTTGAAGTTCTAGAAGAAGAAAGTCATCTTATGGCAATAGAAGAAGAACAAAGTGCTCCTATTGAAGAAAAATCAGAAAGGAATGAAGATAATCTAAAATATGAAGAATCATAAAATGAAGAGGAAGGAGAAGTTGATCTTGAAGGTGATCTTATTTCTGCTCTTAAGGAATTAAGAAATATAAGAAAGCAAAACTCAAAACTCAAGATTCAATTTTAGGAATGTGATGGAGAAAAAGGAAATATTTTACAAGATCTAATAGATTCAATATCAAAGTCAAGGAGATATAAAGAGAGGATAGAGGAAAAAGTATTCTAATATGAAAGGTTAGAGCATGAGGTAGCTTCACTAAGAAAGGAAGTAAAAGAGTCTAAATACAAGCTACATAGTTTTGGGAGAAGCTCAAAGACCTTGAATAATATTATCAAGGTACAAAGATATTTATCAAATAAAATAGGACTTGGGTTTGAATGGGAACATAGAGAACGAGGAGAGGAGTCAATATAAAGCTCCAAAGAAGAAGAATATATAGAATAAGAGAGAGAAATATAAAGTGAGACTTCTGAGAATAAGTTGGACAATAGAAAGTTCAACAAGGAAAGGAACGTTGCACAAGTAAGGAACAAATGGAACAAGAAACATCATAAGGAAGAAGATACTAAGAGACCAATGGGGTCAAGGCAAGGTTTATTCAATGGATGTTGCTTCTCATATCATAGGTTTGGACATAAGGCTATGTAGTGTAGGACACATGAAAATTAGAAATATGGTATCACCAATAGAAATTTTAGAAATAGGCATCTCTTTCAAGGGTATTTCTACTCTTGTAATCAGTTTGGTCATAAATAAGTAAATTGTAGGGTTCATGATAGAAAATGATGTGGCTTCACTAGGAGGAACTACAAGACATTTAAATCCTCAAGTAATAACAACATTAAGTGTTATAAGTGCAATAATATTGGGCATATGGCTAAGTGGTGTAGAACAGAATTTCCAGATACAACAAGGAACATGGATATTCAATGGAATCAGAAGGATCAGCTGAGGAATAAGATGGACAAAGGAAAATAGCAGTGTATTCTAGGAGTAGAGATACTTCCACCCCAAAATTAACTACCTCATGGAGAGGAGGTGGTGAGGGGGCTAAGCTAAGAGTCTTATATTTAGACCCAAGCCCCAAATGTGGCCCTTTGCCATTGATGAAAAAGGGGGAGAGATTTGAGTTAGGGGGAGAGCATTCAATCAGGAGGAGCATTTTCTCAAGGGGAGTAGAACTAAAAAAGGTAAAATAAATGGTTAAAGGAAAATGGGTTGCCATCAATGACAAAGGGGGAGATTTCTAGAAATTTGAGAAATTTTTGTTGTCATTGATGTCAAGAGGTAGATGTCCAAGTTTCATCGTCATTAATTTCATTAGTTAGTCCAACGAGCAAGGAAGTGATTAAAAGGAAATGAATATAATATTTATTTTAAATATTATATGCCTAAAGAGGCCTAAAAGGCTGAAGATACAAAGAAGGAGAAGTAGGTTTAAAATGAAATAATAATATTATAATATTTTAGGTAAAATGATGAAGTGAAGAAAATGAGGTCCAAGGAATTATTAAAAATAATCTATCCTTGAAAAGACCCATTGAGCATCTCACAAAGGATTTAATTTAATTTATTTAAATTAAAATATTTTAACCTATGGTTAAAATTTTAATTTAAATAAATAATGGGTGCCAAAGGTTTAAGTTTAATATTTAAATTTAAATTCGAACTTCAAATTTGAATTCGGGCCGACATGTAAGGGCAAAGAGAAAAAGTATTTATAGGAGAAATAATTTTTATTTCCCTCCATGATGTGATGTGATTTGTATGCTATGCTAACAAAAATATTTTGTGTGCTTCTTTGCTACGTAAGAAGAGGGAATTCACGTTTAAAATTTTTAGAGGCAGACAAGGGTTCAAGTACAAGCAACGTGTCAAAGAGGTTCCCCTAGTGTCATTAGTGCAGGTGGAATTTGAGGCAAATCTGGGGTGTTGTGAGGGCAAGATGGTGGGTTCGATTCACATGATCATTTTTTGCAAAGGGAAAGTCAATTTTGTTCGTGCTAAGTGTGATAAGAGACAAGTAACAAAATGGGGTTTGTGTGCTCTTTTATTTTGTGTGGGAGAGTAGCCCAATTGGTGGCCTAGATTTGGGCTAGGGTGTTGGAAAGGCGAGGTCATGTGTTCGAATTTCACCGGAAATATTTTTTGGGCAGAATTAAAAAGAAAGGTATGCATTTCAGGATTTAATTTTTCCAAAGGTTTTGATATTCAAAAATTTGCATTAAAGGGTTTTGTGAGATTTAAAAGGATTTTTGTGAGTTTGTTAAGGGAGATATAAGGTATAAGAAAATTAAAATATTTTATTTTAATTTTTGGTGATTAGAATTTATTTTATAAGATTTGGAATTATAGGTGTTGATAAAAGAATTTGATTTTTATATGGTGGATGTTATTTTGAAATGTTGGAGTTTATAAGGTGTTAGTAAAGGAACTTGATTTTTGAATATTATTTTGATAGTTTGGAGATTATAAGGTGTACTAGAGATTTGATATTTTTGTATGGTGAAATAAATATTGGGAAGAATATTTGTGTGGAGATTTTGAGATTAGTTGTTGCTATCTAACCTTGAAATTGTCAAAGAGGATTTCATTGTAATTAAGATAGGTTTTGAAGACATATCTCCATAAAAACAAAAGGTATGGGTACATCTTCCTCATGAGTGGAATATTGTTGCATTGAATGTTGTGAAATACAAGGTTGGAGTAAAAAGGATTGTTTGATAAGCATTGTTCAAAGTCTTTGAGTAGGTTTTCATGTGCATGATTTGTGTTTATGAAACATCATAAGTATCATTTTTATGTAATATTGAGAACTATATTGAGCTAGGATTTGTGATATATCATGAGTATCATTTTTATGTGAGATTGAGAACTATCTTGAACTAGGATTTTTGAAAGAACATGAGTATCATTGTTATGAGAAAATTGAAATCATCTTGAGTCAAGGTTTGAGATCTATAATGTGAGTTGTTGGAAGTATAGTGAAACACTTAGTTAGGACTTGTAAGAAAGTTGTGTTTCATTGAGTGGATGTTCGAGTGAGGTTTGTTGAGAATTATTGATTGAAAGCATTGGAGTGATGGTTCACGTTTTGTGAAAAAAATGATCCTTTATTCTAAATTGATTTGAAAGTAAGTTTTAAAGTGATAGAGTGACTTGAGAGTGAAAAATAGTGAGTCTCTTACCATTCTATATATGCCTCTATGGTTAAAAAATATTCTGAGTGAAACTTGTTTGTGGTATTGAAGACGTTTTCTGAAAGAGATTAAGTTGAGTTTTGTATGCAAGTTTTACAATTGTTTAATTCCCAGAGGGGACTTAAGGATAGAGTTAAGCAAGCTTTTGTGAAAGCTTGTGGAAATATTTGAGTAAGTCCTAGAGAGGACTTAAGGATAGAGTTAAGCAAGCTTTTATGAAATCTTGTGGGCATATTTGAGTAAGTCCTAGAGGGGACTTAAGGACACACTTAAGCAAGATTTTATGAAAGCTTGTGGGCAGATTTGAGTAACTCCTATAGGGGAATTAAGGACAGAGTTAAGCAAGCTTCTGTGAAATCTTATGGGAATATTTGAGTAAGTCCTAGAGGGGACTTAAGGACAGAGTTGAGTAAGCTTTTGCGAAAGCTTAAGGATAAATTTGTGTGAGCTTTAGTGAAAGCTTACAAGCTGATTTGAGATAAGTTTTGGTGAAGACTTGTTGGATAGATTTAAGGTAAGTCTTGGGGAATAATTGTAGAGAATATTGGATAGGTTCTAGAGAGGACTTGTTGTAAAAAATTGAGATAAGTCTTAGTAAAGACTTGAAAGCATATTGGAAAAGTTCTTGAGTGGACTTGCAAAAAAATTTGAGGTAAGTCTTTGAGAAGACATGAGAGAAAAATTGATTGATTGATTTGTACAAGCTTTTTGTTAAGGCTTGGGGTAGATATAAGATGATTTGATTTGTTATTTGATCAAGCTTTGTGTTAATTCTTGAGGAAAAATTAAGGACATATTTTGGTGTAGATTTGAGGGCAGATTTATGCCAGAATAGAGATTGACTTGTGAACAAATTTGTGCTAGATCGAGGACAATGTTTAGTGTAAATTTGAGATAGATATTGAGTAGACATGAGAGCAAGATTTGTATGTGATAGAGTAAAGGACAGTAGTCTCTAGTGGATAAAGATCCATTAGTCAAGGCAGTAAGGATAGAGGTATTCTATGGAGAGAGATCCACAAGCCAGTGTAGTGGAGATAGTCGTATTTTAGAAGATCACAAGCTAGAGTAGAGGAGAAGGAGTTCTCCTATGGATAGAGATCCATGAACCAACAAAGAAGAAGGAGTTATCATGTGGATAGAAATCCATGAACCAACAAAGGGTAAAGAGTTCTCCTATGGATAGGTGTCCATGAACTTGATTAGGGAATTGGTGTCTCCTTTGGATAGAGGTCCATAAATATTGTAATAGGGAATGATTACCAAGATATTTTTTGAGAAATATTTTCTCTATGGAGTTGCCCACGTTGGGTGAACCACATTAAATTGGTGTATCTATTGTGTGTGATGATTTGTGCATTGTTCTGATTACTACTGTTGATATTTCCATTGATATATTGGTTAATATTGTTTGAGAAAGAAAAGTAAAATTTTATCTTACACTATTCACCCCCCCTCTCAGTATAAGCTTGTGCTCTTTACAAATTCAATTGAACCTCGTATCTAGTGGTCTATTCTATCTCCTTGGCGATTCCAACTATTTGCATCCATGCAATTTGGTAAGATGAATAAATAAACATAATGACACTTGACCATATTCATCATCCACTATCTCCTTGTTTGAAAACAAAATCACTTTTTGGTACTTCATCTTTAGAGTGAGACTATGCCAAGACCAATTTTCTCAAAAGTTGTCATTGATGGCCTTGTTTGTGGGGCTTGAAACATGAATAAAATCATAACTTTTCATCATTTTATTTGAAATTACAATAGACTCTGAGGATGTAGTCTGGGTAAAGTGATTGAGCAATCGTTTAGGGATTTCGTGTAGGAATTTTTGCAATCATGAGTGGCCCCAAGGATAGACTATTTTTATTTTATTTTTGCATTTACATACTTGCATTTCAATGATGCCAGAAGACACATTCTTCAACAACATCAAATAACCCCAAACTTGGGGTAATCACATTTGATTTTGACTTTCTATAAAAGAGATACATATTACATGATCATGGCATCAACCCTTGGAAAAAATCCCTTCATATGTTGAGGCAAAAATAGATGCAGCATTTCACTTTTTTCACCAATATCCTTCCCATTTTTCAAGAAAATATGGTATCAAATTTACATCATTCATATTGTCCTTTAATAATTTGCATAGATTTTTCAATTGGCTTGTGATATTCATCCACAAAATCATTCGCTAATTGAAGGGGTAAGCTACAAAAAAATCAAATTCTTTTATTCTTTTATCTTCAAGATCGTATTCCACATATCAAGAGAAGCTGCTTCTGCACCTGGCCAAAATAGGTGTCTCATGTTTTTGCACTGCATTGTGTTTCATAGTACAAAAAGGGGCATCTATAGACACCTTAACCTAGTCATTCGTCATCCATCCTAAATTTCCCTCCATTTCCACTGCCAAACCTAGCCATTTGTCATCCATCCCAACTTCCCCACCATTTTTGCCCATTATTCATGTATATTTATATGTATTTTGTATATATATTTAATATTAATATTTTATATATTATATTTTATATATATTTAATAAATATATATTTATATAAGTGAATTAATCCTAGCCATCCAATTTTATTTAAATATGTTTGTCCATCCACATAAATCCATGCCACACCCTAAATTTAATATCCACCCTTCGATGTGCTTTTATCTCAGCCACACAATTAGTGTCATTGAAACCCTGAGTATGCCTTGGGTTGGATTATTAATAGGAGCTATTTTGATGGCTCAACCCCTAAGAATTTTTCCTAATATTCCTAACAATATTTGGGTTCTCCCTCACATCCTCATCTTTGATTTCACTCATTTTCGCTATCACATCCATCATTGCCAACCTCACGTGAACCAAATATGGTTCTATTACATTTTCTAGAACCCCCACGAGTGCCCATGGACATTTCCCATTTTCCCTAAGTACCCATGGGTGTTTTCCATTTTTCTTGAGTGCCCATGAGCATTTCCTATTTTGTTGAGTGCCCACTAGCATTTCCCTGAGTGCCCACGGGTGTCTCCCTACCAGTCTCGAGTACCCAGGGATGTTTCCTATAGCCGTCAGGCACCTGCGGGTATTTTATGTAAGTGTTCTAAGGACCTCCTAGCCTTTTAGTGATTCTAGGGCATCATCACACCAATCAACTACAAAAAATATCATAAATCATAAGATAACAAGCAAGTAAGGTAGATCTATTGTTTCTTATTTCATTTTATGCACTTTTATTTTTGTTCACTTCATTTGTAGTAGATAGTTAGGGTTTTACTATTTCTTATAGAGGGCCTCACATTGTGGAGCCCTCACAGGTATTACTAACTAGTTTTTTGTGTCATTGTGTGTAGATCTAAAGGTGCTACATCAAAATTGGATAGTTGTTTAAGATGGAGTAGCCCGATATCAGATATCAAGAAGCCCAATAAAATCTATTGGGATCAAGGATGCGCTTGAAGACACCACCAACCTTGTTTGCTAGGTTTTTGGAGAACCCTAACCATTTGTAAATCTGTATAAAAATAATTCAAGGATCCACATTATAACAATGGAATTTTTAGGCTCCCCCCATTAATATAAGATCATCTATTGTGTAATTTTATTTTAGTTTCCTTGTGTTCAATTTATTTAGCATTGTTTTGTGACATGTTTTTGCATATTTTACTATGAATTTGTTTGGACCAGCCTATGGGTTATCTAAGTTTTTATTGGCTCTATAGGTAGAAAACTTGTCCTATAGGCTATAAAATTTCCTCCAAGCTATGAACTTGTCCTATATGTTATATAAGTTTTGTATTAGTTTCAAATTCTATGACTCCATTTTATCCCATCCATAAATTTTATGGTTTAAAATCCCTCTGTTACTACATCAAAATCAACTTTGTAGGTTATAGGCTCTACAAGTAACAAACTTATTTGACATATTGTGGTTTTTCCTACAAGTTATAAAATTGTCTAGAATAAATTTTATCTTCTATTTGACTATTATCTTTAAAAATACCTAACTATTGTTTATTTATCCTTCGTATTCATTAAAATTTATATTTTAACTATTGGCAATTTTGGGTACTTTGGGTACATTGCCTTTGCTCAAGTGTATAAGTTGTCATTGATGTCAAAAGGCATTTTTGTGTTGATATCAAAAAGAGTGTGATGTCAAAAATATCTTGAGAAGCTTCATAATGTTAAAGGGTTTTTATTAAAACCATGGTGACAAGGTTAAAGGTTTTTCTTAAAACCATTTGGACTCATTAAGGGTTTTTATTAAAACCAAGCTTAACTTAATGCAAAGGTTTTTACTTCTTGAAAAACCTTGAAGGTCCATGTTTATTATTAATAATTAAATTAACTCAAACCTTTGACAAGGGTCTAAGTTTAATTTATTATTAATAAAATAATAATTATTATTATTTTAATTATTATTAAAGGGTCTTTCAACCCTTAAGCGACGGAGAAATAAAGATTTCTTTCGTCGATGTGTTGCCATCGTTGGAGGAGCGCCGACGTCAAACAGTTAAGGAGAAATGGCTATATAAGTGGGGATGATTTTCTAAAGTGATTGTAACTCCGAGTAATGAAAATCGTAGCTCTGTGATCTTCGAGAAAGCGTTGTATTTCATTGAGAGTTGATTATCGATATTGAGTTGCCCAAGTAATTTCTTGCATTTTCAGTTTGCGCTTTGACATCCGACAGATTGTGCTTCACCTACAATTGTTGGGACTGCACTCGAATTACATTTTTAGTTTGCGCTTTGACATCCGAAAGATTGCTTTCACCTACGATTGTTGGATCTGCACTCGAAGGATAACAGTTTTCTATTTGCACTGTGTGGATGATTATTTATGTTGCCCAGTAAGTTACGTTTTGGACAGCGCTCACCAGTTTGCATGTGGCTTGAGGAAGACATTTACGTTTTCCAGATTCTTGGCGTCAAAGGAAGATAAAATATAGGGCAACACTGTATTTCTTCATTGGGCACTTGTGACCCAACGACGGTGGCATTTTAGCGAAGGCGCTAGAAGGCAGAGGTGCCGAGTTCGATTCTCTTCATTGGTAATTTTCTTTTGGTCACGGTGTGCAAAGGATAGTGGTTATGTGAATGCACTTGGAGGTATAAGGTTAAGGTATCATATTTGCTTTGACATTGTTTTATTGATGCTTAATGTTTATGTGGAGTAATAAGGTGTAAAGAGGTTTTACTTTGTATGTATATTATACTTCTGGTGGTTTTTATTAAGTTGGAGAAATAAGGTGTTAATTTGGATCTTTATTATTGTATATTGTTGTATAGTTGCTAACTCTAATTGGTGGCAAATTGAGAGTTAGTGTTGTGACAGATTTTGAGTTCTCCTTCTTCATCAAAGTAAAGGTATGGGCAACTTCTTCCATGTATATTGTTGATGGTATATTTTCTGAAATTGAGTTTGGAGTGAAAAGGTTGTCTACTAGGTATTTTTGGTGTAAATCCTATTTTCTGGATATTGAAGATTGTTTATGCATTAAAATCATTGATGAGTTTTTGGGTGAATGCATAATTCTGGTTGAGGAAGAGGAAGCATTTTTTGCACTAGGGTTTATGTTAGTAAGTCTTGCTACTTGCATTGAGATGATGAAACCCTTAGTTGGCTGTTTTGATATTGATGGTTGAGTTGCTTCCATAGAGGTTGTTTTGATCAAGTTAGTGCTTTACTTGATACATGATATTGGGCTTACTCCATTGAGTTGATTTGAGCAAGTTATTCTTTGCATTTGGTGATATTGTGTTGGTGGTTGTTTTGTTCAAATATCCTTGGAGGGAAAAGGATTTCTACTTGTTTCCTTTTCTTGTGATGATTGGTTGAATGCTTCAAGGTTGATGTTGAGTTGAATGGTGTTGGTTGACTAAACCTTGTTTGATGAGCATTGTTGTTGAAACCCTAATTGTTGGTAAAAAGAATATGAGTATCATTGTTATATGAGATATTGCATGGTTGGCAATTGTTGGGTTGTGTTTCATATTCTTGAGAAAAGCATACTACATCTATCTTATTCTTTTGAGATTGAGATTGAGTTGAGATTGATATTGGGAGTTAAGTATAGAACATATTGGGTCTCTAACAATTCTCTTTATGTTTCTATGAGATTTGAGATTGAGATTGGGAGTTAAGTATAGAACATATTGAGTCTCTAACAATTCTCTTTATGCTTCTATGAGGTTTATGAATCACATTGGGTCTCTAACAATTCTCTTTGTGGGTTCATGCTAAGCAAGTTTTTCTTGGTGAGCTTGCTGAGGTTTTGGACAGGTTTCGATGGGGACTTGTGAGAAGTTTTGGACAAGTTTCGATGGGGACTTGTGAGCAGATTTGGACAGGTCCTAGCAGAGGACTTGTGAGCTGAGTTTTTGATAGTTCTATCAGAGAACTTGAGGACAAAGGTGCATTGGTTCTTTGAGAAGAACTTGAGGACAGATTTGGCAAGTCTTTGAGAAGGCTTGTGTGCAGAGGATTGATTTGTTCAAGAGTTGGACAGATCTGATAGACAGAGGAAGACTTGTACTAGACCGACTGACTGTGTTTGGTACAGGTTGCTGAGCTACTGTGGACGTGATCATAGAAGGCAGAGGTCTCTTAGGCTAAGCATTGAGGACAAGAGGTCTTCGATGGAAAGGAGTTCCATGTGCTGGCAAGAGGTAGAGGCAGTTGATCTTCTGAGGGATCATTTCCAGAGCAGAGGGGAAGGTATCTCCTTTGAGCAGAGGCTCATAAATTTAGATTGGGGGAAGGTATCTCCTTTGGGCCGAGGCTCATAAACATTGTAATTGGGAAGGTTTCCCAAAGAACTTTGAGATAACTTTTAGAGAAAAGTTTTGTGGACGTAGCCCATGCATTCTGGGTGAACCACGTTAAAATTGGTGTCACTTTGTGGATGATATTGTGCATTGTTTTGATATTGCTTTGGGTATATTGCTTTACTATTTTGAAGTATAAAGGAAAAAGTAAAAGAGGTCTTATACTGTTCACCCCCCTCTCAGTATAAGCTTGTGTTCTTCAATTGGTATCAGAGCGGGTGCCTTCGAAAAGTTTAACAGCTTGAAGGAAAAGCTAGTAAAGAACACAATGGATCATTCAAGTGGCAATGCAGCACCTATTCTTGATGGGTCAGATTTTGGTCTTTGGAGTGCAAGGATGAAGGTTCATCTAATGGCACTTGGGAATGAGGTTTGGGAAGTGATTGAAGATGAGTACACTATTCCTGAACATGGTCCTAATACTAAAGAAGAAAGGCTCCTACATCACAACAATTCAAAAGCAATGAATGCAATCCTGAAAGGCTTATAGAAAGCAGATCTCACCAAAGTGATTCACTGCAAGACAACTAGTGAAATGTGGAATCAGTTGAAGGTGGTTCATACAAGTGATACAAATGTCAGAAAGGCCAAGTTGAGACACTTCAAAGGTATGTTTGAACAACTCAAGATGAATGATGATGAAAATATTAGTGACTACATGCTTCGTATGGATGAGGTTGTTAACTCCATGAAAGACTTAGGTCTTGAGCTTGCTGAAAATGATGTTTGTGATAAGATTTTAAGATCTCTTCCTAATAGATTTAGTGAAAATATTTCTGCTATTGAGGAAGCTAAAGATTTGGATAAGTTGAAAAAGGATGAGCTCCATAGTATACTTGCAGCATTTGAGTTGAGAACTCAAGTGAAGGTTGATGTCAAGAAAGAGGCAACTTTCAAGGCTACCAAGAAATCCAAGGGTAAACAACTTCAAGAGAGTGATGAGTCTTCTAGTGATGAAGAGGCATATTACAGCAAGAAAGGCAAGTTCTCTAGAAAGCACAAAAGTATGAAAAATGTAAGATGTTTCAATTGTGGAAAGTTTGGTCATTATGCTACTGACTGTACTGTTGCCAAGGATGAAAGTGATGAAGATAAACAGGATTGTAAGAGCAAGGATTCTGAAAAGCACAAGCATCACAGGAAAAACAAAGATGAGCACAACAATCAAGGAAAGAGGTACTCTCACAAGCACAAGAAGAGTTTCTACCTAGACAAGGCAAGTAAGTGTTCTAGTAGTGATAGTGAAAGTTCTTCAAGTGATAATGAAAATGAGATGTTGTTCATATCGAAAAAGAGGAAGAACCAAAACATAGATTCATTATCATGAAATGTCTTAGATGTGGAAATTTTGGTCACCTTGAGGATGATTGCACAAATAATGATTTGGTTTCTAGTATGTATGAGGATGCTTCAGAAAACTATAAGGAAGATGCATGTATGGTTTTTGAAAAGGGTAGCACCTCTAGTGATAAGAAATCTGAAAAAGGCTTTGATGATTCAAAAAGCAAACATATAGAGGAAGGAGAAGTAGATCTTAAAGGTGAACTTATTAGTGCTCTTAGTGCTTTGAAAAAGGAAAGAAAGAAGAATGCTAGACTCAAGGATAAGTTAGATGAATGTTGTATGGAGAGAGATGATCTTATAGAAAGTCTTGACTTCTCTATAGCTAAGACACAAGAACTCAAGGATGAGTTAGAATCTAAGGTTCTTGAGTATAGTGAGTTAGAACAGAAAATGGCTTCTTTGAAAGAGGAAACTAAAGAGTACAAGGATAAGCTTCACAGGTTTCAAGATAGCTCCAAAAAGGTTAAGTCACTCATCAAAGGTCAAAGAAAGACAACAGATAAAACAGGCCTTGGTTTTGTTAAGCCTCACAAGGAACAAGTTGGAGAGTCTAGTAAGAGACTCCAAAAGGAAGAGAGTTCTGATGAGGAAAGTATTTCAGATCATGAGTCCTTGAATGATAGATGCACAGAAATAGAAAATAGAATTCAGAATGAGAAGAAGTTTTCAGAGCCTAAGAGGTCAAATAAAGGAAAGTTTCAAGGCAGATGTTTTGCTTGTCACAGGTTTGGTCACATAGCTTCACATTGCATGGCTCAAGTGAAGAAGGTAAATGACAATTTTAGAAGTGCTAGTTACTTTCAAGGGTATTGCTACTCTTGTCAACAGTTTGGGCACAAGGCAGTTTATTGCAAGGCAAATAACAGGAACAGGTTTGATCAGAACAGGTTTGGTCAGAATAGGTTTGGTCGAACAGTTTGGTCAACAGTTTGGCCAGAATAGGTTTGGTCAGAACAAGTTTGGTCAGAATAGGTTTGGTCAGAATAGGTGGATTCAAAGAATAGGTATGCCTAAAAGAAATAACATTGTTACTTGTTATAAGTGCAACAATGAAGGTCACACAACTAGACAGTGTAGAGCTGAAATTCCAAGGTATAGGAACAGGAACAGTGGTATGATCAGGTCCAAGGATCAAGGCATGGATAAGAATAGGGATGAGAACAAGAACAAGAATAGTGACAAGAATAGGAATATGGACAAAGAGTTCAAGAGAAGGCCCGACAAGGAAGTTATAGACGTTGATGATGATCAGTGCCTAATGGGAGTTTTACTCCCACCCTAGAATTAATCACCTCATCAGGAGGTGGGGGAGGGACTAAGCTAAGAGGCTCATTCTTAGTCCCGAGCCCCAAAGGTGGCCCTTTGCCATTGATGACAAAGGGGGAGAGATATGAGTAAGAGGGGAGAGCTTCAAAGTGAAGAGGAAAGCTTCAAGTCATGGGGAGCAAAACTTCAAAGGAAGATTCTCAGTTGTGGGCACAGTTGGTCGGTTGTTAGCACAGTTGGTTTCAGTTTTGGCTCTTGAGAAGTGTTTTCAGTAAAGGTTTGCCATCAATGACAAAGGGGGAGATTGTTGGCAATTTTGGGTACTTTGGGTACATTGCCTTTGCTCAAGTGTATAAGTTGTCATTGATGTCAAAAGGCATTTTTGTGTTGATATCAAAAAGAGTGTGATGTCAAAAATATCTTGAGAAGCTTCATAATGTTAAAGGGTTTTTATTAAAACCATGGTGACAAGGTTAAAGGTTTTTCTTAAAACCATTTGGACTCATTAAGGGTTTTTATTAAAACCAAGCTTAACTTAATGCAAAGGTTTTTACTTCTTGAAAAACCTTGAAGGTCCATGTTTATTATTAATAATTAAATTAACTCAAACCTTTGACAAGGGTCTAAGTTTAATTTATTATTAATAAAATAATAATTATTATTATTTTAATTATTATTAAAGGGTCTTTCAACCCTTAAGCGACGGAGATAAAGATTTCTTTCGCCGATGTGTTGCCATCGTTGGAGGAGCGCCGACGTCAAACAGCTAAGGAGAAATGGCTATATAAGTGGGGATGATTTTCTAAAGTGATTGTAACTCCGAGTAATGAAAATCGTAGCTCTGTGATCTTCGAGAAAGCGTTGTATTTCATTGAGAGTTGATTATCGATATTGAGTTGCCCAAGTAATTTCTTGCGTTTTTAGTTTGCGCTTTGACATCCGACAGATTGCGCTTCACCTACAATTGTTGGGACTGCACTCGAATTACGTTTTTAGTTTGCGCTTTGACATCCGACAGATTGCTTTCACCTACGATTGTTGGATCTGCACTCGAATTGTGTTTTCTGTTTGCACTGTGTGGATGATTATTTTTGTTGCCCAGTAAGTTACGTTTTGGACAGCGCTCACCAGTTTGCATGTGGCTTGAGGAAGACATTTACGTTTTCCAGATTCTTGGCGTCAAAGGAAGATAAAATATAGGGCAACACTGTATTTCTTCATTGGGCACTTGTGACCCAACGACGGTGGCATTTTAGCGAAGGCGCTAGAAGGTAGAGGTGCCGAGTTCGATTCTCTTCGTTGGTAATTTTCTTTTGGTCACGGTGTGCAAAGGATAGTGGTTGTGAATGCGCTGGAGGTATAAGGTTAAGTTATCATATTTGCTTTGACATTGTTTTATTGATGCTTAATGTTTATGTGGAGTAATAAGGTGTAAAGAGGTTTTACTTTGTATGTATATTATACTTCTGGTGGTTTTTATTAAGTTGGAGAAATAAGGTGTTAATTTGGATCTTTATTATTGTATATTGTTGTATAGTTGCTAACTCTAATTGGTGGCAAATTGAGAGTTAGTGTTGTGACAGATTTTGAGTTCTCCTTCTTCATCAAAGTAAAGGTATGGGCAACTTCTTCCATGTATATTGTTGATGGTATATTTTCTGAAATTGAGTTTGGAGTGAAAAGGTTGTCTACTAGGTATTTTTGGTGTAAATCCTATTTTCTGGATATTGAAGATTGTTTATGCATTAAAATCATTGATGAGTTTTTGGGTGAATGCATAATTCTGGTTGAGGAAGAGGAAGCATTTTTTGCACTAGGGTTTATGTTAGTAAGTCTTGCTACTTGCATTGAGATGATGAAACCCTTAGTTGGCTGTTTTGATATTGATGGTTGAGTTGCTTCCATAGAGGTTGTTTTGATCAAGTTAGTGCTTTACTTGATACATGATATTGGGCTTACTCCATTGAGTTGATTTGAGCAAGTTATTCTTTGCATTTGGTGATATTGTGTTGGTGGCTATTTTGTTCAAATATCCTTGGAGGGAAAAGGATTTCTACTTGTTTCCTTTTCTTGTGATGATTGGTTGAATGCTTCAAGGTTGATGTTGAGTTGAATGGTGTTGGTTGACTAAACCTTGTTTGATGAGCATTGTTGTTGAAACCCTAATTGTTGGTAAAAAGAATATGAGTATCATTGTTATATGAGATATTGCATGGTTGGCAATTGTTGGGTTGTGTTTCATATTCTTGAGAAAAGCATACTACATCTATCTTATTCTTTTGAGATTGAGATTGAGTTGAGATTGATATTGGGAGTTAAGTATAGAACATATTGGGTCTCTAACAATTCTCTTTATGTTTCTATGAGATTTGAGATTGAGATTGGGAGTTAAGTATAGAACATATTGAGTCTCTAACAATTCTCTTTATGCTTCTATGAGGTTTATGAATCACATTGGGTCTCTAACAATTCTCTTTGTGGGTTCATGCTAAGCAAGTTTTTCTTGGTGAGCTTGCTGAGGTTTTGGACAGGTTTCGATGGGGACTTGTGAGCAGGTTTTGGACAAGTTTCGATGGGGACTTGTGAGCAGATTTGGACAGGTCCTAGCAGAGGACTTGTGAGCTGAGTTTTGATAGTTCTATCAGAGAACTTGAGGACAGAGGTGCATTGGTTCTTTGAGAAGAACCTGAGGATAGATTTGGCAAGTCTTTGAGAAGGCTTGTGTGCAGAGGATTGATTTGTTCAAGAGTTGGACAGATCTGATAGACAGAGGAAGACTTGTACTAGACCGATTGACTATGTTTGGTACAGGTTGCTGAGCTACTGTGGACGTGATCATAGAAGGCAGAGGTCTCTTAGGCTAAGCATTGAGGACAGGAGGTCTTCGATGGAAAGGAGTTCCACGTGCTGGCAAGAGGTAGAGGCAGTTGATCTTCTGAGGGATCATTTCCAGAGCAGAGGGGAAGGTATCTCCTTTGAGCAGAGGCTCATAAATTTAGATTGGGGGAAGGTATCTCCTTTGGGCCGAGGCTCATAAACATTGTAATTGGGAAGGTTTCCCAAAGAACTTTGAGATAACTTTTAGAGAAAAGTTTTGTGGACGTAGCCTAGGCATTCTAGGTGAACCACGTTAAAATTGGTGTCACTTTGTGGATGATATTGTGCATTGTTTTGATATTGCTTTGGGTATATTGCTTTACTATTTTGAAGTATAAAGGAAAAAGTAAAAAGAGGTCTTATACTGTTCACCCCCCTCTCAGTATAAGCTTGTGTTCTTCAATTGGTATCAGAGCGGGTGCCTTCGAAAAGTTTAACAACTTGAAGGAAAAGCTAGTAAAGAACACAATGGATCATTCAAGTGGCAATGCAGCACCTATTCTTGATGGGTCAGATTTTGGTCTTTGGAGTGCAAGGATGAAGGTTCATCTAATGGCACTTGGGAATGAGGTTTGGGAAGTGATTGAAGATGAGTACACTATTCCCGAACATGGTCCTAATACTAAAGAAGAAAGGCTCCTACATCACAACAATTCAAAAGCAATGAATGCAATCCTGAAAGGCTTACAGAAAGCAGATCTCACCAAAGTGATTCACTGCAAGACAGACTAGTGAAATGTGGAATCAGTTGAAGGTGGTTCATACAGGTGATACAAATGTCAGAAAGGCCAAGTTGAGACACTTCAAAGGTATGTTTGAACAACTCAAGATGAATGATGATGAAAATATTAGTGACTACATGCTTCGTATGGATGAGGTTGTTAACTCCATGAAAGACTTAGGTCTTGAGCTTGCTGAAAATGATGTTTGTGATAAGATTTTAAGATCTCTTCCTAATAGATTTAGTGAAAATATTTCTGCTATTGAGGAAGCTAAAGATTTGGATAAGTTGAAAAAGGATGAGCTCCATAGTATACTTGCAGCATTTGAGTTGAGAACTCAAGTGAAGGTTGATGTCAAGAAAGAGGCAGACTTTCAAGGCTACCAAGAAATCCAAGGGTAAACAACTTCAAGAGAGTGATGAGTCTTCTAGTGATGAAGAGGCATATTACAACAAGAAAGGCAAGTTCTCTAGAAAGCACAAAAGTATGAAAAATGTAAGATGTTTCAATTGTGGAAAGTTTGGTCATTATGCTACTGACTGTACTATTGCCAAGGATGAAAGTGATGAAGATAAATAGGATTGTAAGAGCAAGGATTCTGAAAAGCACAAGCATCACAGGAAAAACAAAGATGAGCACAACAATCAAGGAAAGAGGTACTCTCACAAGCACAAGAAGAGTTTCTACCTAGACAAGGCAAGTAAGTGTTCTAGTAGTGATAGTGAAAGTTCTTCAAGTGATAATGAAAATGAGATGTTGTTCATATCGAAAAAAGAGGAAGAACCAAAACATAGATTCATTATCATGAAATGTCTTAGATGTGGAAATTTTGGTCACCTTGAGGATGATTGCACAAATAATGATTTGGTTTCTAGTATGTATGAGGATGCTTCAGAAAACTATAAGGAAGATGCATGTATGGTTTTTGAAAAGGGTAGCACCTCTAGTGATAAGAAATCTGAAAAAGGCTTTGATGATTCAAAAAGCAAACATATAGAGGAAGGAGAAGTAGATCTTAAAGGTGAACTTATTAGTGCTCTTAGTGCTTTGAAAAAGGAAAGAAAGAAGAATGCTAGACTCAAGGATAAGTTAGATGAATGTTGTATGGAGAGAGATGATCTTATAGAAAGTCTTGACTTCTCTATAGCTAAGACACAAGAACTCAAGGATGAGTTAGAATCTAAGGTTCTTGAGTATAGTGAGTTAGAACAGAAAATGGCTTCTTTGAAAGAGGAAACTAAAGAGTACAAGGATAAGCTTCACAAGTTTCAAGATAGCTCCAAAAAGGTTAAGTCACTCATCAAAGGTCAAAGAAAGACAACAGATAAAACAGGCCTTGGTTTTGTTAAGCCTCACAAGGAACAAGTTGGAGAGTCTAGTAAGAGACTCCAAAAGGAAGAGAGTTCTGATGAGGAAAGTATTTCAGATCATGAGTCCTTGAATGATAGATGCACAGAAATAGAAAATAGAATTCAGAATGAGAAGAAGAAGTTTTCAGAGCCTAAGAGGTCAAATAAAGGAAAGTTTCAAGGCAGATGTTTTGCTTGTCATAGGTTTGGTCACATAGCTTCACATTGCATGGCTCAAGTGAAGAAGGTAAATGACAGTTTTAGAAGTGCTAGTTACTTTCAAGGGTATTGCTACTCTTGTCAATAGTTTGGGCACAAGGCAGTTTATTGCAAGGCAAATAACAGGAACAGGTTTGATCAGAACAGGTTTGGTCAGAATAGGTTTGGTCGAACAGGTTTGGTAGAACAGGTTTGGCCAGAATTTTGTCAATAGGTTTGGTCAGAATAGGTTTGGTCAGAACTGGTGGATTCAAAGAATAGGTATGCCTAAAAGAAATAACATTGTTACTTGTTATAAGTGCAACAATGAAGGTCACACAACTAGACAGTGTAGAGCTGAAATTCCAAGGTATAGGAACAGGAACAGTGGCATGATCAGGTCCAAGGATCAAGGCATGGATAAGAACAGGGATGAGAACAAGAACAAGAATAGTGACAAGAATAGGAATATGGACAAAGAGTTCAAGAGAAGGCCCGACAAGGAAGTTATAGACGCTGATGATGATCAGTGCCTAATGGGAGTTTTACTCCCACCCCAGAATTAATCACCTCATCAGGAGGTGGGGGAGGGACTAAGCTAAGAGGCTCATTCTTAGTCCCGAGCCCCAAAGGTGGCCCTTTGCCATTGATGACAAAGGGGAAGATGTAAGAGATATGAGTAAGGGGAGAGCTTCAAAGTGAAGAGGAAAG
Source organism: Wollemia nobilis (assembly GCA_028583015.1). Taxonomy (NCBI): domain Eukaryota; kingdom Viridiplantae; phylum Streptophyta; class Pinopsida; order Araucariales; family Araucariaceae; genus Wollemia; species Wollemia nobilis. The sequence goes on from JAQPPZ010002360.1 coordinate 147,063, forward strand.
CTTCAAGTCAGGGGGAGCAAAACTTCAAAGGAAGATTCTCAGTTGTGGGCACAGTTGGTCAGTTGTTAGCACAGTTGGTTTCAGTTTTGGCTCTTGAGAAGTGTTTTCAGTAAAGGTTTGCCATCAATGACAAAGGGGGAGATTGTTGGCAATTTTGGGTACTTTGGGTACATTGCCTTTGCTCAAGTGTATAAGTTGTCATTGATGTCAAAAGGCATTTTTGTGTTGATATCAAAAAGAGTGTGATGTCAAAAATATCTTGAGAAGCTTCATAATGTTAAAGGGTTTTTATTAAAACCATGGTGACAAGGTTAAAGGTTTTTCTTAAAACCATTTGGACTCATTAAGGGTTTTTATTAAAACCAAGCTTAACTTAATGCAAAGGTTTTTACTTCTTGAAAAACCTTGAAGGTCCATGTTTATTATTAATAATTAAATTAACTCAAACCTTTGACAAGGGTCTAAGTTTAATTTATTATTAATAAAATAATAATAATTATTATTTTAATTATTATTAAAGGGTCTTTCAACCCTTAAGCGACAGAGAAAAAGATTTCTTTCGCCGATGTGTTGCCATCGTTGGAGGAGCGCCGACGTCAAACAGTTAAGGAGAAATGGCTATATAAGTGGGGATGATTTTCTAAAGTGATTGTAACTCCGAGTAATGAAAATCGTAGCTCTGTGATCTTTGAGAAAGCGTTGTATTTCATTGAGAGTTGATTATCGATATTGAGTTGCCCAAGTAATTTCTTGCATTTTCAGTTTGCGCTTTGACATCCGACAGATTGCGCTTCACCTACAATTGTTGGGACTGCACTCGAATTACGTTTTTAGTTTGCGCTTTGACATCCGGCAGATTGCTTTCACCTACGATTGTTGGATCTGCACTCGAATTATGTTTTCTGTTTGCACTGTGTGGATGATTATTTTTGTTGCCCAGTAAGTTACGTTTTGGACAACGCTCACCAGTTTGCATGTGGCTTGTGGAAGACATTTACGTTTTCCAGATTCTTGGCGTCAAAGGAAGATAAAATATAGGGCAACATTGTATTTCTTCATTGGGCACTTGTGACCCAACGACGGTGGCATTTTAGCGAAGGCGCTAGAAGGCAGAGGTGCCGAGTTCGATTCTCTTCATTGGTAATTTTCTTTTGGTCACGGTGTGCAAAGGATAGTGGCTGTGAATGCGCTGGAGGTATAAGGTTAAGTTATCATATTTGCTTTGACATTGTTTTATTGATGCTTAATGTTTATGTGGAGTAATAAGGTGTAAAGAGGTTTTACTTTGTATGTATATTATACTTCGGTGGTTTTTATTAAGTTGGAGAAATAAGGTGTTAATTTGGATCTTTATTATTGTATATTGTTGTATAGTTGCTAACTCTAATTGGTGGCAAATTGAGAGTTAGTGTTGTGACAGATTTTGAGTTCTCCTTCTTCATCAAAGTAAAGGTATGGGCAACTTCTTCCATGTATATTGTTGATGGTATATTTTTTGAAATTGAGTTTGGAGTGAAAAGGTTGTCTACTAGGTATTTTTGGTGTAAATCCTATTTTCTGGATATTGAAGATTGTTTATGCATTAAAATCATTGATGAGTTTTTGGGTGAATGCATAATTCTGGTTGAGGAAGAGGAAGCATTTTTTGCACTAGGGTTTATGTTAGTAAGTCTTGCTACTTGCATTGAGATGATGAAACCCTTAGTTGGCTGTTTTGATATTGATGGTTGAGTTGCTTCCATAGAGGTTGTTTTGATCAAGTTAGTGCTTTACTTGATACATGATATTGGGCTTACTCCATTGAGTTGATTTGAGCAAGTTATTCTTTGCATTTGGTGATATTGTGTTGGTGGCTGTTTTGTTCAAATATCCTTGGAGGGAAAAGGATTTCTACTTGTTTCCTTTTCTTGTGATGATTGGTTGAATGCTTCAAGGTTGATGTTGAGTTGAATGGTGTTGGTTGACTAAACCTTGTTTGATGAGCATTGTTGTTGAAACCCTAATTGTTGGTAAAAAGAATATGAGTATCATTGTTATATGAGATATTGCATGGTTGGCAATTGTTGGGTTGTGTTTCATATTCTTGAGAAAAGCATACTACATCTATCTTATTCTTTTGAGATTGAGATTGAGTTGAGATTGATATTGGGAGTTAAGTATAGAACATATTGGGTCTCTAACAATTCTCTTTATGTTTCTATGAGATTTGAGATTGAGATTGGGAGTTAAGTATAGAACATATTGAGTCTCTAACAATTCTCTTTATGCTTCTATGAGGTTTATGAATCACATTGGGTCTCTAACAATTCTCTTTGTGGGTTCATGCTAAGCAAGTTTTTCTTGGTGAGCTTGCTGAGGTTTTGGACAGGTTTCGGTGGGGACTTGTGAGCAGTTTTGGACAGGTTTCGATGGGGACTTGTGAGCAGATTTGGACAGGTCCTAGGAGAGGACTTGTGAGCTGAGTTTTTGAGAGTTCTATCGAGAGAACTTGAGGACAGAGGTGCATTGGTTCTTTGAGGAGAACCTGAGGATAGATTTGGCAAGTCTTTGAGAAGGCTTGTGTGCAGAGGATTGATTTGTTCAAGAGTTGGACAGATCTGACAGACAGAGGAAGACTTGTACTAGACCGACTGACTGTGTTTGGTATAGGTTGCTGAGCTGTTGTGGACGTGATCATAGAAGGCAGAGGTCTCTTAGGCTAAGCATTGAGGACAGGAGGTCTTCGATGGAAAGGAGTTCCACGTGTTGGCAAGAGGTAGAGGCAGTTGATCTTTCGAGGGATCATTTCCAGAGTAGAGGGGAAGGTATCTCCTTTGAGTAGAGGCTCATAAATTTAGATTGGGGGAAGGTATCTCCTTTGGGCCGAGGCTCATAAACATTGTAATTGGGAAGGTTTCCCAAAGAACTTTGAGATAACTTTTAGAGAAAAGTTTTGTGGACGTAGCCCAGGAATTCTAGGTGAACCACGTTAAAATTGGTGTCACTTTGTGGATGATATTGTGCATTGTTTTGATATTGCTTTGGGTATATTGCTTTACTATTTTGAAGTATAAAGGAAAAAGTAAAAAGAGGTCTTATACTGTTCACCCCCCTCTCAGTATAAGCTTGTGTTCTTCAATTGGTATTAGAGCGGGTGCCTTCGAAAAGTTTAACGACTTGAAGGAAAAGCTAGTAAAGAACACAATGGATCATTCAAGTGGCAATGCAACACCTATTCTTGATGGGTCAGATTTTGGTCTTTGGAGTGCAAGGATGAAGGTTCATCTAATGGCACTTGGGAATGAGGTTTGGGAAGTGATTGAAGATGAGTACACTATTCCTGAACATGGTCCTAATACTAAAGAAGAAAGGCTCCTACATCACAACAATTCAAAAGCAATGAATGCAATCCTGAAAGGCTTACGAAAGCAGATCTCACCAAAGTGATTCACTGCAAGACAACTAGTGAAATGTGGAATCAGTTGAAGGTGGTTCATACGGGTGATACAAATGTCAGAAAGGCCAAGTTGAGACACTTCAAAGGTATGTTTGAACAACTCAAGATGAATGATGATGAAAATATTAGTGACTACATGCTTCGTATGGATGAGGTTGTTAACTCCATGAAAGACTTAGGTCTTGAGCTTGCTGAAAATGATGTTTGTGATAAGATTTTAAGATCTCTTCCTAATAGATTTAGTGAAAATATTTCTGCTATTGAGGAAGCTAAAGATTTGGATAAGTTGAAAAAGGATGAGCTCCATAGTATACTTGCAAGCATTTGAGTTGAGAACTCAAGTGAAGGTTGATGTCAAGAAAGAGGCAGACTTTCAAGGCTACCAAGAAATCCAAGGGTAAACAGACTTCAAGAGAGTGATGAGTCTTCTAGTGATGAAGAGGCATATTACAAGCAAGAAAGGCAAGTTCTCTAGAAAGCACAAAAGTATGAAAAATGTAAGATGTTTCAATTGTGGAAAGTTTGGTCATTATGCTACTGATCATATCATTGCCAAGGATGAAAGTGATAAAGATAAACATGACTGTAAGAGCAAGGATTCTGAAAAGCACAAGCATCACAGGAAAAACAAAGATGAGCAAAGCAATCAAGGAAAGAGGTACTCTCACAAGCACAAGAAGAGTTTCTACCTAGACAAGGCAAGTAAGTGTTCTAGTAGTGATAGTGAAAGTTCTTCAAGTGATAATGAAAATGAGATGTTGTTCATATTAGAAAAAGAGGAAGAACCAAAACATAGATTCATTATCATGAAATGTCTTAGATGTGGAAATTTTGGTCACCTTGAGGATGATTGCACAAATAATGATTTGGTTTCTAGTATGTATGAGGATGCTTCAGAAAACTATAAGGAAGATGCATGTATGGTTTTTGAAAAGGGTAGCACCTCTAGTGATAAGAAATCTGAAAAAGGCTTTGATGATTCAAAAAGCAAACATATAGAGGAAGGAGAAGTAGATCTTAAAGGTGAACTTATTAGTGCTCTTAGTGCTTTGAAAAAGGAAAGAAAGAAGAATGCTAGACTCAAGGATAAGTTAGATGAATGTTGTATGGAGAGAGATGATCTTATAGAAAGTCTTGACTTCTCTATAGCTAAGACACAAGAACTCAAGGATGAGTTAGAATCTAAGGTTCTTGAGTATAGTGAGTTAGAACAGAAAATGGCTTCTTTGAAAGAGGAAACTAAAGAGTACAAGGATAAGCTTCACAGGTTTCAAGATAGCTCCAAAAAGGTTAAGTCACTCATCAAAGGTCAAAGAAAGACAACAGATAAAATAGGCCTTGGTTTTGTTAAGCCTCACAAGGAACAAGTTGGAGAGTCTAGTAAGAGACTCCAAAAGGAAGAGAGTTCTGATGAGGAAAGTATTTCAGATCATGAGTCCTTGAATGATAGATGCACAGAAATAGAAAATAGAATTCAGAATGAGAAGAAGAAGTTTTCAGAGCCTAAGAGGTCAAATAAAGGAAAGTTTCAAGGCAGATGTTTTGCTTGTCACAGGTTTGGTCACATAGCTTCACATTGCATGGCTCAAGTGAAGAAGGTAAATGACGATTTCAGAAGTGCTAGTTACTTTCAAGGGTATTGCTACTCTTGTCAATAGTTTGGGCACAAGGCGGTTTATTGCAAGGCAAATAATAGGAACAGGTTTGATCAGAACAGGTTTGGTCAGAATAGGTTTGGTCAGAATAGGTTTGGTCAGAACAAGTTTGGCCAGAACAGGTTTGGTCAGAACAAGGTTTGGTAGAACTGGTGGATTCAAAGAATAGGTATGCCTAAAAGAAATAACATTGTTACTTGTTATAAGTGCAACAATGAAGGTCACACAACCAGACAGTGTAGAGCTGAAATTCCAAGGTACAGGAACAGGAACAATGGTATGATCAGGTCCAAGGATCAAGGCATGGATAAGAACAGGGATGAGAACAAGAACAAGAACAGTGACAAGAATAGGAATATGGACAAAGAGTTCAAGAGAAGGCCCGACAAGGAAGTTATAGACGCTGATGATGATCGATTGCCTAATGGGAGTTTTACTCCCACCCCAGAATTAATCACCTCATCGAGGAGGTGGGGGAGGGACTAAGCTAAGAGGCTCATTCTTAGTCCCGAGCCCCAAAGGTGGCCCTTTGCCATTGATGACAAAGGGGGAGAGATATAGTAAGGGGGAGAGCTTCAAAGTGAAGAGGAAAGCTTCAAGTCGGGGGGAGCAAAACTTCAAAGGAAGATTCTCGGTTGTGGGCACAAGTTGGTCGGCTTGTTAGCATAGTTGGTTTCAGTTTTGGCTCTTGAGAAGTGTTTTCAGTAAAGGTTTGCCATCAATGACAAAGGGGGAGATTGTTGGCAATTTTGGGTACTTTGGGTACATTGCCTTTGCTCAAGTGTATAAGTTGTCATTGATGTCAAAAGGCATTTTTGTGTTGATATCAAAAAGAGTGTGATGTCAAAAATATCTTGAGAAGCTTCATAATGTTAAAGGGTTTTTATTAAAACCATGGTGACAAGGTTAAAGGTTTTTCTTAAAACCATTTGGACTCATTAAGGGTTTTTATTAAAACCAAGCTTAACTTAATGCAAAGGTTTTTACTTCTTGAAAAACCTTGAAGGTCCATGTTTATTATTAATAATTAAATTAACTCAAACCTTTGACAAGGGTCTAAGTTTAATTTATTATTAATAAAATAATAATTATTATTATTTTAATTATTATTAAAGGGTCTTTCAACCCTTAAGCGACGGAGATAAAGATTTCTTTCGCCGATGTGTTGCCATCGTTGGAGGAGCGCCGACGTCAAACAGTTAAGGAGAAATGGCTATATAAGTGGGGATGATTTTCTAAAGTGATTGTAACTCCGAGTAATGAAAATCGTAGCTCTGTGATCTTCGAGAAAGCGTTGTATTTCATTGAGAGTTGATTATCGATATTGAGTTGCCCAAGTAATTTCTTGCATTTTCAGTTTGCGCTTTGACATCCGACAGATTGCGCTTCACCTACAATTGTTGGGACTGCACTCGAATTACATTTTTAGTTTGCGCTTTGACATCTGGCAGATTGCTTTCACCTACGATTGTTGGATCTGCACTCGAATTGTGTTTTCTATTTGCACTGTGTGGATGATTATTTTTGTTGCCCAATAAGTTACGTTTTGGACAGCGCTCACCAGTTTGCATGTGGCTTGAGGAAGACATTTACGTTTTCCAGATTCTTGGCATCAAAGGAAGATAAAATATAGGGCAACACTGTATTTCTTCATTGGGCACTTGTGACCCAATGGTAGTGGCATTTTAGCGAAGGCGCTAGAAGGCAGAGGTGCCGAGTTCGATTCTCTTCATTGGTAATTTTCTTTTGGTCGTGGTGTGCAAAGGATAGTGGCTGTGAATGCACTGGAGGTATAAGGTTAAGGTATCATATTTGCTTTGACATTGTTTTATTGATGCTTAATGTTTATGTGGAGTAATAAGGTGTAAAGAGGTTTTACTTTGTATGTATATTATACTTCGGTGGTTTTTATTAAGTTGGAGAAATAAGGTGTTAATTTGGATCTTTATTATTGTATATTGTTGTATAGTTGCTAACTCTAATTGGTGGCAAATTGAGAGTTAGTGTTGTGACAGATTTTGAGTTCTCCTTCTTCATCAAAGTAAAGGTATGGGCAACTTCTTCCATGTATATTGTTGATGGTATATTTTTTGAAATTGAGTTTGGAGTGAAAAGGTTGTCTACTAGGTATTTTTGGTGTAAATCCTATTTTCTGGATATTGAAGATTGTTTATGCATTAAAATCATTGATGAGTTTTTGGGTGAATGCATAATTTTGGTTGAGGAAGAGGAAGCATTTTTTGCACTAGGGTTTATGTTAGTAAGTCTTGCTACTTGCATTGAGATGATGAAACCCTTAGTTGGCTGTTTTGATATTGATGGTTGAGTTGCTTCCATAGAGGTTGTTTTGATCAAGTTAGTGCTTTACTTGATACATGATATTGGGCTTACTCCATTGAGTTGATTTGAGCAAGTTATTCTTTGCATTTGGTGATATTGTGTTGGTGGCTATTTTGTTCAAATATCCTTGGAGGGAAAAGGATTTCTACTTGTTTCCTTTTCTTGTGATGATTGGTTGAATGCTTCAAGGTTGATGTTGAGTTGAATGGTGTTGGTTGACTAAACCTTGTTTGATGAGCATTGTTGTTGAAACCCTAATTGTTGGTAAAAAGAATATGAGTATCATTGTTATATGAGATATTGCATGGTTGGCAATTGTTGGGTTGTGTTTCATATTCTTGAGAAAAGCATACTACATCTATCTTATTCTTTTGAGATTGAGATTGGGAGTTAAGTATAGAACATATTGGGTCTCTAACAATTCTCTTTATGTTTCTATGAGATTTGAGATTGAGATTGGGAGTTAAGTATAGAACATATTGAGTCTCTAACAATTCTCTTTATGCTTCTATGAGGTTTATGAATCACATTGGGTCTCTAACAATTCTCTTTGTGGGTTCATGCTAAGCAAGTTTTTCTTGGTGAGCTTGTTGAGGTTTTGGACAGGTTTCGGTGGGGACTTGTGAGCAGGTTTTGGATAGGTTTCGGTGGGGACTTGTGAGCAGATTTGGACGGGTCCTAGGAGAGGACTTGTGAGCTGAGTTTTTGATAGTTCTATCAGAGAACTTGAGGACAGAGGTGCATTGGTTCTTTGAGAAGAACCTGAGGACAGATTTGGCAAGTCTTTGAGAAGGCTTGTGTGTAGAGGATTGATTTGTTCAAGAGTTGGACAGATCTGATAGACAGAGGAAGACTTGTACTAGACCGACTGACTGTGTTTGGTATAGGTTGCTGAGCTGTTGTGGACGTGATCATAGAAGGCAGAGGTCTCTTAGGCTAAGCATTGAGGACAGGAGGTCTTCGATGGAAAGGAGTTCCACGTGTTGGCAAGAGGTAGAGGCAGTTGATCTTTTGAGGGATCATTTCCAGAGCAGAGGGGAAGGTATCTCCTTTGAGCAGAGGCTCATAAATTTAGATTGGGGGAAGGTATCTCCTTTGGGCCGAGGCTCATAAACATTGTAATTGGGAAGGTTTCCCAAAGAACTTTGAGATAACTTTTAGAGAAAATTTTTGTGGACGTAGCCCAGGCATTCTGGGTGAACCACGTTAAAATTGGTGTCACTTTGTGGATGATATTGTGCATTGTTTTGATATTGCTTTGGGTATATTGCTTTACTATTTTGAAGTATAAAGGAAAAAGTAAAAAGAGGTCTTATACTGTTCACCCCCCTCTCAAGTATAAGCTTGTGTTCTTCAATTGGTATCAGAGCGGGTGCCTTCGAAAAGTTTAACAACCTTGAAGGAAAAGCTAGTAAAGAACACAATGGATTATTCAAGTGGCAATGCAAGCACCTATTCTTGATGGGTCAGATTTTGGTCTTTGGAGTGCAAGGATGAAGGTTCATCTAATGGCACTTGGGAATGAGGTTTGGGAAGTGATTGAAGATGAGTACACTATTCCCGAACATGGTCCTAATACTAAAGAAGAAAGGCTCCTACATCACAACAATTCAAAAGCAATGAATGCAATCCCGAAAGGTTTACAAAAAGTAGATCTCACCAAAGTGATTCACTGCAAGACAACTAGTGAAATGTGGAATCAGTTGAAGGTGGTTCATACAGATGATACAAATTTCACAATTGATATTATGCTAGGAGTGGAACCTATTCATAGATCACCATGTAGTATGAATCCTATTGAGATGCAGGAACTAAAGGTTCAATTGCAAGGGTTATCAGAAAAAGGATTGATAAAACCAAGTGTGTCATCATGGGGTGCACCGGTTTCTTTTGAGAAAAATAAATATGGCTCTTTAAGGTGGTGTATTGATACATGATGCTAAATAGGGCTACAATCAAGAATCGATACCCTTTACCTAGGATCAAAGATTTATTCGATCAACTAAGAGATGCCATGGTGTTCACTAATATTGATCTAATATCAAGGTATCACTAATTATGAATACATGATGAGGACACTCACAAAAAAATATTTAAGACTAGATATGGGCATTATGAGTTTAAAGTTCTACCCTTTGGACTGACCAACACCCTAGCTAAATTCATAAATCTAATGAACAATGTGTTCAGTAGACACCTGGACTATTTTGTCCTTTTATTCCTAGATGATATCTTAATATACTCTTGAAACAAATGAGAACACGATAAACATATCAAAATCATGTTAGAATTATTGAGGAAAAATTAACTCTATGGGAATTTAGCCAAAAGTGATTTTTATGCTTTAGAGGTACAATATCTTGGACATATCATATAAGTAGAAGGAATCACTATGGATATTGAGAAAATAGAGGACATCCTAAATTGGCCACCCCATACTAATGTGATGAAAGTGCTAAGATTTATGGGGTTCACAGGCTACTACATACATTATATAAAGGATTACTCCAATATTATTGTAGAAATAAGTAACCTTCAGAAGAAGGGTAAGGAATTCAAGTTGTCGAAAAAGTGTGAATATGCCTTTGCAATGTTGAAATATAAGCTCACCATTGCTTCAAAACTAAAGATTCTATATCCTCAAGGGGACTTCTCAGTATGCACAAATGCATAATTAGAAGGATTATGAGTACTTTTTGAAGAGGAGTCAGTGGTGGAATATACTTCAAGGAAAGTCAAGAAGCATGAAGTTAATTATGCCACACATGCTTTAGAGCTAGCTACAATAGTGCATGCTCTAAATTTTTGGTACCACTGGTTTGTGGGAAATTCATTTAAATTAAGAACTGACCATAAAAATCTAAGGTACATATTCACCCAACCTATACTCAATGTAAGACAAAGGATATGGGTTGAATTCCTTACTAAGTATGACATTGATATTGAGTACATTAAAGAGAAAAAGAATAAGTTTGTCGATGCCTTGAGTAGAAGGAAACACATAACATCCATAATCAGAAGTCACATGTGTCTAATGGATCAAGAGAGGAGAAATCTTGGGATGAGTATTGCCAAGAAATTCAAGCTAGAATAAATAGAGATCAAAACAATAACAAGAAATTTGACATGATAGATGACCTTTTATGCTACAAAGGTAGAGTTATCATACCAAATATATGAAATTTAATAAATCTAGTAATGCAAGAGGTCCATATATATCCTTATTCTACTCATCCTAGAGGAGCTAAAATGTAGGAAAACATGAAAATAAATTTTTTCTGGGTAGGAATGAAGAAGGATATCATTGATTTTGTTACTCGATGCCTTGAATGTCAGAAATTTAAGGCAAAAGATAAGAATCATGTAATAAAATTGTATTCATGTGATATACCTATGGATAAATAGTAGTTAATTCTATGGATTTCATATTAGGTTTATCCAAATCCTGGTACCAGCATGATGCAATCCTTGTAAATATCGACAGATTGACTAAGGTTGCACATTTCATATCCAAAAACATAAAGGATGATGCTCAGGTAGTGGCTAATATATTTTCTAGAGAGGTATTCCATTTACATGGATTTTCCAAAGTAATCATTTTATATATTGATTCCAAGTTCACATTTGAATCTTCGAAGTCCCTACATCATGTATTGGGCACAAAACTAAATATGAGTTCAGTATACCACCCTGAGACATATGGTCAAATAAAATGGGTAAACCAAGTACTAGAAGATATGCTTCACATGTAATGCATGGATCACAAGTCTTATTGGGAAGACTACCTACATATTTTAGAGTTTTCTTACAATAATGAACATCATTCCTTGATAGGGATGGCTCCTTTCGATGCTTTGTATGGGTAAAAGTGTAGGACACCATTGTCTTGGGATAATCTAGAAGATCGAGTTGTGATCAAACCATATATGGTTTGAGAAATGAAAGAGCGGTTGAAGGTAATAAGGATAAGACTTAAAGAAGTTAATGATAGATAAAAATATTATGTTGATCTAATGACAAATTCTAGAGAGTACTCAATTGGAGATAAAGTGTATTTAAGGGTTAATCCAATGAAGAGTGTTATTAAATCCACAAAATTGAATCTATGGCTTGTGTTACCATTCAAAATCATTAAAAATATCAGTATAATTGTATACCAACTTGCATTACCACCTAACATATCCAATATCAATGACAATTTCAACATATCCTTGCTTAGGAAATATGTTGCTGACCCTGAACATGTGTGGGATGTTTCTAATTTGCAGATGGTAAATCTGAAGGGTACTGAAGTAATTCTAGTAAATATTCTTGAATTTAATTCTAAATATAATGAGAATTGAACTTTTTAGCAATGTAAGGTCTAGTGGGAAAAAATTTCTGAAAGAAATACCACTTGGGAAAAAGTTGACAAAATGCAAAAATATTTTTCCTTCTTGTTTGAAAATATATAATGTAATAATTTTGTTTAAAAAAAAAATTGGAAACACCTAGGATGTTGTTTAATACAAGGGGTTAGGATGTCATGACCCTCCTTTGTGGATTTTTGGCACAAATAAACAATGTATTAATCTATGATATTTTAATACCTAACTTGAGAAATTGAACCAACTATGCGATATTTAGTTGTTTTGAAAGAGCATGTTACAAATAATAAATTACCAAGATGTGTAGGATTATGTACACTCATAGGTGGAAGAAACATATCATCCACCAGAAGTGGAGGTACTTAAGGTTGGGAAAATTATTATTAAAGGAACTCAAGGGTAACATGTATAGATACCTTCATATAGGCATGCATTATCGATAGGTATAATCATCAATACACTAACTACCTTGAGCCTCAGTTGATAGCCTAGTAGCTATCATAAATCCTTCGATTGAGAAGGGTGATTGGGTTGAAGGAAAGAATTCATTTTTATCTATTATTTTTATACCTAACTTGAGTAATTGAACCAATTATGCGATATTTAGTTGTTTTGAAAGAGCATGTTACAAATAATAAATTACCAAGATGTGTAGGATTAGGTACACTCATAGGTGGAAGAAGCATATCATCCACCAGAAGTGGAGGTACTTAAGGTTGGGAAAATTATTATTAAAGGAACTCAAGGGTAACATGTATAGATACCTTCATATAGGCATGCATTATCGATAGGGATAATCATCAATACACTAACCACCTTGAGCCTCAGTTGATAGCCTAGTAGCTATCATAAATCCTTCGATTGAGAAGGGTGATTGGGTTGATGGAAAGACTTCATTTTTATCTATTGCATATGTTATTGTCTTTTACTTCTTCACTATCTACATTGGTGGTTTGGAAAATAAAAATATGCATGATTTAGTTGTCTTTGAAAGCTCTTTATTTTAATTAAAAACCTATACTCTCTATTTTATAAATAATAGAGGTTTTACTTTAAAATGATAATGGAATTTCATTTTAATAGAAGTATTATTATTTTTTTATTATTAGATAAGATACTATAGAATTAATACCCAAAACATTTTACAAAAATCATCCCAGGGTTGTTGATAAACATATCCTTACTAAGGATACTATATATGTAAAATCTACATGCCGCCAAAGCCATTACATCCGGTAAGGCACATAGCCTATTATCAAAAAGAAAATTCCCATACAACATTTTGGGTATACCCCGAGAAAACACACATGCATCATAATTAAAAAAAAATAGACACGGATCCCTTCATTGAGATAATGGAGAAACAAAAAGTTGTAGACACACATAACAGAGTACTGAAAAACTCCCACAAGCTCTGTATTGACAGTTACTCTTAATAATTCTTTGGTAATTGATTTCTTCCATATATGACATGCTTTGGTACCACATACTATCTTGGCCAATCAGCCTTGGAGAAGTGAACCTGCTGGTTAGATTTATGGCGATGGCTATCTGGTGGTCCACGTGGCTTTGGTTCGAAGTCTTATATTGTCATTTATTTCCTTCCCTGTGATTATCAACCAACCTCAAATTACTAAGATGACTAGGAGCCATGTTATATGATATGTGACTATTCCCATTAGTCTTTGTGGTATTTCCAAGCAGCATCCATGCATATTGACAACTCAAATAATTTTTATTGTGAGTCCAATTCAAAAAATAGATGGGAATACTCCTAGCCTTCAAACTTACAATGTCTTCCCTATTGGTAAATTCGACTATAATTCTTGGCATTCTTGTTGAATAATCTCCTCTAATTCACTTGGGACACTGTGTTCCCATTTGAAAATTTTGCAACCATCGACACCCAAATTGGCCAGCTTATCAGCAATTTTGTTAGCTTCCCAAAAGACATGTTGGGTTTTTATGTCTTGTCTTCCCTGGAAAATGATCCTAGCCTCTTCAACAATTGTTTTAATCCTCCAAGGAGGTGTTTTACAATTATTGAGGAGATTTATAACATGCATAGAGTCTCCTTATATTATCAAATTACCTTCTAAGTCTTGAGTCATTTGAAGGCCTCTCCACATAGCTCTAGCTTTAGCTTCATTATTTGTCCTTGTTCCCAAATATTCAAAAAATACAAGCATCATATTCCCATTATGATCTCGCACAATGCCACCAGTGCCTACTCTTCCAGGATTGTCCTTAGCTACTCCATCAAAATTAATCTTAAACCAACTTGTAGGAGGTGGAGACCACTTAACATTGGCTCTGGGGTTGACTACCCTAGGCACAGAATCATCTAACAAGGTTAAGCTTAAATATTGAGCAATCATGGTCTCTTGCAGATGAGGTTTACAACTATCAAAAGGGATAAGGTTCACATTCTCATTGGCAAATGATAGGATCCTGACAATGATAGTTTGATGATCATGGATAGACTCATTAAAGACTCTATGGTTCCTTTCTAACCACACCTGCCAAATATAGTGATTGAGACAAATTTTCCACATGTATCTAAGTCTTTGGATTGAAAATGGGCAAGGCCATTGGATGAACAAATCAAGTACGATGGTTGGTTTAACCCATGAAATATTGAAGGTCTAAAAAACCCCACTTAGGATAGTCATGGAAAAAGGGCATTCAGGAAAAATGTGATAAATGGTCTCCCAATTAGCCCTGCACAGATAACAATGATTAGTTATACAAATACCTTTATGCATCATATTATCAATGGTTATAATTCTTCCTTGGATAACTAGCCATGAAAAGACTGCAATTTTTGGAATTAAAATTTTTATCCAAACTAAGTCCTTTTGGAGGACAAAATCCTTGTCATCAATCAGAAGCTTGTAAGATGATTTAATAGTGAACTATCCATTTTTTGTAGGAGCCTAGGTCACTTGATCTTCCTTGGGTCTCATGGGGATAAACTGTTGCCCAAGAATTTTACAAAGATCATTTGATTCTACTTGAATTCCCTGAATTCTTATTTGTTTCCACTTCATTATACCTGTCCTCAATCATATAATCAGACTTTTCTACCAATGGGTTCTTCTATGATATCTATAATTTGGGCTAATTTAGGATATTGCGTCAGTGGTTCATCCTTATCCCACCTGTCATTCCAATAATTTATCCTCTCACCATTGCCTAAAACCCATCTTAAACCTTTTTTTGTGATTTCCTTACAATTAAGAATTGCTTTCCAAAAATAAAAACCTCTGATTGGAATTGAGTCACTTAGAAATTCCATATTTTGAAGATACTTTTGTTTGATGATAGTTGTCCACTCATTTTCTTCACAAAAAATGAGACACCATGCCTGCTTAGCTAGTAAATCTAAATTTATATGAGCAACTCTCCTTAGACCTAAGCCTCCATTTTCCCTAGGTCTGCACACTTTGGTCCATCCTACAAGGTGTATCCTTTTTTTCTCCTTTGATCCAGTCGATAAAAATTATTTTTGGAGTTTCTCAATTTTTTGGAAAACCATCATAGGGGCTTTGAAAATGGAGAGGAAATATACTGGAATGCTCTGAAGAGAGGCCTTAGTGAGGGTCATCTTTCTTTCTTGAGATATAATATGACCTTTCCATCCAACAAGTTTTTTTGAATTCTTTCAATAACCTTGTCCCAAATTGACTCTCTCGGAGAACCAATGAAAAGAGGGAGACCAAGATACAAAGTGGGGAGGTTTTCTATATCATACCCTAAAATTTCTACAATCATTCCATACTTCTGAATGGGGGTTTTCAAGATAAATAACTTGCTTTTACTAAAATTAACTTTTTGACCAGCAGCGTCCTCGTAGAGTTGTAGGATGTATTTAATTATTTTGGCCTCAACCACTAATGCCTTAGTCAATATAAGGGTATCATCAATGAATTTTTGGTGAGAAGCAGCCCTAGTGAGAGATGTTGCCTTGATTTCTGATATTAGCCTTGAAATATAATCATTTTTTATGGTTTTTCCCAACGCTTTTGCCATAATGATGAATAGCATGGGGTTGATAGGGTCCCCTTGCTGAATTCCTCTACGAATTTGAAAGTAACCAGTAGTTGTTCCATTAACTAGAATCAAGAACCATGCTTTAGAAATACATTCTTTGATCAAATTAACCCATTGGTGGTGAAAACCAAACTTAAGGAGGACAACAATCAAAAAGTCCCAATTTAGCCTATCAAATGCTTTGTTCATATCAAGCTTGAGGGCAAAAATAGACCTATTAGTCTTATGAGCAGAGTGTAGAGCTTCATGAACTATGATAACTCCATCCAAGATTGACCTGCCCAGGACAGAGCTTCCCTGGAATGGATCTATGATGCAGGGTAGAATATCTCTCATTATATTTGTAATGGCTTTAGTTAGGATCTTGTAAGAAACATTGCATAGAATGATTGGCCTGAAGTCAGCCATAGATTAAGGGGTTTGCTTCTTAGGAATTAGAGAAATAAAAGTAGATTTGATACATTTTGGGATAAGATTGCTTTCTTGGAATTCTTCGATAGCCAAAATTATATCCTCACTTACGATGTCCCAAAAATCTTGATATAAATGAGGGAGAAAGTCATCGGGTCTTGGGGATTTGTCTGGATCCATGCTAAACAAGGCTTCCTTAATTTCCTCATCAGAAAATGGAGCTAGAAGCTTAAGGTTTATATCCTCATTTATTATGTTAGGAATGGATTGCAAGATAATATATTTGGCCTCCTCATTGCACTATGATTCCTGACCAAGGATAGAATTGAATTAAGTTACTGCATCCTTTCTAATTTCTGTTAAGTCTTGAGTAATAGAACCATCTGCTTTTTTAAAAAAAATTATCTTGTTATTACTTCTGTTTCTAAGCATGGTGACGTGAAAAAACTTGGAATTTGAATCTCCATATTTCAACCAAAGAGCCCTTGATTTTTGCCTCCAATAGATTTCCTCACAGGTCAAAATGCTATGAAACTCTGCTAGTTTTGTTCTTTCCTCCTGCCTAGTAGTTTTATTAGCATCACCATGTTGGATCCTTTGATCAATTAGCTTAAAATTTTCAACAACCTATTTTTTATTTTCAAATAGGTTCCCAAAGACCTATTTTTTCCAATTTCGAAGATTTTCTTAACAAAATTTAATTTGCTAGCAAGTTCAAGTTTAAAAGCTGCACTACCCCTGATAGGCTGCTGCCACCACTGACTTAAGTTATCTCTGAAATTGGAATGTTTGATCCACATAGATTGAAATATGAAATGTTTCTTGAAGGACAGAGAGTTAAGGATCTCCAAAAAATGGGATTATGATCAGAGGCAATTTTAGGAAGGGCTTGTAGGGTAGAATCAACGAACAAAGTTGTAGTCTCCTTTGATAGAAAAAACCTATCAAGCCTTTCTTGAATGAGATGACACCCTATTCATCAATTTCTCTAGGTATAATTCACTCCTCTAAGTTTTACATCCATAAACATGTTGGAGTTCACAAAGTCATTGAACTCATCCATGATCCTGATAGGTGGTCCATTTCCACCCATTTTTTTTGAAGGGTAAAGAGGAGTGTTAAAATCCCCAGCCAGAATCTAGGGGACATTATGGAAGATTTCACTTAGATTGCCTAAGTACTCCCAAAGTAGATCTCTCCCTTGAATTGAAGTCAGGGCATAAAATATTTGAAAGGATCCACGACCTGTTGTTGTTTATTTACTTAAATAAAACACTAATAGCCCTATCATCTTTTTGAATAATGGTGCCTTCTACTATCCAGGGATCCCACAAAGTCATATGGCCTCCAGATGCTCCTCTGGATGATTTGCAAACCATATCCCCTTGATTCCATTTTTTTTTTGCTATTTTTTTGACTGAATCTCATTAGTTTTTGTTTCTTACAACATGATAATAGTTGGATTCACTTGATTTCTTATTGTACTGACTTCCCTGTGTTTGGGAAGGCCATTGAGGCATCTCACATTCCATGAGAGGAACTTCATTTAGATTGTTTGGGATTTATTCCTCTCCCCCTCCCTTGATGGGGTTTTCCTAATTTGTTGTCTTCAGAACTTGGAATAACCTATTGAAAAAAGGTTCTCTATTTTCCATTGGCAATGTCATTACTAGTTTTAATTTTTTGATGCTCAGCATTTGATATTCTCCCTCTTATTTTTTCACTGCCAAAATCTATAGGAGACTTCATAGTGATCCTGCTTTGTTTAGTACTAAACTGAGGAGAGGTAATTTGTTGCAGAACCGAACTACCATATTCCTCAGTCTAAAGAGTTTCACATATCTCCACCTCTACATCCAAATCTTCTCTTTCTTTCCAGTAGTCCCCTGGTCTACGGGATGACCCCTCAGTAGAATTCACATGGATCCTAGTGATGATGTTAGGGATATGAGATTTTTTATTTTCCAATACCTCAAATTTCTTCCTAAGTTCTTTAGCATTAGGGTTTGGCTTTGGGATGCCCACTAGGCTTGATGTATTTCTAGCATTGGGGTTTAAGGATCCTGACTTGGATGTGAATTCTAGAGATCGTGCATTAGGGTTTAGATTTGTGATGCCCACGGGGCTTACAATAATTTTAGCATTCGAGTTTGAGAATCCTGACTTGGATGGGGATTCGAGAGAGTTAGAAAGGTTAGCCTGAAGGTGTTGGGATTCCATATCTTCTGATAATCCTCCTACTCCCATATTGGATAGAATTGAAAATTTATTTGAAACTAGATGATTGGAACTTACTTGAGTATTTTTGTTGCCAATAACCTATTGTTTTCCTTTGTCTTGCTAGGACCCTGCACCCTCTCTTTTATTTTTTTGGTAGACATAGTTTTCCTGATTGAAATCGCCTCTGCTAGGGAAACTCCTCAAATTTTCTCTGTCTAGCATTCCCTGCTTCTGCTTTTCTCTATTCATTTCCAAGTTAGGGCACTGATTGCATAGATGTCCTTGATTTTTACATTCTGCATAGAATTGCGGTCTCTTCTCGTATTCTACCAGATATTTTCTATAGTATTATCCATACTCTAGCTCCATAAATCTTGGAAATTCATTATTCAAATTAGCATTTATGCAGATTCGTGCATGAGTCATCCTTGTCCTGGCCAAGGTCGCATGGTCAATGGATATCAAGTCTCCTATAGTTCTGGCTATGCCCTGCAACCAATATTCATTGAAGAACTGGGCAGGTAGACTCGAGAGGTGAACCTAAATAGGGGCAATGTTAATATTTTGCTTTTCAGGGTCAAAATCTTCACCCCATTGTTTGAGAAAAAAGCTCCTTTTGCCTAAAAACCAAGGACCTCCTATTAAAATGTGGTTAGCATCCTCCATATTGTTAAAATGGATAATGAAGAACCCTCAAGTTAGAGATACCAACTCCAAGCTACCTACCAGTCACCATTTACCCATCACCCAAGCCCTGATAGTCTCCATGTCCGGCCTACCTCCCACAAAATTACCTACCAAGGAGAATTATTCCATTAAAAGAAAAGGGCTCATGGAACTTTCTGAGGCTAAAATTTTATTATTTACTGGAACTACGGGCGGAAGAGAGAGAACCTCCTTTCTTTTTCCTCTAAGAGTCTCAACAAAAGACAACCACTTCTTGGGCCCCACATTGTCCTTTGTATATTTTTTGTTGGGGTCTTTCTGAGGAGGGTCGGGTCCCCGTGTGATGCACACCTCCAAATCTACCGTAGCCTAACCACCTTCCTCTAGATCCTTGCTTGATCCATGATCGAGGTTCCCACCCACCCCTTCTATACTTGCTCTACCTCTATCACCTTGGCTGTGATTCCTAGCCAAAAAATTCAAACCCTCACTCTTGCTGCACCCACTAAACCTCAGATCACTCATTCCTCTTGCTGAAGGAGAATGGAAGAAAAGTTTTTTAAGTTCTCCTATATTTTTTGTTTTGGGTTTGTTTAGATGTTAATAGAAGCATTATTATAAATTATAATATAAGTTCATTTTATAAATAATAGAAGTTTTACTTTAAAATGAGAATGGAATTTCATTTTAATAGAATCATTATTTAAAATGATAATAGAAGTTCAATTTATAAAAAAATAGAGGTTTTAATTTATAATGATAATGGAATTTCATTTTTATAAATAGTAAAATATTTATTTTAAAATGTTAATGGAATTTCATTTTAAAGGTATTATTTTCAAACCTTCATAGGGTTCATTTTTAAGTAATGGTTGCTTATGATAAAACTTAATTCAAAGATATTAAACATGTATTATTTTTCATATAAAGGCCTTCCATTTAAGAGGTATGGTGGACTTCTTCTGGCTATGATCGTACATTCAGAGGAAAGAAGACCCTACTAGCCTCAGATAGAGAGAAGATTCCCTCCCTCATGGAAAATCTTGTAAATTAGATTTAAAAGGTATAAAAATGGTTGGTTGTCACCTCCAAGTGGGTGGTGAATTAATGGCAGTTTTCGAAAAATAAAAAAAAATGTATTTTAAATCCA
This sequence comes from Wollemia nobilis, assembly GCA_028583015.1. Lineage (NCBI taxonomy): Eukaryota > Viridiplantae > Streptophyta > Pinopsida > Araucariales > Araucariaceae > Wollemia > Wollemia nobilis. Next base: position 167,361 of record JAQPPZ010002360.1, read on the forward strand.
TAATATCTCCCTTGGATGACAAAAAAATATTTTTTGCTAGGCAAAGAGGATGTTAGGCATTGAACGAATTGTGGAGCATGGAAATAAAACTCCATTCTTGTTAAGGAATAATGAGAGGTTTTTTGTGTTTTTGTGAGTGGAAGGAGAATTTGGAGAAAGGATGCGAATTCACAAAAGTAGAACCAGAGGGTGAAGCACCAATAATTGATAGCATTCAAGAAGAAAAAACACTTCCTTTGTAAAGCGTTATCTGGGTTGGTAATGGAGCTAACCTCCTAATCTATTAAGATAAAAGGAACACTTTCATTTCTATATTTTTTAATAACTTCTCACGAAAATATGTCACCTTGGTGTCTGCCCTTGTTATGTGGTTACTGGTATCCTATTTAAGTTGAGTTTATCTTTATTGTGTGGTAGATTGTTAACTCTAAGACCCCCATAGTATGGTGAAATACAATCCTTTCCATGTGTTATAGCAGTTCCTTATATGGTTAACCCATGATAGTTTTGTGGCTAGCAATATACCCTTATGTGTTAACTCTATCTCTCTCCCGGTTCAACCAACATTGCTTTGTGGGCACTAGTCCTTAACTGGGTCGAAAATAGCCCTCCATGATTGTAGAACCTCCCTTATCCTGGTTGTAGGGTTTATGTGGTGGTGCTACTTCTTATACAAATATGATAGATAAATTTTGTCACCATATACTAAACATCCCTTCCATCTTCTTGTTGTGTTAGCACCATAACACACAGGGAGTATTGGAGTGCATCCACAGGATATGGTTGTGGTTTCTTGAGAATGCATTGTATGAAGCACTATTGTGTATGTGTTTTATGGGGTTAGTAAACTCTAGGAAGTCATTCCTTATCTGCTACTAGTTGGTTTTCATATTTTTGGTACATGTATTTTATCGACTCCTCTCTTAGGGTGTTGGGTGGTGGCAGTCTATCAAAGTCCTTGACTATGTTGAAGGCAGAACCGACTATTCTTTTGGACCATCTATATTTTGTCATGTATAAAGAAGAAGTTATTTGATTAAGATAAAAGGAAAGAGATAAATTTTTTATTTTTATTAAATAAGAAGTAATTTGATCAAGATAAAAGGAAAGAGAAATATTTTATTTTGAATAAATAAGAAGTAATTTGATTAATATAAAAGGAAAGAGATATATTTTTTATTTTGATTGAATAAGAAGTAATTTTATTAATATAAAAGGAAGGAGATAAATGTTTTATTTTGATTAAATAAGAAGTTATTTGATTAAGATAAAAGGAAAGAGATATATGTTTTATTTTGATTAAATAAGAAGTTATTTGATTAAGATAAAAGGAAAGAGATATATGTTTTATTTTGATTAAATAAGAGATTATTTTATTAAGATAAAAAGAAAGAGATATATGTTTTATTTTGATTAAATAAGAGGTTATTTTATTAAGATAATCAAGAACATAGGCTAATACTAAGAGGGGGGAGGGTGAATAGTATAAGATAAAACTTTTCACTTTTTAATCCAATTAATAACATTAGCAATATCAAAGTAGTAAACATTGTACAAATCATCACACACATGAGAGACATGATTTAACGTGGTTCACCCAATATGGGCTACTCCACAAAGAAAATATTTCTACTAAATTTTCTCAAATAAATATTTTGGAAACCACTTCCCTATTACAAATTTTATGGACCTCTATCCAAAGGAGACACCAATCCCCTAATGCTCTGCTTTTTAAAACTCTATCCACAAAAGACACCAATATCCTTTGCTCTAGCTTATGACCTTCTAGAAGACTACTACCCCCACTGCATTGGCTTGTCGATCTCTGTCCATAAAAGACCTCTATCCTCACTTAGAAGACCTTTGTCCTCACTATTATGGTTAATGGATCTCTATCCACTAGAGACTACTATGCTCTGCTCTATCACATCTAAATCTTGCTCTCAACTCTAACTCAAATTTGCACAAAATACTATCCTCGGTCTAGTACAAATATACTCTAACATTGTCTCTGGTATAGCATAAATTTGCATCAAAATCTATCCTCAAATATTTCCTCAAGCCTTAACACAAAGCTTGATCTAGTCATAAATCAACTCTGCTTATATTTACCCCAAGCCTTAACACAAATCTTGAACAAATCAATCAATAAACACTGCTCTCAATGATGTCTCAAGTCTTCACCAAGACTTGCTCAAATATGCTCTCAAGTCTTCACCAAGACTTACCTCAAATCTGCTTTCAAGTCTTCAATAAGACTTACCTTAAATCTGTTATTACGTCTTCACTAGGACTTACCTTAAATATGCCTACAAATCTTCACCAAGAATTACCTCAAATCTACCTACAAGTATTCACCAAGACTTACCTCAAATCTACCTACAAGTCCTCTCAATAACTTGCTCAATCTGCTCTCAAGTATTCAGAAAGACTTACCTCAAATATGCCTACAATTCCTCTCAAGAACATTTTCAATATGATCTCAATTCTTCAAAAATACTTACCTAAAATCTATCCTTAAGCTTTCATAATATCTTACTCAAAACTATCCAAACACATGCTCAAAACAACTCACAATATATGCTCAATCAAACTCAAATCAATGAAACACAACTTGCTCACAAACCCTAGCCAGGTGTTTCACACACAAAATGGGTCTAACTCAAATAATCTTCAATCTCTATCTCAAATGTTCTCTAAACACTCACCAATAATGCATATAAAAACTCACTCAAATATTTCCAACAATGCTTATCAAACAATCCTTTTCACTCCACCTTTACATTTTACAACATTCAATCCAACAATATTTCAATCATAAGGAATATGTGCCCATAAATTTATGTTTTGATATATATATGTCTTCAAAACCTATTTTACTCACAACCAAATTTATTTTACCAATTCTAGGTTAGATAGCAACAACCTAACTCAAAACCTCCACATAAATATTTATACCAAAATATATTTTATCATACAAATAAAATGACAATTCAAAAATACACCTTATTACTCCTTCCTTAAAAACCAATATTCAATCAATGAATCATTCACTCACAAATATAATTAAAATGACAATCTTCCTATAACCCCTTTTAACTCCAACTCAATAAGATATTTTAATCAAATTTCAACCCTCAAAATAAATTTTCAATTACAATCATAAAGTCTTTGAGTACACATTATCTTCTCCATATTTCAATCCAACAATAATTTCAAATTCTACCAATAGAAATCCTTGGAAACCCTTATAAACTCCAAAATTTAATTAACACTTGGAAAAAATAAAAAATTATTTATTCATATCTTAGCCACAACCAAAAAATTATTTTTGCGCACCTTAACCAATAGCCTACACTCCACGCAACTCGAAATTGCATTCACCTGCTCGACAAGAACCTTAGCCATGGCTTAGGCAACCACATAGGCTACATACCCTCACAAGACCAAGGAAGTGCCTTCCACTTCTTATCACCTTCATCGATGCCAAAAACCAAACATGCAAAACCTTTAACCAACATTGTTGTTGGGTTTCAAATGTGAGACCTCCGCTCGCCCAACGCTTTACACATACACACCTTGCCACTAGCTCAACCACATGGTTGGTGCTAAGGCTTTGAGCCTTAGTCAATTTAACCTTCCACATTTTCCCTTGCCGTTTAAAAATAAAAGGCTTCTATCCTTTTGCGCTCATGAATTCACATCAATACTTATTAATCTTCGCACATGCAAAATTTATTCGCAGACTTACTTAATTGCATCCAAACCATATTGTATAAATACCATATCTTATTTTTTCTTGACGTCGACAGGAAAATATTAAAATGAAATATTTTGCATCCAACCCTAACTTAGGGTTTAATTAAATTATTTTATAAATTAATTTATAAATATAAATATTATAAACAATTTACAAATAACCTTAGGCATTATTTTTAAAAAATAATATTATAATAATGAATATTATAATATATTCCCATCGGGCCTATATGTTTCTTCCCTTAGGCCTTATATTAACAACCTTTAATATTATAATAATAAATATTATAATATTATTTTCATTGGGCCTTACCTTGACAACAATCTCCCCCTTTGTCATAACTCCTCAAAATGTCCAACAATATCCCCATTTGTCATTGATGGTAACCTTTTTTCCCTAATCATTCCTTTTTCATTTTTCCAATTTTGCTCCCCCCGAGAAACTTCTCCCCCTGACTGAAAGCTCTCCCCCTTACCGAAATCTCTCTCCCTTTGAAATCAATGGCAAAGGGCCACATTTGGGGCTAAATATAAGACTATTAGCTCAACCCCTTCCCCACCTCCTCTTTTGAGGTGATTAATTTTGGGGTGGGAGTAGAACTACTCCTAAATTTCCTCCAAGATACTCAAAAGTCTCTTTTTGAAGTGGCTTAGTGAAGATGTTTGCAATCTGCTCCTTTGTAGTAACATATTCCAACCTGGCCTGCTTATATTTCATCTACTCTCTCATAAAATGATATTTTATTGAAATGTGCTTGGTCCTAGAGTGCATTACCAGATTCTTTGAGATATTTATAGAACTTGTATTATCACACAATATGGAAATAGGGTGATCATGCTTTATCTTGAGGTCCTCTAAAGTTCACTTCATCCATAATACCTGTGAACAATAAGTAACTGCTACAATATACTCTACCTCTATTGTGGATAAGGATATTGATGCTTGTTTCTTACTTAACCAAGAGACTAAATAGTCTCCAAGAAAGAATGCTCCTCCACTTGTACTTTTTCTATCATCAATGTTGCTAGCCCAATATGCATCTGTATATGTTGTGAGAGTGAAAATGTCTCTTTTGGGGTACTAGAGCTCAAAATACATAGTCCATTTTAAATACTTGAGAATCCTTTTTACTGCTACTACATGTCTCCTTGGGTGCTTCTTGAAATATTGCCACTAGTCCCATTGCCTGCATTATATCTACTCTTGTAGTTGTGACATATAGTAAGATTCCAATCATAGATCTATACAATTTATGATTTGCATTAGGAGATTCATCATATTTACATAAATTGCATCCTATAACCATAGGGGTACTCACTGGTTTACAATATTCTAACTTAAATTTCTTTAGCATCTTTTTTCTATACTTGGTTTGTGAAAGAAATACATCTTTCTCTGATTGTGAAATCTGAAGTCGAAGAAATAAGAACAACTCACCAAGCATTGACATATCAAATTTATTATGCATGCTCTTTGTAATTTTTTGACACATCTTATCATTGTTACCTCAAAAAATGATATATTCCACATAAACAACCATAATTAGTAAGTCATTACTTTCATTTTTTATGTATAAGTTACTATCCACTATTCCTTTCCTGAAACCCTATTCCTAAAGGTAATTATATAGTCTTGAATACCAAGATCTAGGAGCTTGTTTTAGTCCATAAAGTGTCTTCTTCAATATGCATTCATAATTTGGTTTATGAGTTAAGTTGAATCCCTTTGGCTGCTCAATATAAACTTCTTCTTCCAGGACACCATTTAGAAAGGCTTATTTAACATCCATATGATATAATTTGAAGTTTTTGAAACTTGAGAAGGCTAAGAACATTATTATAGCTTCAAGTCATACAACTGGAGCAAATGTCTCATTAAAGTCAATTCCCTCAACCCGTGTTTTACATTTAAATACTAATATTTCTTTGTTTCTGACTACCTGACCATCTTCATTTAACTTATTTCTATATACCCATTTAGTGCCAATCACATTCTTACCTTTTGGTCGTGGGATAGGTTCCCAAGTCTTACTTTTCTCTATTTGATCTAGTTCCTCATTTATTACCTTAATCAAAGACTCATATTCATTTGCCTTATTGAAATATTTTGGCTTAATCTTAGATAACAAAGATAAATTTGCCTGCTCATTTGATGTTATTACCTTTATCCTTGTTTGTATCTCATATGGATTCCCAATGATTAGATCTCTTGGATGATTTTTCTATACATACCTGGATGGAGTCTTAGAAAAAATTCATTGTGTTTCTTCTTCTTCTTATTTTGATTCTTCTTGTAACTCTTCTTGACAACTTTCATTATCCTGATACACAATTTCTCAAACTGGTTCTCTTGACCTTATAGTATCATCAAATGTTACATTTATACTTTTTATAATAGTGTGTGTCCTTTTGTTATAACATATATAGGCTTTACTCTTAGTGGAATAGCCAATAAAAATACCCTCATCACATCTTGAGTCAAACTTACCCAAGTTTTTCTCTTCCCGTCTTATGTAACATTTGCTTCCAAAAATTTTGAAGTACTTTATTGTGGCTGGTCTTCCTTTCCAAAGCTCATATGGAGTTTTGTGATGGTTTACTCTTACTTGAGATATATTTATGATATACTGTTGTATATACTATCTCTTTCCAAAAACCATCTAAAATCTTAAACTCATTTAACATGGCTCTGGCCATATTTTCAATTGTCCTATTTTTGTTTTTAACTACCCCATTTTGTTGAGGAGTTCTTACTGTTGAATACTCTCTTTTGATCCCATGTTGTTCACAAAATTCTTTGAACTCATTTGATGTAAATTATACTTGTTTATCTGACCTTAATCCCTTAATCATTTTACATGTTTCATTTTCCACTAATTCTTTAAAATATTTAAACTTCTCAAGAGCTTCTAATTTTTATTTTAGGAAAGCTACCCAAATCATTCTAGAATAATCATCTATAAATAATATAAAGTAAATTTCACCTTGTAAACTCTTTGTCCTTGTAGGACCACATAGGTCAGTGTGCACTAGTTTTAATGGCTCATATGACATAAATCCTTTTGACTTGAAACTTGTTCTAGTTTGCTTCCCATGTTGACATTGCAAACAAATTGTGTTTTATGGCCTTTTTAGCTTGGGTAAATCTCTGATAGCTTACTTGTTGCTTATATTCACTATATTTTTAGAGTTAAAATTACTCATTCTTCTATACCACAACCAACTCTCATCTTATTGTGCTAGAAAAAACTTTTCTCCTTTAATGTCACTTAGCATGTAGAGGTTGTTTGTAGTTCTACTTGCATTTGTGATAAGTTTTCTAGTTTTAGACTTTCTAATCTCACACCTACTTGGATGAAATGTAACTATGTGCCCCTGATCACAAAGTTGGCTTACACTTAGTAGATTGTGCCTCAACCCCTTGAAATACAATACATTATCTGTCTTTATTTTTGCATTATATAAAATCAAGGTTCCTTTTCCATAGATTTTTACCGATCCATTCTCACCAATTTTTACTAATCCTCCATCAGTTTCCTTGAGTACAAGAAATTTACTTTTATCTCCTGTCATATGACTAGAACAACCACTATCAAGAAACCATTCTTTTCCCTTATCTTGAACATGAAAAGTTTTTTGTACTAGCATTGATCTAAATTTATCATGCTCTTTTCTCTCTCTCCCAATTGTTGAAGTTGTATTATTTTTACTTGAATTAGGAAACACCAGTTTGCACCATCTAGCCTTGTATCCAAAATTACTATATTTATAACATATGACATCATTATTCATAAGAGGTTCAAAAGAATTGAAATTTCTATTATTATTTTTCACATAACTAGTGCAATGTGAACCTCTATGACCATATTTATTATATGTAAAGAAATAGCCATGGAAGATATTTTGTAACCTATTTGAGTGCCCTTGAAAATATGGTCAAGTACTTTTTCTTTTGTTGTTCTTGTGGTTGCATTTTGTCCATGGTTCATCTTTGCCCTCTTATTTCTTGATGCCTTTTCATTCTAGAGTATCAGTATGAGTCATGAGCTTATTTTTGTTTGATGTCTCTATTTCTTGAGAGCTCGACTCCTTTTGTTTCCCTAATTGTATATCTTATCGTAACTTAATATTTTCAACTTCATTCCTTAGAGAGACAATTTCCAATTCTAATTTTTCACATTCAACTTCTCTTACCCTTAACAGATCTATCATATCCTGTTCAATTTTCTTTCCCTCTTACACTTTTATCTTGAGTTCTATGAGATCCTGTAGAAGTTCCATTTTTGCTTCTTCATCTTCTTGAATTTGTTCCTTCAAACTTGAGTTCTTCTTTCTAACTTTTTTTAAATTTTTGAGAGTAGAAAATAATTCCTATTTTATTTTGATCATGGCCTCTTCTTCATTTTGTGAAGTCATGTGTGTTCCTATCGGATCTTCCTCCAAGATGTTAGTCTTTTCATGGAGTGACCTGCTCTCATACCAATTGAAGAACATACACTTATACTAAAAGGGGGGTGAATAGTATAAGATAAAACTTTTCACTTTTTAATCCAATCTATAGAATTAGCAATATCAAAGAAATAAACATTGCATAAATCATCACACACATGAGAGACATGATTTAATGTGGTTCACCCAATGTGGGCTACTCCACGGAGAAAATATTTCTACTAAATTTTATCAAATAAATATTTTGGGAACTACTTCTTTGTTACAAATTTTTGGACCTCTATCCAAAGGAGACATAAATCCCCTAATGCTCTATTTTGTGGAACTCTATCCATAGGAGACTCCAATCTCCTTTGCTCTGGTTGGTGACCTTATAGAAGATTATTATCCCCACTGCACTAGCTTGTGGATCTCTCTCCATAGAAGACATCTATTCTCACTCAAAAAACCTCTATCCTCACTGCCTTAGCTAATGGATATCTATGCACTAGAGACTACTGTCCTATGCTTTGTCACTTCCAAAGATTACTATCAACTCTATCTCAAATCCACACCAAATGCTATCCTCAATCTAGTACAAATCTGCTCTAACTTTATCTTAGGTCTAGCAAACATCTGCTCACAAATATGCACCAAATTCTATCCTCAAATATTTCCTCAAGCCTTAACACAAAACTTGATCCAATCACAAATAAACTTATCTTAGATTTACCCCAAGCATTAACACAAAGCTTGAACAAATCAATCAATCAACTCTTCTCTCAATGATATCTCAAGTCTTCGCCAAGACTTGCTCAAATATGCTCTCAAGTCTTCACCAAGACTTACCTCAAATATGCTCTCAAATCTTCACCAAGACTTACCTTAAATCTATTCTTAAATATTTGTCAAGACTTACCTTAAATCTGTCTAAAAGTATTCACCAAGACTTAACTCAAATCTACCTACAAGTCTTCACCAATAATTACCTCAAAACTGCGTACAAGTCCTCTTAAAAACTTGCTCAATATGCTCTCAAGTATTCATAAAGAATCACCTAAAATATACCTACAAGTTCTCTCAAGAACTTGCTCAATATGCTCTCAAGTCTTCACAAATACTTACGTCAAATATGTCCTTAACCTTTCACAAAATCTTACTCAAAATTGTCCAAACACATGCTCAAAACACCTCACAATATATGCTCAATCAAACTCAAATCAATGAAACACAACTTTCTCATAAACCCTAGCCAGGTTTTTCACACACAAAATGGGTCTTAAACCCTAACACAAATAATTTTCAATCTCTATCTCAAATTTTCTCAAAACATTCACCAATCATGCATATAAAAACTCACTCAAACATTTTTAACAATGCTTATCAAACAATCATTTTCACTCTACCTTTGCGTTTTACAACATTCAATCCAAAAATATTTCAATCATAAGGAAGATGTGCCCATACCTTTTTGTTTTGATGGAGATATGTCTTCAAAATCTATTTTAGTCACAACCAAATTATTTTTGCCAATTCTAGGTTAGATAGCAATAGCCTAACTCAAAACCTCCACAGACATATTTATACCAACAAATATTTCATCATTCAAATAAAATGACAAATGAAAAATACATCTTATTACTCCTTCCTTAAAAACCAATATTCAATCAATGAATAATTCACTCACAAAAAAATAATAACGAAAATCTCCCTATAAATGTTTTTAACTCCAACTCAAAATATTTTAATTAAGTTTCAACCCTCAAAATAAATTTTAAATTACAATCATAAAGTACTTGAATACACCTTATCTTCTCCAACTCTCAATCCAACATTATTTTTAAATTCTACCAACAGAAATCCTTGGAAACCCTTATAAACTCCAAATTTTAACTAACACTTGGCAAAAATAAAAAAATATTTAGTCATACCTTAGCCACAATGAAAAAATTATTTTTGTGTGCCTTAACCAACAACTTGTACTCCACATGATTTGAACTCGTGTTCACTTACTCGACAAGCAGCTTAGCCATGGCTTAGGCAACCACATAGGCTACGCACCCTCACAAGACCAAGGAAGCACCATCCGCTTTTTATCACCTTCATAAATACCAAAAAACAAACGTGCAAAACCTTTAACCTCCGTTGTCATTGGGTTTCAAACGTTAGACCTTCGCTTGCCCAACACTTTACACAACCACGCCTTGCCACTAGCCCAACCAGGTGGTTGGTTCTAAGGTTTTGAGCCTTATTCAATTTAACCTTCCATGTTTTTCTTTGCCTTTTAAAAATAAAATGCTTATATCCTTTTGCACTCATGAATTCGCATCAATACTTATTAATCCTCGTACATGCAAAATTTATTCGGAGACTTACTTTATTGCATCCAAACCATATGGCATAAATATCATATCTTATTTTTTCTCGACATCGGCGAGAAAAATTTAAAAGAAAATATTTTGCACCCAATCCGAACTTAGGGTTTAATTAAATTATTTTATAAATTAATTTATAATTTAAATATTATAAACAATTTATAAATAACCTTAGGCATTATTTTTAACAATTAATATTATAATAATGAATATTATAATATTTTTCCATAGGGTCTAAATGTTTCTTCCCCTAGGCCTTATCTTAACAACCTATAATATTATAATATTATTTTCTTTGGGCCAAGGTATCTCCTTCCTTCAGGGGTATTTAGTCAATATTTTGACCAATCATGTGAAGCTTTAAACCAAATCTCTTGGGCTTAAACTATAAATATTTTAACCCTCCTTTTGCCAATTCTTTGCACTGACTTATAATATCACCGAAACTATTTCTTGACATCAATGACAACACAACTACTCAAAATATCCAACAGATTAAAGGAAAGAAATATGTTTTATTTTGATTAAATAAGAAGTTATTTGATTAAGATAAAACAAAATAGATATATGTTTTATTTTGATTAAATAAGAAGTTAATTTATTAAGATAAAGGAAACAAACATATGTTTTATTTTGATTAAATAAGAATTTATTTGATTAAGATAAAAGGAAAGAAATATATGTTTATTTTAATTAAATAAGAAGTTATTTTATTAAGATAAAAAGAAAGAAATATATGTTTTATTTTGATTAAATAAGAAGTTATTTGATTAAGATAAAAGGAAAAAATATATGTTTTATTTTGATTAAATAAGAAGTTATTTGATTAAGATAAATGAAAGAGGATTGGGTTATTTGTAAACTGAAGTAGTAAATATTTAGTTTATCAAGTAAACATAATGATTGTTTTACATATCAAAGTAATGGAACTTTGATGTATGAGACAAAGGAAAAGTAGTTTACTTAATGAATTGAATTAAAACTTTATTTAATGGAAAATAAAGGAATCCTGTATATTTAATAATTAAGGATATGGGACTTTAATTCATTGAAAATGGAAGGGTTTGATTTAAGTGAAAACCATGTTCTAAGTTGTGTATGTTGAATGAATCTCTAAAGGGATTTGAGAGGTGAAAATAAAGTAAGGATTCTTTATGATGTCAACTATGCATTAGATGGTTAGAAGCTTGCTTAAATTTGTATAGTTGCAATTTGGAAAGTAAATGTTAGATTCATTTTGTGGCATGATTATCCTAAAGGAACCCTGTACTTTTAATGATTAAGGGTATGGGACTTTAATTCATTGAAAAAGGAAAGGGTTTGATTTAAGTGAAAACCATGTTCTAAGTTGTGTATGTTGAATGACTCTCTAAATGGATTTGAGAGGTGAAAATAAACGAAGGATTCTTTATGATGTCAACTATGAATTAGATGGTTATAAACTTGCTTAAATTTATATATTTGCAATTTGGAAAAGAAAATTTTATATGCATTTAGAGGCATGTCTATCCTGAACCATGAGTGCCCTAATCACCTATCATTCTCAAATGATTGGTGGATAGATAAGGAGATCGAAAGAGCTGGATGGGACTAAAGTACCATTTATTTACCTTATGCTCAAAATGACTAGATATGTGGGGGGATTTCCTTGATGAAATTGATGTAATATATTATTCTTTGAGAGTATGAAAGGATTCCCATACTTAATATTGTGTAGTAACTGTTTAATGATTTGCAGAAGATACTTTTACTCTATTACTATACATTGGCTATATTTGTTTTTAATATCTTTGAATTAATGATATTCTCTTTTAGTATTACTTTTTCTTGGTTTATTTTATGTGCTTTTAAGGTTATATATTTTGTTAGACTTAGTATCTAGAATTAGTCTTATTTTCTTGCTAATAAAAAAACCTAAGTAATAAGTTCTAGGGTGAAAATAAAGAGTGACCTAAGGGATTGAGACTCCATTAGGGTGAACATAAAAATACCTAAGGGACTAAGACCTATTAGGAAGAATGAAAACTAAGTTTGAAAAAAGTCTACATCCAAGTTAATATAGCTTGTTGTGGAGACGATATGGATAGCTTAACTCACAATACTCGTAGCATAACTACAGATATTGTTTTGTGTATGGTATGGGGATGCATGTATACCTTCAACTGGATGAGGGTGGTAAGTTTAGTTTATCAAGAATGATGACATAGATAAAATTATTTATGATAGCACATGGTATGCCTACATAGATGGGACTTGTGTGTAGGTATCTCATGAGATGTAGCTCTTTAGGAAAACTTATGAGAATTAAACAATTAGGTAAAACTTAGATGGGTTAGGGGTTTATGAATCCCTCTCCTTGGTTAAAAAAAACTTTTCTTTTGTGTGTTTTCCATTTTCTTGTTTTTAGCTCGTTACATTTTTTTTTAAACCTTATCCCAGGATACCAAACTCATTCTCCTATTCTTATTCATTCTAGAACAAATAAATATGTTAAATTTTTTATCAATCCTCTTAGAAATAGTTGAGGGTAATTTGAAGATAAGTGCACTATAGATAGGTTTACTTTGAAGGGTTATTTTAATCAACAACAATTTTCCATCCTAGTTCAAAGTGGTTTATATCTACCAAGAAATATTTTTGTTAATTCTTTCAAGGATTCCATCATGACTTTTTTTAGTTCTCCCAAAAAATAGTGTTATTCCCAAATAGGTTGAGAGTAGGCTACGAATTTTGCAATTCAAAATATCAACAAACTTCCTTTGTCTTCTCTCTAGAGTGTGGAGAAAGTACACCCTAGTCTTTTGGAAGTTAACATTTTGATGTGAGGCTACCTCATACAATTCAAAAACCTTCATAATATCCTTTGTATCATGGACTAATGCCTTTTCAAGGAGAATTTTATCATTGAAAAACTAATAATGAGGCATAGTTTCATATTTGGAAGCAGGGAGGATGCCACTAATATTCTTTTCTATTTTTGTTGCCTTCATTGCCCTTCCTAAAGCCTTTGTCATCACTATGAAGATATAAGGAGAAATGGAGTCCTCTTTTCTTAGGACTATCTGTGCTGGAAAGGAACCAACCACTTCCCCTTTGATCATCACATAAAATATTATTGTTGGAATAAAAGTTTAGATCCATTTTTACACCCCAAAATGTTCCCTATCATTATATATATATATATATATATATATATATATATATATATATATATATATATATATATATATATATAGATGTGTGTGTATGTATGAACTATCTTGGAGTCCACCCATCCCTAATACTTACACGAGTCCACACATGAAAGTGTACTGGGCACTAATATGACAACAAGTATCTAACCTATATTTACATAGTATGAACAATCTCTACATATTCTATCGAGAGAGATCAAACTATCTAACACATTTCAAAAAATTCCATCTATGTGAATGGACTTAGCTCCACATCTCACATAAGCCTATCTACATGAATTTCCTTAGCTCAAAATTTCATACAAATCCATCTACATGCATATCCTTAGCTCAAAATTTCATATATGTCCATCTACATGAATATCCTTAGCCCAACATTTCACATAAGCCCATCTATGTGGATGTCCTTAGCTCAACAACAACATAGTCCATATTCCTTCAATGGCTAGCTTCATCCTTCTTCAATCAATCAAAGAGGAATGTGACTACTCATTACTCCTCTCACACATCAATCTATGTGATAATTCTTTACTTGATGGGTTTGAATCTTTAGGTTACTACTTTAATTAGTTCTTGGTATTGTGAAAGATTAGTTTACATTTCTTTTAAAACAAACTCTATTTGATCACTACATAGGAAACCACTCAAAATAAGCTTAAGAAAAAATTGATATCCCATTCCACAATAGTAAACCACAAAGGAATCAAGCTTAGAACACAAATGGACCAATACAAAGTTGTTATTGCTATATTATTTTAAGGAGGACACTGCTCAATTTCTTATCAGAGTTAACATGGAAGCCAACCATTTATGAAAATTGAATTCTACTTTCTAGAATAACTCGAAAGTGCTCTATCAAGTCTAGATCTCAACTTGAATGATGAAACACATATGGTATCCATAAGAGATAGATTAAGATTATTACTTTTTCTATTCACTATAATCTACTCCAAGTAAATGAGCAATCTAAGATAATACAATTGAACGAAAAATCCAAATAACATAATATTTTTGAGAATGAACATAACATTCATAAATAGAAGAGAAATTTAGATTCTTATAAACTAATCTTATTATTTTCATCTCGCACTGTAATTGCCAAAAAATTCCACATTCATGATGTAGGGGAATAATATTATAATCACTTGATGTCTCCCTCATCAACAACATTAACAAGACTCTTTTGAAGTCATAAAATTTCATCGTAATTATTTTTATTATAATCAAGTCCATAACAAAGGTCACTATGGCTTTCCATCATCAACATGGTATTACATAATATTATTTTAGCAAAATTCCTAGAAACTCATAATTTTCTTTCACAAGCGAAACACTACAAACTCATTTTCTAGAACATCTAAAATATATATCCAATTTTTATTGAATATATATTTTTAACAAGCTAGTTCAAGAGGGCGACATTGTAGTCTCCGTTCACCATTCTAGACCTATGTTGAGTGAACATTTATTCAAGCATCCAATTTTTTTTTTAATTTACATGGTGGAATTGGTAGCCACCACGAATTCAGGTAGGTTGTCCATATTTTATGGCCACCATAATATTCTATGTTTCCCACCCTAGAAGTTGCCACATAGTTCTTCATGTAGTTTGCCCCTATAACCACCATGCAGAAATCATTTAAAACCTTTTACACCACTAAAAATACTAGGAAAGGGATACACATTCAATTCGATTAGCCCCGATATTTGAACCTTGGACCTCCACCCCCCTTATGGGGTTTGGTAAAACCAATTAATATACACATCATACCTAAGCATTTGAAATTAACCATCGAGAAGATATTGGCCTTAGCAATGGACCAGAGACATTTCTAAAAAAAGCTAATTTCCTTTGATGCATATTTACTAAATGGACTCATTTCACATTCTTTCCAATACAAAGTAAAAACAATATTATTTCCCCATTCATTGTAATACATAGTGTAAAACAAAGTCTCTTTTCTTAATCTTTCCAATACAAAGTGCAAAAAAAGACTCTTTTTGCAATATTTCCAATATAAGTGCAAACAAAGACTCTTTTATCAATATT
Source organism: Wollemia nobilis (assembly GCA_028583015.1). Taxonomy (NCBI): domain Eukaryota; kingdom Viridiplantae; phylum Streptophyta; class Pinopsida; order Araucariales; family Araucariaceae; genus Wollemia; species Wollemia nobilis. Next base: position 183,167 of record JAQPPZ010002360.1, read on the forward strand.
ATAGAGCACACTAAGAATGAAGGGAAACATACAATTCCAAACAAGTGTTCAAAAAACTATCACCTTATTGGAGCAAACCATATACCTTTATTTTTACAACATCAAAGTTATTAATATTTAAGAGAGGAACATTGAAACATTACAATTTTTCTTCCAACCATTTATCATTTAACAAGCAATGTAGGATAATATTCATAGATTTAAGCAAACTATCTACAACATGAATACGTCTACAGGTTTGATGGAAACAACTAGTCTTAGAAACTCTCAAGATACTAAAATATCAATAGAACTAAAGTGAACACTCTCTAACACTCTTCTACTGCACTCCATGCCTTTCCAAAAATAGTTGGATACACTATGTTCTTATCTGGATCTAAAAAGAACATAAATAAAAAGATTTTATTCTATCTCAGGTAACAACTAATTCATAGCTAGCATTATTTGAAAGGAAATTTACTCATAGCTTCAATAGAATTCCTACTCAAATGTAACCCACTACTAGTTTACTTGGCCTACATGCAAAATCGATACCCATCCAATCCATTTCTAAAATTAATTAGGTCTAACTTAATGACAGGGTTGTATTTTTTTACCCGAAGACAACACATCTGAGAGACACACGTTAACTCATAACATTCCTACTCAATATTTGGAGTGCACACTACAACACATATGCTCATCAACCTTTTTATGACAAAATGTCTATTACCAATCTAACTAAGGAATAATGAACACCCACAAAATATAATGCTTCTAACAACTACACTACAAAAGAAGTGATATCTGCTATTCTATTATCAAAGGATTATTCAAGCAAAACATATATTTACCACTAAATTCATAGACTATACACTGTAAATTCTTTCCATATATGAGACCTGGTATTTCAAATTCACACCACCAAGCAAATTAGTCTAGAATGACCTGAAAATAGCTAGCATATCTCAAAGCACTAAACTCTTCACTATTGTTGTAGATGCAATCCAAAAAACACTAGATTTTCTCCTCTAAACCAGAATCAAACCCATTCCCCCTTTTTTAGTTTTCCTTTCAAGAAAGAGAACTCTCCTTGACCTCAATCTTCATTCCCTGGTTTACCGATGAGCATCGAGGAAAAAATTACTCCAACAAACTTCGAGTATGTTCTGTCACATTTAGAGTACGTTAGGGTTACTTCCAACTGATGGATAAAAATTTACCAAATTCCTTGCATCATAAATGAAATATTTTAAAAAATAATGGTTTCTCCCTTAGGTTAATTATATTGACTTGCTAAGAGCACTGGAAAGTACAAGTCAACCAAGTTTCCTACACATGGAGATAATAAGAAAAACTAAAGTAAAAATCTATTCCTTTGATCATTAATACTTTGGAATAAAAGAGAATCCAGCCAAAATAATATCACCAAACAAAAAACATAATTGAACCAAATTTTGATCTTTATTTTCTTATGCAAATAATGTTATGCATCTTTGTGGAGGAGCATTTTTCCATGTTTCCCCCCTCCCTTTTATTTCGATAAATAACCCATCACATCACTTCCCATAAGGCAATTCCATTCTCAATGGTTAGTTCTTTCTACCACCATAAAGAGACTTGTTCTTGCACAAGTGCACTTTAATTAGCAACATCATATTCTCATATAAAATGCATGTTTCCCAATACTAAGCATGGGATCAACCAACATCTATAAATAATATTAACATATTGCATTTTCCATAACATACAATTATTTTGCATAACAAATTTAAAATAACCATTCATTTCATCAAAAAGGTAGCATAGAAAAACATAAACTTAACAAAATAAAAATTCTACCAAGGGAGGGTTATGAAATACTAAACCCCTTAGGATTAACATAGTCTTCTATGTTTAAAACATTACAATAATGAAATAATGTCTACATATCATTTGGGAAATTGCTTTGCATGTTTGCTTATTTTTACCAAGTAGTGTTTCTCTCAGTATAGTGGTGCCATTCGACCTTGTGTTGTTCTAATGTCCCTATGCTCATGGATTTGGACTAGAACTCAAGGATATTTACTTGTCGAACATCTATAGCATCTATATTATCCATTTGTATATTAGAAAAGTCCCACACATGATTAGGATTAGCAACATATTTTCTATGTAAGGAAATTTAAAAGGTTTCATGAATCTTGGATAGGCTAGGTGGTAAGGCAAGTCGATTTGTCATAGGATTGATCTTCTCTAAAATTTTGAAGGGTTACACAAAATATGAATCAATATTTGTAAACATAATAGCACTTTTCATCAGTACCACCCTTAAAAATATCTTGTCACCTACATAAAACTATCATAGAGGTCTCTTAAGATTGGCATTACTTTTTTATCGATTTATGACTTATTTCAGCTGTTATCTGATCATCCTTAACTATTGCTCCATCTCCTTGACCATTTATGGGTCAAGAAAAATATAATATTGTAGATTATCCCATGATAATGATGTATTACATTTCTTGCCATAATATGCTTCAAAAGGAGCCATACCTAGAGTTGAATGGTGACCATTTTTGTAGGTAAACTCTACCAGATGCAAGAAATATTTCCATCGAGTATTATGATCCATACAATACATGTGACGCATGTTCTCCAACACCTAGTTCACTCTTTCAGTTTGTTCATCAGTTTCTGGGTGATAAGCAAAACTTACATTCAATCTATTACCAATAGTGTGATGCAAGGCTTGCTAAAATTTGTATGTAAATCTTGAGTCTCTATTCAATATAATTAGTTCTGGAAAACCATGAAGCCAAAAAAATCTCTTTGGAAAATATTTTAGCCACAACTATGACATCACCCTTAGTACTTATGGATATAAAATACACAACCTTGGTCAATCTATCGACCATCACTAAGATTGCATCATGTTGGAACCTATTTTTAGGCAACCCTACAATAAAATCCATTGAAATTACATGCCAGTTTTGTATAGATATATCATTTGCATACAAAAGTCTCATTGGATGTTTACGTTCTACCTTTATTTTTGGCATTTGAGGCATTGAGTGATAAATTCAGTTATATCCCTCTTCATCCTAGACCAATATAAATTTTTCTTTATATTCTCTCTCATATTTTCTCCTCCATGGTGAGGAGAATATGGTGATCTATGCACTTCATTCATGATTATTTTTTTGAGATAACCAATTTTAGGAATGACTACCCTATCCTTAAAGCATATAAAATCTTCTTTGAAGCTAAATTATTTGTGTTCATACAAATTATTTTCCATCTTTTCATGAACTTGGTTTTAGTATGCATCCTGATTTTGCATATCCTTGACTTATCCCATCAAGTCTACATGGACATGAGATAAAATAGTTATGTGCCTCCTACTTAATGCATAAATGAATTTATTCTCCTTTCCTTTTATATACCCAATGTCAAAATCATATTTTGCAAGAAATTCCATCCACCTTCTCTACCTAGCATTGAGTAAGGGTTGAGTAAATATGTATTGCAGACTCTTATGATATGTCCTTAGCTCAAAATGTCTCCCTACCAAATAATATCACCAAATATTGTGAGATAACACTACCACAACTAGCTCTAGGTCATGGGTTGCATAAATGACCTCATGTCATTTCAGTTTCCTTGATACATAGGCTATCACTGCTCCTTCCTGAGAGAGCACTCATCCCAAACCTTCCAATTAAGTATCTATACAAATAGAAAAACTTCCCTTCATATCAGGTACCTATAGTATAGGAGGTGTAGTAATATTTTTCTTAAGAATTTCAAAAGCTACCTCACATCTATCTATCCACTTGAATTATTTTCCTTTCCTTTGTAGGTTAGTTATTGGAGAGGTAATCTTGGCATAGTCCTTCAAATATAACCTATATTAGCCCATAGAACCCATAAAATTTCAAAATTATATCATATTTGTGGTGGTGACCAGTTCAAAATAGCTTCTATCTTCTTAGGATCTATCATGATTCCTTTTGTCAAAACAATGTGCCCTAAATATTGCACTTCTAGCACATAGAAATCACACTTGGATAGATTTTCGTACAACTGATTCTTCCTCAATAGTTCTAGCACAATCCTAAGGTGTCTATCATGCTCTATATTATTTTAGGAATAAATCAAAATATCATCCAATAATACCAAAATAAATTTATCCAAATGCTTCCTAAATATACTATTCATCAAATTCATAAATGTAGCTAGAGAATTTGATAGATTAAAAGGTAAAATAATAAACTCGTAATGTTCATAACGAGTCTTAAAGGTTATCTTGTAAGTATCCTCCTGTCATATCACCAGTTGACAGTATCCTAATTTCAAATAAATTTTTGAGAATATTGTGCTATATTTAAGCTGATCAAAGAGATCTTTGATTCTGGGTAGAGGATATTTGTTCTTGATAGTTACTTTGTTTAGCATTCTATAATCTATACATAATCTCAACAAATCACCATGCTTCTTTACAAATAGCACTTGTGCACCGCATGGTGTCACACTTGGTCTTATTAATCCTTTCTCCAGCAACCCTTGTAGATACACCTTTAGCTCTTGCATTTCTATGGGATTCATTCTATAAGGAGCTCTATTTATAGATCCTATTCTAAGTTGGAGCTTAATTGTGAAGTCAAATTCATGTTTGGGTGGCAACGTAGGTAAATAATTTGGAAATACATCCATAAAATCCAATAAAAGTGGGTATTTCTCGAACACCTCTTCCTTCTATTTTTCATCAATCTCATTTATCTTAACTACAAACACCATTAATCCTTTTTTAATGGCTTTCTTGAGTTGCATTTCTGAAATAATTTGGGGTTGGAAAGCCCCTTGCAGGTTGTACATCCTTTGTACTTTACCACTATCTTCCATGTACTCAATCCACCTATCTTAAAATTTGATTACAACCCTATGCGCTTGCAACCAATCCATTCCCAAGATAACATCAAGGTATGCAATTGTACTACACATAGATATCCTATGGTCATCCCACTAAGTAGGACTATTTTTGTCATAGGGTAGCACTGACTTACAAAGTAGGTTTATCTTGAAACATACTCAACATTCCACCCATATGCCAATATTCTAGGCATTTATGATATATATTTAACTAAATTAGTGGAAACAAAACTATATGTAGCACCACTATCAATAAAGATTTTAACATTCCTACCAAAAATATTACCCCTTATCAACAATGAAGTGGTTTATCCTTCCAGATATTGGTTTTATATCGCTGCATAAATCTTGTGCACTGGTTCCTTATGTGCAATTCCCTTGTATATTGGTTCCTTTCCTTTTGAACTCAATCTAAAGAGCATAAAAAATGGCTCACTTATCAATATAAATTGAAATGCATCTAATCTTCTAAATAAGCATGTGAAAGAGATGATAAAGTAAGAAAATAAGTGATAAATAAGTTAAGAAAATGGGGGGTTCTCCTTGTATTTATTAATTTTTCAAATAAGAGGTTACAATACATCCCTTTGAGGGCTTTCAATTTGATACATTTCAAGTTACAAAGTTTGAAGGATCCAATCCCTCCATGAACCTATGGCATGCTTTCAATGTTCCTATCACACTCACGATGAAGAGCGGGTTTGCACTGTCGTTTCTTTGAGCTATCTTTCTTCTACTCTTTAGCTCCTTCCTCATGCATTGAAATATTTGTACCTACACACAAGGAATTAAAATATGTTAATAGCATATGCGTATGATGATAAAATCTATGAAATGCATGCAGTATTGAATTGAAAAAGTGCAATCGACATATCTAAAATACTCCAAATGACTTGAAAACTTAGCATGATGTCTACTATATTATTTTGTAAAAATTTGAGTAGAAATAAAAGTGATATTATGAGTAGAACTTGTGGCCATCCCTAGGAGGTCCAACTAGGATTGTAATCACAAAAACATTAATTAACATATCAAAACCACTCCAAAATTTACCAAAATTGAATATGATGCTAATACCAAGCTATTAAATTTATCTATCCTAAAATTGAATTAAAATTATGAACCATTTCATCCAACTAGAACTACTAACCATCCCTAGTGGGGACGGCTACAAAACATGGTGGTTTTTACCACCAATTCCACTTGGATCTAGTCTACAATTCTCCTAGGGGTGTTGTCGTCAAATTTGGTAAACTAACTCACTCAAATTGATAGGTTTTGAAAAGGATGAATGTATTTGGGTATGTCTTGAAAACACCTTTGATTGACGATGTTTCCAAGGACACATATGAGGGCAAAAGGTGAGGGAAAATATCAGCAACACTTCATGGTCAATAATTACAAAAGTCTATCCTTTTAAATTGAGTGCAAACATTTCAATTTAAAGCCCAAGAGGGCAAATGGGTAAAATGAGGTAAGTTTTGGCATGTAAAGCAAGTGCTACCACTTGGAAATACCTTTGCCATGGATAGGGTGAAAGAGGATTCCCATTTGGACCTCCAATCTGTAGTTCCTAATGGCCATGAAAACCTCCTAATCTATCATGAGTGATTGGACGAGATAAATGGAAGAAATTTATTGCCATTTGTCCCACCCTTTGACTTTTGAGGGTTAAGACCATGGTCATCCCACCCAGATATGGTTGCTTGTGGTCATCCTTGTATGGGATGACCATGAATTATGGCCATATTGGAGTGGGACAACCATGGCTACATGGACCAAAACCTCAAAAAAGTGGTTGGGACCCCTAATTAACCCCTGAGGGTTGCCCAATGGGGCCATACAGTGATGATAAGAGTGGCATCTTTGCAGTATTATCTGATTTACATGATTTTAGTGTCTACACAATCCTGCTATGCATGAAAAATTATTGACATAATGTTGTTCACTACATTTGAAGCATCTGGTATTGGGTCTTGGATGAATTTTATGTTTCTACCCATCATCTTTTTTCATTGTTGATGGATAGTTAACATATCCCTATGATGGTCTATTGTTACCATTATTGTGATTATTATATTACGATTCTTTCCTTAGAACCTCTTCCTAAGCTTTCCTTGTTTCCTATCATTCCTTATATCCTATTTGGAGAAGTTATTATTTCCATATTCTTCTTCACACTTTACAAAACATACACTATTTATTTTCCTTTGCCCTGTTCGTCTAACCCTTCATAGTCAAAATAATATTTGAGATAGGTTTCAGCTTTTCTATCCAAATAATAGGCCTTTTATAGAGTAGTAGGTTCCCACGTATCTACATCTTATCCTATTCTAGAATCTGATCCTAGTATAAACTTATGGATCTTTATTTTCTCATTGTATGTCAGCACATATTTTAGTAGCTTGAAAAATCTTTGACAATAATTTTCCACTATCCTAGTTCCCTCTTGACGTTTAGTGAACTCTTCAAACTTCCAAAAATAGAAATGTTCCATGAGAAATCTATCTTCAAAGGATTTTACAAATGCTTCCCACCAATCCAAGCCAACACCTTGAATATGTAGAGTGGCGTAGGATGAATGAGTGCTAGTAGAATAGTTTTTCATAGTACAATATAGTTCTATCTCTTTCAGCCAAGCTTCAACTTTGTCACCATATTCCTCTCCATTAAACTTAGAAGATTTTAAATATTTCATATCCTTGCCCAAATCAGCCTCTATATGAAACTTGGATTGTTGTACCTTAGTAAGAGGTCCATTTATCTATCCCACTCTTGAGTTTCTCGTCTGAGTTTCCAAGTTTAATATAGTATTCAAAAACTATTTGTACATCTCAATATGTTCATGCATTTGGGCCACTATTGTTGTTATATTCTATTTTTCATTGCTAGGATTATTTGAACCTACATTTGGGGTTTTATCTTATTCCTCATCAATGGGTTAATACTTCCTCTTCTCTTCGATGGCATTCTCCTTGACCACACACAAAAGATTCAATAGAAATTAGTTCACCATAACAACTAAATTCTTAGTAATGCTTGACATAAGCAAATGGATCTATCCACACACCTAGGGATATTTTCTTTCACAACTAATATAGTTTTGCATAGTGAGCCTCCACTATGAACCATGCTTTGATACCAAATATTACACCCCAAAAATTTTCGTATCATATATATATATATATATATATATATATAACCTATATTGGAGTCCACCCATACCTACTACTTACATGAGTCCACCTATGAAAGTGAATTGGGTACAAATATGACAAAAAGTATCTAACCTATTACTACATAGTGTGAGCTACCTCTACTTAGTTGATCGAGAGAGATCAAACTATCTAACACATTTCACAAAATTCTATATTTGTGAATGCTCTTAGATCCATATCTCACACAATTCTATCTATGTGAATGTCCTTGGCTAAACATTTCATACCATTTCATCTACATGCATGTCCTTAGCTCAATATATCACATAATTCCATCTACATGAATGTCCTTAGCCCAAAATTTCACATAATCCCATCTAGGTGAATGTCCTTATCTCAATATTAACATAGTCCATATTACTTCAATGGCTAGATTCATCCTTCTTCAACAAATCAAAGAGGAATGTGACTACTCATTGCTCCTCACACATGTTAATCTATGTGATAATACTTTACTAGATGGGTTTGAATCCTTAGGTTACTACCCTAATTAATTCTTGGTATTGTGAAATATTAGTTTACATTTATTTTAAAATGGACTCTACCTGATCACTACGTAGGAAACATCTCAAACAAAGCTTAAGAAAAAAGTGATATCCCATTCTACAATAGTGAACTGCAAAGTATCCAAGCTTAGAATGCAAACAGACCAACACAAAGTTGTTATTCTTATATCCTTTTAAGGAGTACACTACTCAATATCTTATCAAATTTAACATGAAACCTAGCTATCTATGAATACTGAATTCTATTTCCTAGAATAACCTGGAAGTGCCCTATCAAGTCTAGAGCTCAACTCGAATGATGAAACACACCTTTTTTTGTAAGAGATAGATTAAGGTTATTACTTTTATATTCACTATAATCTGTTTCAAGTAAATGAGCAATCTAAGATAATGAAATCAAAAGAAAAATCCAAATAACATTATATTTTCAAGAATGAAGATAACATTCATAAATAAAAGAGAAGTTCATATTATTCTAAAATAATCTTATTATTTTCATCTCACACTACAATTTCCAAAACATTCTACATTCATGATATGAGAGACTAATATTATAATCCATAAATGTCTCCCTTATCAACAACATTTGTATAACAACATTAACAAGACTCTATTGGAGTCGTCAAATTCCATCGTAATTACTTTTATTACAATCAAGTCATAACAAACGTCACTAGGACATTCTTTCACCGCCATGATATTACATAGTATTATTTTAGCAAAGTCTTGGAAACTCCTAAGTTTCCTTCACAAGGGAAACACCAAAAACTTATTTGCTAGAACATTTGAAACATGTATCTAATTTTGATTGAATACTTTTTTTCTTAACAAGATGGTTCAAGAGAGCATTATTACAGTATTCATTCGCCATTCCATACCTATGTCAAGTGAACACTTATTCAAGCATATGGAATTAACCACCAAGAAGATATTGGTCTTAGCAAGGGATCAAAGATGACCTCCCAAAATCAAAACATCATGATTTCTAAAAACAAGCATACTTTCCTTTGATGCATCTTTATTAAATAAATTCATTTCAGATTATTTCCAATACAAAGTGGAAACAAGACTATTTCCCTATTCTTTTCAATAAATAGTTCAAAACAAAGACTCTTTTATCAATATTTCTAATACAAAGTGTAAAAAAAGACTCTTTTCTCAATATTTCAAATATAAGTGTAAACAAAGACTCTTTTCTCAATATTATAGAGCACACTAAGAATGGAGGGAAATATACAATTCTAAATGAATGCTCAAACAACTATCGCCTTACTAGAGTAAACCATATCCCTTTCTTTTTCTAGCATCAATTTTATTAATATTTAAGAAATGAATATTGAAACATTAAAATTTTACTTCCAACCATTTATCATTAACAAGCAACGTAAGATAATGTTCATATATTTAAGAAAATAATCTACAACATGAACACCTATGCATGCCTGATGGAAACAACCAATCTTATAAACTCTCAAGATACTAAAATATCAATAAAACTAAAGTGAACACACTAACACTCTTTTCCTACGTTCCACGCCTTTCCAAAATAGTTGGATACACTATGTTCTTGTTGGAAATATTGAGTTGTCATTAATGTAAAAGGTAGAAATATATTCAAGGATGAAATGTGATTTCAAAGGCATAAAAATATTCAAGGTTGAAATCATGAGTTATCATTGAAGTGCAAGGCATATATCTTCAAAGATGATTTAATGTTGTCAAAGCAAAAGTGATCTTATATGCTTTAATATTTAAATAAATATTTAAATATTAAAGAAGAGGGTTTATATTTAAATCAAAGGATTTAAATATAGTGTAAAAGTTTAAATATTTAGATATTTTAATGTTCAAATTATGGGAAACCTCCTTAAGAGCACTATGCAAAAGGGAATTAAATATTATGGGTCGACCATGCAAAAGGCTAAAAATTCAAATATTCAAAGATGTTGGGCTGACTTCATTGGGTGTGCATAAAAAGCATATAAATATAAGCCCTAAATTCATTTTGAAAAATACAATGTAATTCAAATAATATCGATTGAGTGGAGAGCGACAACGAGAAGGAGGGAGGAGAGAAGCATAGGTTTTCGCAACATCGTAGTAGAAAGAAAACTTTAAACATTGGTTTGTGCCACTTCTATCTCAATCAAGTGGTTAGACCATTCAGTAACCCAACTCACGCTAGGGTGTTGTGTTGCAAGAGGTTAAGGGGTCAAATATCTTTGATTGCATTTTGTTGAAGAGTTAAAGATAGAGCTACGAAGAATTTAAATAGTTTTTTTGCACCTTTGGTTCCATCCATTGGGATAGCCTAGTCGGTTGCCTAGATTTTGTGGAGCGTTGTTGTGTAGGAGATTAAGGGGTCGAATCTCTTTGATATCATTTTTCTAAAGAATTAAAAATAGAGCACCGAAGGAATTAAATATTGTTTTACACCTTTTGGTTTCATGTGCTACATTAGCACAACTGGTCAATAGCTTGAGTTAGGGCACTAAACTTCCAGAGGTCAAGGTATCAAATCCCATCCGTGGTTGTGCAAGATATTTATAAATTTTGTTTTATTAAATTTGATAAAAGGGGAGATATAAGGCATAGTATTGGGATTTGATTTTTGAAAATTATAAAATGGGAAATATAAGATGTAATGTTGTGATTTGATTTTTGCAAATTATAAAAAGGGAGATATAAAGAGTTATTTTTAAGCTTTATTGTGTATTTTTTGAAAGAAGTTATAAGGGTTTAAAAGTGGTTGATTTGATATTTAAATCAAGAAGGGAAAAAGAGAATTATTGTCCAGATTTGAAAAGCACATGCAAGAGGAATATCATCATCACTGAGGTAGATTTGGAGGGCACATATTTGGAATAAGTCAAGGTGTCAAGTACACATATTCATCCAAGCATTCAATTGATAAGGAAGGAAAATTCAGCCATTTCAATAAGAAAAGGTGCATATGATAGTGGAATAAGAACAAGGTATTAGCATCTCCAAGTCAACACACCAGTAGTTATCCAATGCTAGACTTGAGCTACCTTTAAAATGTAATAAATGTGAGATATGTGGAAGCAACAGAATTAATGGATGTAAAGAACATATTGGTCATTTCAAGCTTACTACATTAGTGCATATCATTCTCCATATGTTCTTGAAGATCTCTGGGTAGAATATGTGTGTATTACTACAAAATGAAAAATTATAGATCAGATTTGTGAGTATATTTATGCATTGTTTATGATTGGATTTGGGAGTAGATGAGAAATATTTGTAAGTAGACTTTTGTACGGTTTTGGAGCAGATTAGAACAGTGTTTGTGAGTACATTTGAGCAATATTTGTAAGCAAGTTTTGGTGTAGATTAAGCAAGTTTTGTGAGAAGGCTTTGCAATAAATTTGAGCAAGTTTTGTGAGTAGGCTTTGGAGAATATTTGAGCAGTTTTCTAAGTAATATTTGGAGCAAATTTGAGCAGGTTTTTTAAGTAGGATTTGAAGTAGATTTGAACAAGTTTTATGAGCAGGTTTTGGAGCATATTTGAGCAGTAGGTATGAGCAGGTTTTGTGAAAAATATTTGAGGATAGAACTGAGTATATTTTTGACCAGACTTGAGCTAGGGGATTGGTGTCTCCTGTGGATTGATGTCCATAAACTTGAGAGGATATTTATGTCTCCTATGGATTGGTGTCCATGAACTTGTGAGGGGATTGGTGTCTCTTGTGGAATGGTGTCCACAAACTTGAGAGGGGATTAGTGTCTCCTATGGATTAGTGTCTACAAACATGAGAGGAATTGGTGTCTCCTATGGATTGGTGTCCATGAAATTGTATAGGGGATTTGTGTCTCCTATGGATTGGTTCCTACGAAATTTATTGAAGAAATATATAAGCAATATTTTTTCATGGTTTTCTCCTGAGAGGGTGTTTCCACATAAAATATGTCTCTTATATGTGTGATTATTTATGCATTGTTTCATTATTGCATTGATATTATTTGAATTTATTTCTTTGGAAATAAAAGAGAAATTATACTATTCACCCCCCTCTTTTTTTTTATTTGTGGAAAACATCCCAAAAGGGATGCCACTTTTGGGTAAGACCCAAGGAGGCAGGGGTATCCATTCCACCAAAAATGCCCAGGACTCGGACCTGGCCTACCACCTTTGACATACTCAAGGAGCAAACAAACACACAAAACCAATTTAAAAATAAGTAAAAAAATAAGTAAATAACAACAAAAATAATAAAATAAAATAAAAAACATGCTCCTTGAGTGTGTCAAAAACAAAAGCACAACCAAACACGCACAATAAGATAAAAGAAACCACAACACGAACCACATAGAAAAACACAAGAACCACATAACAAAACACAAACAAGACAAAAACAACAGAACACTACAAAGACATAACCCAAAAAAAAACATGAAAAATAAACACAACCAAAACCTAAAAAATTAAAAAAAATAAAATAAAAATAAAAATAAAAAACAACCAACAACATACAATAAACAAAAACAAAAAACATAGAAAACACTCACACATAAAAACACGAATTAACACAAACAAAGAGAAACCCAAGAACAAGAACGAAAAAAACACAAGAACAATAAAAAAAAACATTAAAAAAAAAAACACAAAACAAAAAAAACACAAGAACAACAAAAAAAAAAACAAAAACAAAACAAAACAAAAGAACCCACCCACCTTAAAAAACTAAACAAAAAAAGAAAAAACAAAAAAGAAAAAGAAAAAATTGAACATAACAATGACCTATCTAGACCAGAAGACTATTAAGGCAAGAATCAATAGAGGAAACAAAAGAAAGAATAGAATGAGCTAGGGAACTAAAAAAAACTGAATGAACCAAAGAGAAGAAAAAAAAAAAAACAAGAAGAAACTAGGTACCTTCGAACCGGAGCCATCCAAAGAAATGATAGAAAGAAGAGCTTCCCTAATTTGAGAAGCCCACCATCTAGGAGGGTGGCCATAACAAGTAAGATCACCTTTGTCCAAAGCCCAATTAGCTAAAGCATCAACACTCTTGTTTTGATCTCTCTGACCACATGATTGTAATCAACTTTCAAAAATCCCATCTGGATTAATTGAATCTTCTCAATAATTCTTTTTATTCTCCAATCCACCTTATGATTCTTAGAAGGAGTCTTCAAGAGATTAATCATAAGTTGAGAGTCAGACTCAACTAACACCTTTTCCCATCCAACCTTAGTAGCCTCCTGAAGGCCTCCGAGGATACCATACCCCTCAAGCAAGGTTATTGGAAAGAATACCCAAATTCTCAGCAAAAGTAAAAACCAGGGAGCCATCCGAAAGTCTACCAATTCCTCCCACACTGGCTTTTCCAGGGTTCCCTCTAGAGGCTCCATCAGTATTGAATTTTCCAAAATCCTTAGGAGGAGGTTGCCAATTTCTTGTCCTATCCATCTTACTAATACTCACATTCCCTTTAAGTTGGTTGCCCTTAGAAGATTTAATATTCAATATTTGCATCACTTGATCCCATCTTTGGTGGGAGTTTTGGGGGTGATTAAGGAGTTGATGGACTGATTCAACTAAGTTGGCTATGGTATTTTGCCAAATATAGTGAATATCCTTCCTATCTTGATTAAAAATTTGGTTGTTCCTTTCATTCCAAATATTCCAAAGAAGAATGGTAGAACCCATCCAAACTAACTCGCCTAATAAAATGATCAACACCCTCTTGATTAGGCCAATCCCTCCAAAGTTGTTCAAAAGTAAAAAAATTGGACCACTGTAAGCCAAGTAAAGTGGCCATTCTCCTCCATAGCTCGGAGGCTAAAGTACACTCAATAAAAATATGGTTGAGAGTTTCTACATTCTCTTCACACATTTCACATCTAAAAGGGCCATGAAAACCATGCTTCATTAGTTGCTCACCAGTAAGCACCCTACGATGCAATAAAAGCCAATTAAAGAACCTCACCTTAGGCCAGATATTTTGAGCCCACAATCGAGAAAATATGTCAGAAGAATGGTTGGGATTATTATGGCATAAGGTCAAATAACCTTGAGCAACTGAATACTCACCCTTAGTAGTGTTGTTCCATCCAAAACAATCTTTTTCATGGGACCAAGAGAGGGATCTCATATGAAGGATGCCTTGGATATCTTGTCTTTGCCTTTCTGGGATTTGAATAGGCCAGTCCTCAATAGGGATCCAATATCTACCAACCTTTGAATTACCAGTATGGTACCGACAGTAATTAGCCACCTTTATCCAATTAGCTCGGTGAAGCTCCTCCATCCAAGGCCTCCAATCGAGAAACTGAGTTATCAAAGGCTTGTGACCATCCCAAGAATCTATCCAAAAATTTTCCTGTTGACCATTATGAATGATCCAAAATAAATTTTTCTTTATCAAATCCTCACCAGTCTTAAGAACTGCTAAAATGGGAGAACCTTTGGTAGGAAGTTGATAGCGAACAAGGTCTTCAGGACTTTTGTTCTCAAGATATTTAGCACGGAGATTATTGGCCCAAAGAGCATTGGGGTTATGCAACATCCTCCAATATAATTTAGCAGCTAAAGCTTTGTTGTTATTAATAGAATACCAAAATCCTAACCCCCCTTCATTCTTAGGAAGACATAAAGTATCCCATTTCACCAAGGCCCATTTTATTTTCTCCTTAGTACCACTCCAAAGGAAACGATGACTGATTTGATCCAATTCTCGAAGAACAACAAACTTTGGGATATTCAAAATGGAAGAAACATAAATAGGAATAGCTTGAAGGACTGATTTTACCAAGGTGATTCTACCCCCTAGAAGAAAGCCACCTGTTGGTCCACTTTCCAATTTTCTTCTTGACTTTGTCCAACAACCAATTCCAATCTTTATTTTTCTCCCTTTGAATATTTATGGGAATACCTAAATAAGTGATTGGAAGGGAGGTCTTCTTATATCTTAATTTATCCAAGACCATGGATTCCTGTCTAGTAGAGCAGTGAAAGAAAATAACTTTAGATTTGTCTTCATTGATCAATTGCCTAGTAGCCTTAGAAAAATAGCTAATGATTTGCTTAATATTAGAAGCTTCCTTAACTGTAGCTTTACCTAAAAGAGTAGAGTCATCCACAAATTGAAGATGAGAGATAGGTCTAGCTCCATGAGCAATGGTAACTCCCTCAAGGGTTTTTGTTTCCCTCTTTTTGGTTATAGTCCTACCCAAGCATTCAACAAGAATGATGAATAAATAAGGGGATAGCGGGTCACCTTGCCTAATACCTCTGGAAGCTGGGAATGACTGAGAAGGCCTGCCATTGATAAGAACTAAGTAGGAAACTTAAGAGATACATCCCATAATCCAATCCATCCAATCCTTAGAGAAACCAAATTGCCTCAAAACTTTGATAAGGAAGTGCCAATCCACTTTGTCATAAGCTTTGGATAAGTCTAACCGAATGAACATGGAAGGAGATTTTTGCATATCCATGGAATGGATGGCTTCCTGAGCAAGAACTATCTCATCTACTATTTGACGTCCTTCCACATAACCCCTTGCTCTGGGGAAATAATCTTATGCAAAAGAGGCTTCAACCTTTCTGCCATGATTTTAGTAATGATTTTGAGAAGAACATTACATAAAGCAATAGGTCTAAAAGCTGAGATATGATCAACCTCTTGAGATTTTGGAACAAGAGTAATATAAGTTTTATTGATAACCTTCAAAATTTCTTTGGCTTTCCCGGCTTCTTCCACCACCTCTAATAAATCAACATGAAGGATATCCCATAACTCTTGGTAGAACTCAATGGGAAAACCATCAGGACCTGGGGTTTTCCCTTTTTGCATTTTAAAAACTACTTGTTGAAGCTCATTGATAGTAACAGGAGCAGTCAAAATAGAGTTCTCCTCAGAAGTGATAAGAGAAGGGATTGCTTGAAGAACATTTTGTTGTGAAGCTGAGTCAAGAGGAGTAGCAAGCAAAAATATTGGAAAAGTAATCAACAACAATAGAGTTCATGCCATCCCAAGTATAAACAACATCTCCAGAATCTGATTTTAAGGAAGAAATAAAGTTGTGAGATCTTCGAGCTAGAAGATATTTGTGGAAGAAATTTGTGTTTCGATCTCCTTCTTTGAGCCATTGAATTCTAGATTTTTGCTTCCATAAGATTTCTTCTCTTTTTTCCCATTCCTCTAACCGAGTTGTGAGTTTAATTTCATCTGCACTTCTCTTCTCTGTGAGGCCATCTAAACGGATTTTCTTATTCAAATTTTCAAGATGAGCAATAACTTCATGTTTTTTTTATGAACATCCCCAAACTCTTTCCAGTTCCAAGTCTTGATTTTGGATTTAATGTATTGCAGTATTTTGGCAAAAAAGAACATCTTAGTCCCATGCCTAGGTTTACCTTCCTTCCACCATTGTTGCACATGAGGTCTGAAGGAAATGTCTCTAAGCCACATTAATTGAAAATGAAAAGGAGAGAAACTCACATTGGTTTTCCACATTTCCACCATGATCGGCCAATGATCCGAACCAACATTATTAAGAGTCTTCACTTTAGGAATGTGACCATGGATTAAGAAATTTTTAGAGAGCAAAAACCTATCCAATCTCTCCATTATACAAGCTAAGCCTTGCCTTATGTTAGACCAAGTCATAAGGCCATTATCTGGTTGGATATCCACAAGATGGAGGTTTGCAATATATTCGCTCATGAGGTCAGTGCTTTTGTCCAAATTTCTATTTCCCCCATTTTCTCATCCAGAGAGAGGATGGTATTGAAATCTCCTCCGATCAAGATCCAAGCTTCAAGAAAATGAGAGATAATATGAGTAATATCCTTCCACTATCTTCTTTTTTCCTCCAAAGAAGTTGGAGCATAAATAGTAATGCAGAGCATAATTTGGTTGGAATGTCTACTTTGAATAGCTATAGCCAACAAACCCCAACTGCCAACCATATGGTGAATAACTACCTCTTTTGGGTCCCAAAGACAAGCAATGCCACCAGAAGTCCCTTGGGAACCGAGGGAAACCACTTTTCCACACTCTAGGGCCAAATTTTACTGGCAATTGAGTCCATATCCTCCATTGACATCTTTGTTTCTTGAAGGAAAACAAGATGTGGATGATTTATCTGAATCATTCTTCTAATTTCATTTTGTTTTGAAAGACTCCCTTTGAGTCCTCTAATATTCCAAGTGATGATCTTCATTAATACCAGGGCTAAAAAAGTTGGGAAGGGCATTAATCTTACCTTCCTCTACAAGCTTTTCACCTTCTTTTACCATATGATATTGATTGGTCTTGCGACCTACTTTTTGATTAGAATCCATCTTCAATTTTTTTCCCCTATTTCTTGACTTATTCCAATTGAATCTGAGATGGCTTCTAACCTTGAAGAATGCTCGTACATAGCCAAAATTTTACTAGATGGTTCAACGGAGTCTATATTGGGACCTGCATTATTTAAAGTTTTGACATTTGAAAAATTGTTTTTCTTGTGTAAATTTTCTTCCTTTTTTTCTGTTGAAAACCTTTGATTTGTTGGTTTGTCTCTGAGTTCTTCCCTTCATATTTAAATTGTGTTTCTAAGATTTTAGTTTCCATTATTTCCTCTTCCTCACTTGGGACATCATTTGTGGAAAGGATTTCAAACATATTAGCAGATGACTTTGATTGATCCTTCATAACTGGTTTTTCTGAGTGTTCTTCTTCTTAGGTATTTGGAAACCTGCTGAGTTTATATCTTCTTTCTTTTGATCAAGAATTTTATTTGGGCAAGCACTGGCCAAATGACCATATTCATGGCAAATTCTACAATGAAAAGGAATGTTCTCATAGTCCACTACTTGCTCCCAAGTGTCTTCCCCAAATTGTAATGTGATATTTTTAGGTAGGGGTTTGTCAAAATCCATTAAAACACAAATCCGAGCATAAATAATATGTTCAAAATTTTGAGTACAATCAGCAGTCATCATAAAAGTTCCTAAAGAGTTTCCAATTGAAGAAAAAATAGTAGGATTCCAAAATTCAATAGGGAGGCCAAAGAGTCTAACCCACACGGGAGCTATAGAAGGCATCTCTTCTTCGGATTTAAATTTAGTATGCCAGGGCTTCATGAAAAGCCCCGCCCTTCCAAAAAACCAAGGACCCCCTTGAAAATTTTTCTCTCTATCTTCATTATTAGCAAATAAAACAAGAAAATAACCATTTGGATAAATAGAGATTTGTAACTCACCTTTAGTTTTCTAGCTTTTTGTAGCCCAGACTTTGAAAGCAGATAGACTCGAACGAAAACCCACGAACCGACAAATTAGTCCTCTTTTTTCCAAATCTTCAATGCCAGTTTGAATGTTACCCATATCAAGCTTAACAATAGGAGTTCCATCAGCTACTTTAAGACATCCTGACTCCATTTTCCTGGGATCAATCTTAGGCATTCTTAGAGGTTTATGGGAAGCCCTAAGATTGATATTAGCATTGGGCTGAGGTTGTCCACCATGGAGGGCATCCCTAAAATTTATTTTTGGGGCTGAGTCTTCAAAATTCTTACCCTTGACAAGGGTTTTCATAGTAGAATTATTTTGTGGGTGCACCTTAGCACCAGATTCACTTGAGATATGAGCCATTTTTTGATCAACTGCTTGAAACTTGTTTCGTGATCTCTTTAATCCTTGCCCTAGACATCGTGGAAAGGTATGGTTTTCACTTTTATTTTGTGCAACAAATTGGAAGCGTCACATCAAAACCGTTGTCCCCCATATTTCCTACTAAAATATTGAGCATAAACCACAAAAATATTGGCCGCTAGGGCCCGAAGGCCCTAAAAACCAACCTCTGGAGCTGCTTGCACTCAACCCAGATGAAACCCTCGCATAGCCACTTGCCAAATATCTCATTCACACATAGGGATGTGCTAGGATATGTGTTGCTCCAAATGATATGAAAATTTGTGGAGATGTTCTAGGGTTTTTCAGGCATCTACCCTCAAAATTTCAGCTCAATCCGAGTTCGGATGAGTGAGATATGGTCAAAATGAGTTTGACAGTTTGGGAAGTCCTACGAAAAATGTCCTTCCACATCATCCATCTATTCATCCCCCTCTTAGTATAAGATTATGTTATTCAATTGGCATTAGAGCAGGTTCCTTCGTGAAAGCCTAACAACTTAAATTAAGATCTTACAAGAACACACATAGCTAGCCAAGAAGGTTTTTCATCAAACATGGATCCATTATTTTATGGGACTAAGTATGCTTTATGGAGTATAAGGATGAAAAATTATTTGATAGCACATAGCTATGATATATGGTAATCCATTGAGAATGGGTTCACACAACCTACAACACCTCCCATGGATCAAAGTGGAAAGAAACCATATGAAAATAATTCCAGGGCAATGAACGCAATATTAAGTGGATTATGTGTATCAGAGTTTATGAAAGTCATGCAATGCAATTCAGCAAAATAAATGTGGGATAAGTTACAATGAACATATGAAGGAGACGATAAGGTTAAAATGATAAAACTTCAAACCCATAAGAGGAAGTTTTAATACTTGAAGATGAAATATGAAGAAGATATTACCCAATATCTACTCTATGTTGATGAGGTTGTCAACACCATTCGTGAACTTGGAGAAAGTATTGAAGAATCTAAGATTGTTCTAAAAATATTAAGGTCACTTCCCATGAGGTTTTATGTAAAAGTTTCAGTAATAGAAGAGATGAAGGATATTAAAACCTTAAGCATGGACAAGCTACATGGAATTATCACAACTTATGAAATGAGGACTGAAAAGATCAAACATACAAATGAGAACATAAATTTAAAGCTTCAAAGAAGACAAAGAATAAAGAACTAGAATCAAGTGGAGAATCAAGTAGTGGAGAAGAATCTAACTTTGTGAGAAAAAATAAGAAGGGTCCAAGAAAACACAAAGGTATGCATACTATAAATTTTTTTAACTATGGTAACTTATGTCACTATGCATATAATTGTCCACAAGCTAAAAGTAGTAGTAGTGAAGAAGAAAAGGAATACAAGAAAGAGAAAGAAAGAAAATTTTATCATGGAAAGAATGATAGACATTGTCAGAGTAAGCATGAGAAGAAAATATTTCAAAGACAAGAAGATTTTTTATGTTGAAGAAGCAAGTAGTTCTTCCAGCAGCAGTGGTGAAAGCCTCTCCGATAGTGAAAAATAAGAGATCCTATTTTTGACCATAGAAGAGAAAGAAGATTCTTCTATTGTTGAAGACCAAGAAGAAGAGAAAGATTCAGAAAATGAAGAGGAAGCCACAATTGACATAGAAGAGGAACTTATTTTTTCTCTTGAAGAGGGTTACAAAGGAGAACTCAAGATTAAATGCTCAAGTACAAAAGGATGAGAAGATAAAGATAAAGTTGTCACAAGAACTAATTGAATTATAAATTAAAATTGAAAAGGCAAGGAGAATTGAAGAAGGTATGGCTGAACAGTAAAAGGTAAAAGATCTAGAATGTGAAAGTCTAAGGAAGGGACTTGAAAAATTTAATAATAAGATATATCAGTTTAAGAAAAGTTTAAAAATATTGGATGATAGTATCAAAGTACAAATATCTCCGTTTATAAATACTAGACTTGGTTTTGAAGAAGGTCAAGAGAAACAAAAGCATCAAATAAAGTAATTGAATAAGAGCCTAAGACTTGTGCTGATATGTTGAGAAGTGGAAGCATCAATGAGGAATAAAATAATGCACCATCAAGGGAAAGGGACCATCATAGAAAAAAATGAGAGAACCATGCAGTAATATCCTCCAAGGTAATCAAAGGTTTCAATATCTCTTTCATGGTTACTATTTCTCATTTAACCATTTTGGTCATAAAGCTTTAAATTACAGGATCAATGTTATGAATGATTTTGGCTTCACCAAGAGTAATTTCAATTCATTTGCATCTTCTATGGACTAAAACATCATATGTTACAGATGTAACAATTTTAGGCATACAACTAGATGGTGTAGAACAATGTTCCCTGAATTTCCAAAGTCAAGCAAAAAGAAGAATGGTCAAAATGTTCAAAAGGGTATGATCTTAAAATTTTGGAGAAAGAAAATGAAAAAGAAGAGGAGCATAGTAATTTCATATTTTCACTCTCATATCATAATTGAAGTCTCAAATAAGAGCAGGGAGTGGGGGATGTTGTCAAGTGACTTATATTACAAGCCCCAAGGAGCCTTTTCCATTGATTTCAAAGGGAGAGAGTGTTTAGTAAGGGGGAGCAACTAGTCAGGGGGAGCAGCTTGTGATAATGTTCAATAAAATTCAGTTTCAATATAAGGTTGCCATAAATGACAAAGGAGGAGAAATTTGGAAATATTGAGTTGTCATTGATGTCAAAGGCAGAAATATCTTCAAGGATGAAATGTGATGTCAAAGGTAAAAATATCTTCAAGGTTGAAATATTGAGTTATCATTGAAGTGCAAGGCAAATGTCTTCAAAGATGATTTAATGTTGTCAAAGAAAAAGTGATCTTATATGCTTTAATATTTAAATAAATATTTAAATATTAAAGGAGGTTTATATTTAAATCAAAGGATTTAAATATAATGTAAAATTTTAAATATTTAAAATTTAAATATTTAAATGTTTTAAAATTCAAATGATGGGTGACCTCCTTAAGAGCACCATGCAAAAGGGAATTAAATATTATGGTCTGACCATGCAAAAGGTTAAAAATTCAAATATTCAAAAATGTTGGGCCAAATTCAATGGCGTGCATAAAAATCATATAAATATAAGCCCTAAATTCACTTTAGAAAGTACAATGCAATTCGAATAATATTTATTGACCAGAGAGTGGCAACGAGAAGAAGGAGAGAGGAAAGGAGCATAGGTTTTGGTAGCATCACAGCAGAAAGAAAAATTTAAATATTGGTTCTTGCCACTTCTATCTTAACTGAGTGGTTAGACCAGTTGGTAGCCTAGATCACACTAGGGCACTATGTTGCAAGAGGTTAAGGGGTTGAATATATTTGATGCTATTTTGCTAAAGAGTTGAAAATAGAGCTACGAAGGATTTAAATAATGTTTTTGTTCATTTGGTTCCATCCACTGGGGTAGCCTAGTTGGTTGCCTAGCTTGTGTGGAGTATTGATGTGCAAGATTTTAAGGGATCAAATCTCTTCAACATCATTTTGCTGAAGAATTGAAAATAGAGTGCTAAAGAAATTAAATATTATTTTGCACCTTTTGGTTTCATGTTCCATGTTAGCACATCTGGTCACTAGATCGAGTTAGGGCACTGCACTTTTAGAGGATAAGGGATCAAATTCCATCCATGACTATGCAAGGTATTTATAAAATTTATTTTATTAAATTTGATAAAGGGGAGATATAAGGCATAGTATTGGGATTTGATTTTTACAAATTATAAAAGGGGAAATATAAGATGTAATGTTGTGATCTAATTTTTCTAAATTATAAAAAAGAGAGATATAAGGAGTTATTTTAATCTTTATTGTGTATGTTTTGAAAGAAGTTACAAGGGTTTAAAAATGGTTGATTTGGAATTTAAATCAAGAAGGAAAAAAGAGAATTATTATCCAAATTTGAAAAGCACACGCAAGAGGAAGATCATCATCATTGGGGTAGATTTGGAGGGCACAAATTTGGAACAAGTAAAGGTGTAAATTACACATATTCACCCAAGAATTCAATTGACAAGGAAGGACAATTCATCTATTTCAAGAAGAAGAAAAGGTGCACATGATAGTGGAAGAAGAGAAAGGTATTAGCATCTCGAGTAAGTTATCCAATGCTAGACTTGAGCTACCTTTAAAATGTAATAAATGTGATATATGTAGAAGCAAAAAACTTAATTTATGTAAATAACATATAGGTCATTTAAAGCTTATTACGTTAGTGCATATAATTTTCCATATGTTTTTGAAGATCTCTTGGTAGAATGTGTGTATTGCTGCAAAAATAAAAATTATAGATCATATTTGTGAGAATATTTATGCATTATTTATGATTGGATTTGGGAGTAGATGAGTAGAGTTTATGAGCAGATTTATGCAAGGTTTTGGAGCAGATTAGAGCAGTGTTTGTGAGTAGATTTGAGCAGGATTTGTGAGTATGTTTTGGAGTAGATTTAAGAAAGTTTTGTGAGTAGGCTTTGGAGAAAATTTAAGCAGGTTTTGTGAGCAATATTTGGAGAAAATTTGAGTAGGTTTTGTGAGTAGGATTTGGAGTAAATTTGAGCAGGTTTTGTGAGTAGGCTTTGGAGTAGATTTGAGCAAGTTTTGTAAGAAATTTTTGGAGAATATTTGAGTAGGTTTTGTAAGCAATATTTGAGGACATACCTAAGCAAATTTTTGACTAAACTTGAGCCAAGGGATTGGAGTGTCCTGTGGATTTGTGTCCACTAACTTGAGAGAGGATTGGTGTCTCCTATGGATTTGTTTCCATGAACTTGAGATGGGATTGGTGTCTCCTATGGACTGGTGTCCACGAACTTGAGAGGGGACTAGTATCTCTTGTGGATCAATGTACACAAACTTTAGATATGATTGGTGTCTCATGTGGATTGGTATCCATAAAATTTTATAGCAGATTGGTGTAACCTATGGGTTGGTTCCCATGAAATTTATTTAAGAAATATATAAGCAATAGTTTACCATGGTTTTCTCCCGAGAGAGTGTTTCCACATAAAATATTTATCTCTTACATGTGTGATGATTTGTGCATTGTTTCATTATTGCATTGATATTATTTGAAGTTATTTATTTGGAAAGAAAAGAGAAAAGTTTTATCTTATATTGTTCACCCCCCCTCTCAATATAATCTTTTCTTTAGTTATCATCTGGATCTAAAAGGAACATAAATAAAAAGAGTTCCTTCTATCTCAATTAACAACTAATTCATACATAGTGTCATTCAAAAGGAAATTAACTCATAGATTGAATAGGATTCCTACTCAAACACAACTTATTTTTGGTTTAATTGGCCTAAATGCAAAATCAGTATCCATCCAACCTAGTTCTAAACTTAACTAGATCCAACTTAAACATAGGGTTGTATTTTTTTTAGATAGAGACAACACATTTGATAGAAATATATCAACTCACATCATTCCTACAAAATTTTTGAAGCCCACTCTACAACACAGACGCTCATCAAACTTTTTATAACAAAAAATCTATTACCAATGTAACTAAGAAATAAAAAACACCCACAAAACATAATGCTTCCAAAAACTGCACTACGAAAGGAGTCATATCCACCATTCTATTATCAAAAGTTTTTTCAAGCAAAGCATATTTTTACCACTAACATTTATAGAGCATACACTGTAAATTCATTCCAAATATGAGACCTGACATTGCAAATTCACACCACCAAGAAAACTAGTTTAGGATTACCTAAAAACCACCAACATATCTCAAAGAACCAAACTATTCACCATTGTTGTATATGAAACCCAAAAACACTATATTTTCTCCTCTCGACCAGAACCAAACTGCTTTCATTTTTTTCTATTTTTCTTTCAAGAAAAATAACTCCCCCTACCTCACTCTCCATTCCCCGGTTTACTGGTGAGCACCAAGGAAAACCTTACTCCAAAAAAATTTGAGTACATTCCCTCAAATTTGGAGCACATCGGGGTTACTTCTAGGTGGTGGATAAAAATACATATATTTTCAATTTTACCAAAGTCCTTGCATCATAAATTAAATATTTTAATAAATTAATGGTTTCCCCCTTAGGTTAATTATATTGACTTGCGAAGAGCACTTCAAAGTACAAGTTAACCAAGTTTTCCACATACGAATATGACAAAAAAAACTAAAGTAAATATCTATTCATTTGATCATTAATACTTCAAAATGAAAGAGACTCCACCCAAAATAATATCAATAAAAAATAGACACAATTCAACCAAAGTTTGATATTTTTTTTCTTTTGCAAATAATGTTATGTATCTTCATGGAGGAGCATTTTTTCATGTTGCCCCCTCCCTTTTATTCTAAAAAATAATAAATCATATCACTTCCCTTAAGGAAATTTCATTCTTAGTGGTTAGTTCTTCCTGTCACTATAAAGAGACCTATTATTACACAAGTTCACTTTAATTAGCAACATCATATTCTCACATAAAATTCATGTTTCCCAAAAATAAGCATGGGATCAACCAACATCTATCAATAATATCCGCATGTTGCATTTTGCATAACATACAAGTGTTTTTCATAACAAATCTGAAATAACCATTCATTTCATCAACAAAGTAGCATAGTAAAACATAAACTTAACAAAATAATAAGTTTACCAAGGGAGGGTCATGAAACATTTCCTCCATTTTGCTTTAAACCTAAAATTTTCCAGTACCTTATCTAAGAATCTTCAATTGACCCTATGATTATATTTTTGAATATCTAGTTTGAGAAACATACCAATTTTTTTTCTCTTATTTTATGAGTGTAGATTTTCATGAATGGATATGATTCCATAAGTTATTTGCCTACCTTGCACAAATCCATCTTGCTCCTAGGAAATTAAGAGAGGTAAATAATTTTATAATCATATAGCCAAGCTTATAGTAATAACTTTATACATAGTGTTGCATAAAATAATTGTTATGAAGTCCTTGAAATCATTGTACCCACTAATATTTCGGATGAGTGCTAAGAAAATTGCATTCCAAGACTTAAAGATCATTTTATTCTCCTAGAATTACTTTACTATAGCCCCTACATCATCCTAAACAATATCCCAACAAGATTGAAAGAAACCAGCAGGGAACCCATCAGGCCCACGCGCCTTGTCTTTACTCATAAGGAACATTACCCCTTTGATCACCTCTTTTGAGAAGGTTTTGGTCACTTATTTATTAATTATAAGAGAAACCAATGAGAGAATATACTCTACCACTTTAGCCATAGCCTTTTCATCCTCAATCCGATCAAGAGAAATTTTTTTGGATAGAAGGCCACACCTTCCATTATGTTGATTTTATGTTGGGGATTCTTCAATATCTACTTCCATTAACTTCCCTATAAAAATTTAGGATCTAATGCCATAGTCAAAAATATTTTCCCCATTATAAGTTTGCACGTATAATTTCTATACTTCTACCTACTCATACCATTATAGATTATCAATCCATGTATCTAATATAGGGTCAACAATTCTTAACCAAAATGAGTAATATCCATTTGTCCTCTTAGAATATTTTTCATTATTGATTGTTATCTAGTAGTATTTATAATTGATTACTACCTATATCCTCCTTGTTTCTTAGTATGATAGTTTATTTTCTTTTTATCCTTACATTAAATATCGTATTAGAATTCTCTCTAGT
The DNA here is from genome assembly GCA_028583015.1 of Wollemia nobilis. NCBI lineage: Eukaryota > Viridiplantae > Streptophyta > Pinopsida > Araucariales > Araucariaceae > Wollemia > Wollemia nobilis. The sequence continues at coordinate 210,111 of JAQPPZ010002360.1, forward strand.
TTTGGAGAAATATTATATTCATTAATTTAAAATTGCATGTGGATTCTCACAGTCCATCCCATAGTTTTTATAGGATTTAGGTGCCTATGGAATAATATAGCAAGCTATGATTCAAATAGTTCATCCCTTTATCTTATTTTAATATAATTTTATTATTGATTTAGGTATTTTTTCTCTAACTAAATATTATATTTAACAAAACCATTATTTCTCCATATCCTTTGCCCTATGTTACAAATTATTTATCTTAATTCAAAAATTGACCCTAACCTAGGTCCTCTCCTTGAAGGGTAGACTCTATAATTTCAACATACCATATTTAAACACTTTTGAGATGAGTGATTTTTCTATTTATTTTGGAACCTTTCACTAGATATTTATGAAGAATATAAGCTTACACTGAGAGGGGGGGTGAACAGTATAAGATAAAAAAATTTACTTTTATTTCCAAAGCAGTATTATCCAATATTATCAATTGGAATAATGAAACAATGCATAGATCATCACACACATAAGAGACACAGATTTAATGTGGTTCACCCAATGTGGGCTACATCAATGGAGAAAATATTTCTTATAATTTTTCTCAATAAATCTCTTGGGAACCAATTCCCTATCACAATGTTTATGGGCACCAACCCAAAGGAGACACCAATCCCCTATGATTAATTTTTTGGACCTTTATCCAAAGGAGATACTAATCATATTTTCTTTGGTTTTTTAACCTCTATCCACAGGAGACACCAATATCGTTTGCTCTATTTTTTAAACCTCTATCCACTAGAGACATGAATCTCCTTTGCTCTGGTTGTGGACCTCTATTCATAAGAGACCTCAATCCCATCTACTCTAATCTACTCCAAAAATTTACACAAGGCTTGCTCAATCTAGATCACAAAACCTGCTCAAATAATTACTTAAACCTGCTCAAATATACTCTAAGCCTGCTCACAAGGCTTACTCAAATCATTACTCAAATATGCTAAAATATGCTCTAATCCTGCTCACAAGGCTTGCTCAAATCTGCTTCACCCAATCTACTCAAATATGCTTCAAGCCTACTCACAAGGCTTTCTCAAATATGCTTCACCAAATATGCTCAAATCACTTCTCAAACATGCTCATAAAACCTCCTCGATCCATCTCATAAAAATTGCACAAATCTACTACAAGACTACTCACAAGGCTTTCTCAGATCTACTTCACCAAATCTTCTCAAATCACCACTCAAACCTACTCATAAAACCTGCTTGTTCCAACTCATAAAACCTGATTAAATATGCTCCCGGACTACTTGCAAGGCTTGCTCAAAACGACTCACAAAATCTGCTCAAATATACTCCAAATATTCTCACAAGGTTTGCTCAAATATTCTCATAGAAATTTCTTAAATATTCCCAATTCTTTCATACAAATAATTTCATATATCTTTCCCAAGTGCTTTATTTGATTGAAGTAATTTAGACATATTCTATGCAAGATTTGTTTCATCATGAACATATAGATAATGTGTTAGTATCACAATGACACTGAGAGGGGGGGTGGGTGAATCAGTGTAGCTCTTTAAAACCTAAATCTCCAACACTCAAAGCCAAAACAATGAAAACATAAAACCAAATAAAGAAAGTATAACAAAAAAACATCACACAACACAAGATGTACCAAGGTTCATCAATTTAGCTACATCCCCAAAAATGATTATTTGAACTCCCATCCAAAGCCAGCCTTTACAAAGCACCAAATTTACAATCAATTTACCAGCACCCACTAGAAGGAGCACCGACCCTTGATTTATTTGCACCAATAGAAAGGAGCACCAAACCCTCTACAAAGCACCCACTTGATTTTGATATTGATAATAAAATGACATATATGAATGTATTCACTGAATCCAAAACCCTCTATTGTATGTAAGCTCAAAATTTAAAACTTTCTATTTCACCCAGTATAACATCCCTCTCTCTGCATTACTTAGAATTTGAATCTTCTCTTCTCACAAAAAAATTGATTGTTATCTTAGCTCGTTATGCTAATTACTAAATGCTTTTTGGGTATTGTGAAGCACTTTTTCTGTGAACTCCTCTCAAAAATTCAGCCAAAATGGATATCATATGAGAAAGTTATACCCAAAATACTGAAGTGACATTTTTCACCTCTCCAAAAATCATGGATTTTCACTCTATTTTTCTCCACACACCTCTCTTCACAAAATAAAGTCCCCACTTTTCAATAAAATCCCTTGTCACTTAAAAAGCACACACTTGAATTATTTTTTCCTTTTCAATTTTAAAAATATTTTCTTTAATGAAGCTTCTTAAAACAATATAACTTCTTTTTTTTTATTTTGAGAAGGCATTTCGTCAAACACGTCACATGCAAATAATTGACACCTTACTCGTTATCTTACTTCAAATCCACATGACACCTCAAAAAAAAAATGAAATATGCTCTATTTGATGCCTTGAATGTGTAACAACACTGAAACCAAAACTTTGGTGACTCTGCAAGGTCGAAACGACCAACTGAAGGATTTTGCACAAGTGGAACAAATTGACATAAAAGTGACCTATACCTTTTTTGCAACAATCATAACTCTCACCTTGTATTTTTTTTCTCTAAAATTTGAAATGTAGAATATATGCAATTTTGAATACACCCAATTCGAATCTCACTATATAACTCCTTACGGTTCACCTGTACCACCTCCACAAAAACTGTTGCTAACACACTTTTTCCAAAAAGAGCAATTTTGTGATAGTCTTGCAACGCTTGTAAAATTTACCTCGTTTATATTTTTTCATGGAAATTTGGAATACATGTTATTGAAGATAAACACCACCTCCAGTTCAAATTTCACTATCAAATTCTTCTCGGTTTGCTTGTAGTGCTTTTGATAAAACTACCCTTTTTCGGCCTATACAACCACTTGCCAAATCATCCGCCAAGATACATGAAACATCACCGATCAATCCAAACACTGTGTTGACACATCCAATGCTATTATGGACTATTTTGTGACATGCTATAATGTTCTAAACTGATCCATCCTATCCATTTGTGCTCATGATGACTTTTGCAATTTTTTGATAACTTCTTGACGATTTTTTAACTTTTGCAAATTTGCATGAACAACCTATAACAACTTCACCCGAACATCAAAAATATCCTCATAATCATTGAACATCACTATACATACTATGAAAAACCTCTAAATAATTGTCCACTACATCAACCTATCCATCTGAGTGTGTTGACAACAATGAAAATACTATCGTTGCACCTTGCTCAACAATATCCCCCTTTGGAATTTTTGGCAACACATGCACAATTTCCTGTAACTATTCTCCCCATTTTACAACAAGATCAAAGGACTGCTAAAAACTCCCCCTAATTCCATGCACAACATTATCAGGTAAAAATTATTACACTTAGAAAAAATCACAAACATGAGCAAAAAGATAAACAAATACACAAATGTTCCCCCTTAGAATGTGGCCTCAATAGCTAGTCAATTCTTGGGAAGTGTGACAACTCCCAATTTCTTGCAAAGGTACTCAAAGAATTCCTTGGGAAATGGTTTGATGAAGATATGCACTACTTGCTCTATTTTTGGAACAAAATCCAACTTAACCTCACCTTCTGCAACTTTCTCCTTCAAAAAATGATACTAGATAGCAATATGTTTTGTGCAAGAATGCATAACCAAATTCTTTGAGATGTTAATGGCACTGGTGTTATCGCACTTAACTGAAATAGGCTCACTAATATTTAAGCCAAGATCCTTCAAAGTTTATTTCATCCATAACATCTACATACAACATGTTGCTACAATGTATTATGCCTTTGCTATGGATAAGGAGACTGACTCATGTTTCTTACTGTGCCACGCGACCAACCTATCTCCAAGATAGAATGCACCTCCACTGGTACTCTTCCTATCATCTACACATCTTGCCCAATATAAATCTAAATACACAATAAGGGTGAAGTCCTTACCTTTTGAATACCATAACCCATAATCCATAGTACCCTTGAGGTATCGAAGAATCCTCTTCACTGTTGTCACATGAGTCTCCTTGGGACTAGCATGAAATCATGCTACCATGCATAATGCCTACAAAATATCTATTCTAGTAGCTTTCAAGTATAGTAAGATCCTAATCATAGATCTATACATAGTTTGATCAACATATGGAGATTTTTCATCCTTGCTCAACTTGCAACCCGTTGTCATGGGAGTGCTAACTGGATTACAATCCTCCATTGTGAACTTTTTTAGCATCTCTTTCACATATTTAATTTGAGAAATAAATATGCCCTTCTCCTTTTGATTAACTTGCAATCCGAGGAAATATGAAAATTCACCAATCATTGACATTTCAAATTATTTTTGCATCTTATTTGCTAAATCTTTACACAACTCATATTTGCTACTACCAAATATGATATCATCTATGTATACAACAAGAACAATATGATGACCATTTTTTGTTTTGACATACAAATTACTATCCACCATACCTTTCTTGAACCCTTGCTGAGTAAGATAATTGTCTAGCCTTGCATACCATGCTCGGGGTACCTATTTTAAGCCATATAACACTTTCTTCAACTTGTAAACCAATTTGGGATCATCACCAAGCTGGAAACCATCTGACTGCTCAATATAAACCTCTTCTTCAAGTTTCCCATTCAAAAATGCTGATTTCACATCCATTTGATAAATTTTGAAATTCTTATAAACTACTAAAGCTAGAAATATTCTAATTGCCTCTAGTTTGGCCACATGTGCAAAGGTTTCCTCAAATTCAATACCTTCAACTTGTGCATAGCCTTTGCATACCAATATTGCTTTGTTCTTGACTACCTGTCCATCTTCATTCAATTTGTTTTGAAAGACCCATTTAGTATTGATTATATTTTTATTTGTGGGTCTTGGTACTAACTCCCAAGTCTTGTTTTTATCGATCTAATCTAATTATTCATTTATTACCTTTAACCAACTTTCATCTTTGCTTGCGTCAACAACATTTTTGGGCTCAATGCTAGATAATAAAGAGTAGTTACTTACTAATCTTCTTCTTGTATGAACACCAACTGTGGGGTCTCCAATTATTTTCTCTCTAGGATGATCTTTCTGCCAACTTTCTGTTTTGAATTTCTTGTTTTCTTCCACTTCTAAATCATTGTTTGAATCCTCTGAGTCAATTTTTGGTTTCTTTTACTCATCTCCTTCAATGAACATTTCATAAATTGGGTAGTTCTCTTCATAGCTAATTACTCATTCCATTCCTTCATCAACTTTAACATCGACACTATCCACAATTTTTCTTAGCCTCTTATTGTAGCATTTGTAAGCTTTAATTTTTGATGAATAGCCAAGAAAAATACCTTCATTTGCTCTATATTCAAACTTACCAAGGTTTTATTCAGTTCTTTTGATGTAACACTTGCTGCCAAAAACTTTAAAGTATATTGCTATTGCCTTTTTACCGAACCACAACTCATAAGGATTTTTTCTTTCATGCGTCCTCAACATGCACCTATTTTGGATGTATACTGCAGTATGAATTGCCTCTTTCCAAAATTTGTCTGCTACTTTACTCTCAATAAACAAAGTCCATGCCATTTTCTACATTGTCCTGGTCTTTCTTTCTACCACACCATTCTATTGAAGTGTCCTGGCTACTGAAAATCATCTCCTAATGCCATATTTGTCACAATAATCTATGAAATCCTCTGAAATGAACTCTCCTCCTCTATCTGACCTTAAACATTTAATCCTTTTTCTTGTTTGATTCTCAACTTGGTTTTTGAAAACCTTGAACATCTCAAAAGCTTCTGATTTATGCTTCAAAAATAGTACCCATGTCATTATGGAATAGTCATCTATACACAACATGAAATATTTGTCATCGTTTATGCTTTACGTTCTCATGGGTCGACATAAATCAGTATGTACTAGTTCCAAAGGTTTGCTTGTGTAGTACTCTTTTGTTTTAAATGAGAATCTAGTTTGCTTCCCATTTTAACATGAAGCACAAATGCTATTTTATGGTTTGCCAATAGTGGGAATATCTCTCACTGCTTTCTTTGAGCTATTTTTTACTAGATTTTCAAAACTAATATGACCGAGTCTCTTGTGCCACAACCAATTCTCTTCTTCCTGTCCAATCAAGCAAGCTCCTTCTGAAGTCTCTAAGAGAGTGTACAGGTTGCCAGATGTCCTTTATCTAGTTGTTATCAACTTCCCATTGTTTAACTTTCTGACTTCACAACCTTTCTTCTTAAAGATCACTTCATGACCTCTATCACAAATCTGACTTACGCTCAACAAGTTATGCTTCAGAACAACCACAAACAAGACTTATTTTGACCTGATTTTTCTTTCACTAATCTTAACTGAACCTCTACCAACTATCTTAGCTCCATAATTGTTTCCAAAATTTACTGAACCACCTTCATATTGCTGCAAATTCTCAAATTTTTGTTTGTCACCTGTCATATGACTAGAGAATCCACTATCAAGTATCCATGGTGCAGATTTATTCTACACTTTAAATGTCATCTGTACGATCAAGGATTACTTTTCTTCCTTAGGTCACTCTTTTTCTTTCCACTCAGGTTTGATTATAATTTTGGGATATTGTTTTGGATTTTCTTTTTTAGTAGCTTGTGCATGTTTTTTGGGATTTTTTTTATTTTTTCTTATTTCATTTGGCTAAAATTTTCTTCCCTGAGATTGATATGATGCAAATGTACTTCGATAATTTCTTGCAATATGCCCAAAATTATGACAATTTTAACATTCTACCACATAATCCATCAAAGGTGAAAAAACATTTTTATTGGTAAAATTCCTTGGTCCTACATTATACTTGCAATCTGAGATCTTATGTCCATAACCATTACATTTAAAATAGTAACCAGAAAAGAGATGATTGAACCTGGGTGGTGGTCTTTACCATGTTGTCGTAGGAGCCATAAATCTTCTTCTTCTTTGATGTGTGACATTGGTGAAGCCATCATTATCAATTCTCATTTCGCACCTTGCATTATTGCTTTCCTTTGCATGATTCCTTTTTTCTTGATCAACATGTTTCTTCTCTTCATTATTTGTGGATTCTTCATTTATGGCCTTTGATCCATTTGATGATTCTCCTTCATCAAAACCCAAACCAAATTTGATGCTTGTAGTCTTTTGGTTATTTATGATCTTATCCAGCTTCATAGAACTTTCTTCACATTTGTGATAACAACTAATTTTCTGATTCATCTCTTCTAGCTACATTCTTAAACCAACAATATATTCTTCTAGCTTGTTGCAATAATCTATTTTCATGGTTATTTGCACTTTGAGATCTTAGGAGATTTTCATGGATTCTTCTATCTGTACTTTCAAATTTGTTATGATTTCATTTCGATCCTCAAGATTTCTTAAAGTTTTCTTATTTATTTTCTTTCTATCTTCAATTCATCTAGAGCTACAATTAGTTCCTCTTCCAAATTCACTTCTATGTCAATTTCTTCTTCATCACATTCCTATTCTTTTTCTAGTTTTTCTTCTTTGAGTGCCATGAAAAGAGCTTCACCTGTTTCCTTTTTAGAATCCTCACTGGATCTATCTTCTAATGAATTGAAATTCTTGGAGATGACTATTTTCTTCTTGAAGTTACCTTTTCTAAATTTTATTTTTTTCTTCTAGTCACTTATTTCTTCATGCGATCCTTCATCACTTATGTTCTTCTCATTAAGTAGACATTTAGCTGCAAAATACCCAATGCCTCCACAGTTGAAACATTTAAATGGTAATTTCCTCTGTATTTTCCTTTTCCCCTTTTTAGTTTTCAAACAAAGTTTACTTCCATTTCATCTGATGTCTCTTCTTCCTTAGATTATTGTTTTACTTTCATATTTTTATGGGTTTTAAAAGAAGATTCTCTATCTGTGGGTTTAGATTTTCCTATTCTTATCTCATATACAATCAAAGGACCATGCATCTCATCCATACTAAAATAATTTAGATCTTTAGCTTCTTTTATAGCTAAAAATTTAGAATAAAATCTTTGGGAAAGGGATCTTAATACCTTTTTTTATGATGAAAAAATATTTTATTTCCTCGCCAAGTCCTCTAATCGCATTAATGACTTCATTAAATCTCAGCATATATACCTCTATATTCTCATCTTCATTCATATTTAATACTTTGAACTACGCTCGATGTTTTTGTAACTTGGCCTCTTTGATCTTAACATCTCCTTCATGAATGCTCTTCAGTTTGTCCCATATTTCCTTTGCCATTTTACAACCCATAATATTTACCAGTTCATTTTCCACTAATCCACACATGATAGCATTCTTTTCTTTTGAGTCATTCTCAAACAGTTTCTTATCGACAACATCGATTGGAGTGGTGGGTTTTGTGTATCCACTATCTACTGAATCCCAAATGTCGTATCCCAAAGCACAAATATATGTCTGTATCTTGAGTCTCCAAAATGCGTAATTAGTTCCATCAAACAATGGTGCTTTGTTTGATAAGAAGCCTTTACCACCTGCCATTGTGTCACTTCCAAGATCACCCTAGTCGGTTAAGCCTATTTAGGAACCTCGCTCTGATACCAATTGTTAGTATCACAATGAAACTGATAGGGGGGGTGAATCAGTGTTGCTATTTAAAACGTAAATATTCAAAAGTCAAAGCCAAAATAATGAAAACATAAAACCAAATAAAGCAAATATAACAAGAGAACATCACACAACACAAGATGTACCGAGGTTAACCGATTTGGCTACATCCTCAAAAATAACTATTTAGACTCCCATATAAATCTAGCCTTTGCAAAACACCAAATTTACAATCAATTTATCAGCACCCACTAGAAGGAGTACCAAACCCTGATTTATCTGTACCAACAGAAAGGAGCACCAATCCTTGATTTATCTGCACCAATAGAAAGGAGCACCAAACCCTCTATGAAGCACCCCCTTGATTTTGATATTGATAATAAAATGACATATATGAATGTATTCACTGAAACCAGAACCCTCTATGGTCTGTAAGCTCAAAATATAACACTTTCTATTTCACCCAGTATAACATCCCTCTCTCTGCATTACACAGAATTTGAATCTTCTCTTCTCACAAAAAAAATTAATTGTTCTCTTAGCTCATTCTGCTAATTGCTAAAAAAAATTTGGGTATTTTTTTGGACTTTGTCTATGAACTCCTCTCAAAATTTCAGCCAAAATTAATATCATATGAGAAAGTAATGTCCAAAATACTGAAGTGACGTTTTTCACCTCTCTCCAAAAATCACGGATTTTCACTCTTTATTTTTCTCTCCACACACTTCTCTCTTCACAAAATAAAGTCCCCAATTTTTAATAAAAGCCCTTGTCACATAAAAAGCACACACTTGCATTCTTTTTACCTTTTAAATTTTAAAAATATTTTCTTTAATGAAGCTTCTTAAAACAATATAACTAACTTTTTTTATTTTGAGAAGGCATTTTGTCAAACACGTCACATGCAAAGAATTGACACCTTACTTGTTATCTTACTTTGGAGCCACGTGAAACCTCAAACCAAAAATTAAATATGCTCTATTTTATGCCTTGAAGGTGTAACAAGACTAAAACCAAAACTCTGGCAACTCTGCAAGGTCGAAACGACCAACTGAAGGATTTTTCACAAGTGGAACAAATTGACATAAAAGTGACCTGTACCATTTTTGTAACAATCATAACTCTCACCTCGTAACTCTGTTTTATCTTAAATTTGAAATGTATAATATTTACAATTCTGAATATATCAAGTCCAAATATTGCTACATAACTCCTTACGGTTCACTTGTACCACCTCCACAAAAACTGCTACTGACAAAAATTTTCCAAAAAGAGTGTTTTTGTGACAGTATTGCAATGCTTGTAACATTCGCCTTGTTTCTCCATTTTGGTGGAAATTTTGAACACATGTTATTTAAGATAACAAACACCTCAAGTTAAAATTTCACTATCAAATTCTTCTTGGTTTGTTCGTAGTGCTTCTGAAAAAACTACGTTTTTTTGGCTTGTACAACCACTTGCCAAATCATCTGCCGAGATACCGAAAATGTCACCAATCAATACAAACACTATGCTGACATCTACAATGCTTTTATGGAATGTTTCCCAACATGCTTGCATGTTCTAAATAGATTCATCATCTCCAACTACGCCCGTGATGAATTTTGCAATTTTTTGGCAACTTCTTGACAATTTTTTCAACTTTTGTAAATTTGCACGAACAACCTGTAACTTCACATAAATATCAAAAACATCCTTATAAGCATTGAAAATCACTGTACATACTTTGAACAAACTTCTAACAACTGTCCACTGCATCAACCTATCCATCTGATTATGTTGACAACAATGACAATATTGTCGTTGCACCTTGCTCAACAAAATGATATGCATTAAAATCAATCAATATGTTCTCACATTCATTAAGTCTGTCACTTACACATGTATCAAATTCATTTGCATTCACAATATATCTCTAGTCTAGTACATGATATTTGACCTTCTTATGTACTCCCAAATCCAACCAAGCCAATGCAAAAATTTGATTTACAAGAAAACTATCCTATAACCCTTGAAATTTTTTCTTTCAATAACAATCACAGTAATATACAAATTTACTTCACAAAATTGGTCTATAACCCTTGCAATTTTACTTCTAATATCAATCACTATAATGCACAAACTTGCTTCACAAAACTGGTCTATAAACCTTACAAGTTCACTTCTAATATAAATCACTATAATGCACAACCTTGCTTCACAAATTCTACCACATATGTTTCTAATTTCATTCAACAATGATGCACACTTTATTCTCAAACTCTAGCTCATATATTTCCAATATTAAACAAAGCAATGTACAAATTTTCTCAACTTCAATAAATCACAAATGCTCATCAAATCAATCCTTATACCTCCACCATATGATATCACAAATATTTCTTTCAAAAAAACATCAATCTTTAGAAAGGAATTAAAAACACCATACCTCTAAAACTGCCTTGATGATGATGTGCCCTCAACACCTGTCTTAAAAAAAAATAATATTATTTTTCCCACTTCAAAATAGGTTAGCAAATTCCTTTTTCTCTTCTTGATTAGGTATCAAAATATTCTCATAAAAACCTTTTATTACCTTAAATGTTATGCGAACATTACAAATATCAATAATCATAAGTACACCTTATTTCTCCTTTCTAAGATATGTAAAAATACAAATAACAATAAATCTCATATACACCTTGTTACTTCTTTCTAGAAATTCAAAGCAATACAAATAACAATAAATCTCATATACACCTTATTACTCCTTTCTATAAATTCAAAGCAATGAAATAACAATAAAGCTCATATACACCTTATTACTCCTTTATAGAAATTCAATGCAATTAAATCCAAAACCCTTATTATTCATCAACTTGTAAAATACAATTTTAAATAAACACATGCATCTCATATATTTCTCAGCCTTAATAAAAATAGTTTTCATAAAAAAATTTAAGTACCTCTATTACTACTATGAATCGAACCTCCAACCTCACAACAACCAACACTCTCTCAAGTGCCTTGGCCAAATGCGCTACTGCGGTGAATGAGACCAAAAGGGGTGATGTATCTCTTAAACCACATTTTGTGCACTATCCAACATGAAAACCACAAAACTAATGACAACAAGAATCGATACAGTGACCTCCTACCAAGCAACACTAAGCGCACAATCTTCCACCAGTTGGGCTACCCTCGATAAATGAAAGCTTAGGTGTATACAGTGAAAAATGTTTCGTTCTTCTCCCTTCTCAATAAAAAATCAAAAATTGATGTCAAAGGGGTTCAACCCCTTGACCTTCTACCCAGCAAACCTCAAGCATGTAAGATAAACGATGAATGTTCCTACCTTACTTTTTGCTGTCAAATATTCCAATACTTTTGTCGTTTGCAATCATAGGGTAAACAATATTTTCAATCTTATTTCATGCCGTCTATTATTAAAATCAAAGGCAAATAATCACCAATTTATATGCTCTCAAAAGGTTTATGAATATGTCACATCAGATCAAAAAATGAACTCAAATATCTTCCATAACGTTGGCACCCAAACCTTTGGGTTATAATATTTGAATTAAAATTTATAACTTTAACTCTTTAGACCTTATAATAATAAAATATTCTGATTTAATATTGCACAATTATGTCCCAGCCTTGGTCCTTATATTTTATAGACTTTTGTCGTCATGCCATGAAACCTTTATTTAAATCCTTTATCCCAAGCCTTGAACCTTTATAATATTTTTAAAACTTTGTCCAAGAATCCTTAAACCTTTGTCTTTTCACCCTTAAATATTTTAAACCTTTATCCTTTATTTTTAAAACTTTCATCCAAGCATTATTAAAAATTTTCCTTTATAACATTTAAATATGTAATTTAAATATTATAAACCTTTATTTAATATATTTTACTTTACCTTGTTCTACTTGAATAATTTTCCAATATTTCTAACATCACAACCTTGAGGAAAATTTATGCCCTGAGTATTATGAACCTTTGACATCAATTACCATGCACCTTTGACATCAATGATAATTCAATATGCTTAATATTTCCAACAATATCCCCCTTTGTCATTGATGGCAACCCTTCAAAAAAAATATTTTACTACAACTGGATTCCCAAATTGCTCCCCCTGACAAGATGCTCCCCCTTAATTAATTCTCTCGCCCTCTGACATAAATGGGAAAGGGATCCTTGGGGATAAATATAAGAAACTTAGCATAGTCCCCTCACCACCTCTTTTCTTGAGGTGATCAATTTTGGTATGGGAGTAAACCTACTCCCAACTTACAATACTCTTCTTCCTTTACAATATTATTTTTCCACATTTTTGTAGTCATACCCTTTTGATCCTTTGAGCATCCTTATTCTTTCTTGTCTTTGGAAGTTCCAGAAATTTTTTTCCACACCACTTTGCTTTATGCCCAAAATTATTGGAATTGTAACATCTAATGTTGTAGTTTTTAGAAGGTGCAAATTACTTAAAATTTCTCTTGGTGAGGCCATAATCATTTCTCCCATGAACCCTGCAATGTATAGCTCTATGACCAAAAATATTACATAAGTAGAAATAAACTTGGAAGTAATATTCATATTCAAATTAATTGAAGTTCATCTTGGTGAAGCCAAAATCATTTATGTCTTGAACTCTGCAATGTACACCTTTATGACCAAAATGATTACATGAGTAAAAAAAACCATGGAAGGAATAGTGAAACATGTGTGATTGTATTGGAGGATATTGCCACATGGTTCTCTCATTGATTTTCTATAATGGTACATATTCCTTGATGGTGCAGTGTTTTGTTCCTCATTGATGCTTACACTGCAACACATATCAATAAAGATGTTAGATTCTTCTTCAAATATTGATGTGGGAAAACACTCCTAAATATGATACAAAATGGCACAATGAAAACTTACATTGCATTAATCCAAAAATATATTTATAGGCATGTCTACCTTTACAAAAGGGACATTTAATGCACCCAATCCATGTGAGCATTAAATGTTGTACAATGTGATTCATGTGAATATGGATAATATTAAGAATTAAATATTAATCCCTATCATTCCTCCCCATCGTAGAAGCATTGGACTCCAATGCATTCCAAAGGGAAGAAAAATTTATTTTTGACGTGCATTAAATGACAGTTATGGCGGTTATTGATTAAATTAAATTAAATAAAAATTTAATTTAATGTAACAAATGCATTAATGATAGAAAAAATAAGTGAAATTAAAAATTTAATCTAATTTAATTTATGGAAATGTGTCCAGAAGTATGTGCAACACCCATCGGGATCAAATGGTCATCACCATGGTTTTGAGGTGGAAGCTGGCAAAAAATATTCTTGTAGCTCGTTGCCTAGAAACAAAGCAAACCCATCAAAAATGTGATCGGTTACACTAGACAGAAGGTTGCGACCAAGAGGAAAAAATGTGCACAATAATGGAATGAATGCAACAGAGAACTGAGCAGTTACTTTAGACTAAAAATAGATGTCATCAATGAAATGTGGCAGATCAATACCAAAAAATAATGGATCATTGCTTGAATGAGCAATAAAACGTTGAAAAGCCATAGAGACATTATAGAGCCACACCCGAAAGTAGGAGATCATCATTGTAAAATTGCAAATCATTGACATCATGGTTGTGTGGATCTAACATACAAAAAATTTCATAAAAACTCATTGTAAGTGGGTTGGCAGGTAGATCAAGACCAAAGAATGTGGAGGCAACACTAGAAAGTGATAGATCAATGAAGACCATGATTGGCAAAGGTGGATAATAATGAGATGCAATAAAAATGACATTGATAGTAATGGATTTTGGAGAGCTTGGATCTACAACATCTAAAGGGGTTGGATCTACATCAATGGCTTCAATAGATCTTGGATCTACAATAGGAGCAACAAAAGCCACATCATCTAATGGAAAGATGCTATGAATTTCACCCAGAGACCTTGGTTTGAATCCAGGTGTGGATATATTTTCTTAAATTTCTAGATCAGGGGTATAATCTTGATCTTCTTCAATGATATATTCATTAGCAATGGCATGAATGAGATCATCAGAATCAACTTCTTCAATAGCAATAGCGAGGATTTCAACTTTAAGCTATTGAAAATTGGTAGCCATTTCTACACAAAGTTGTTGAAGTTTAATGGCTAAGTCATCTAGTGAAATGGTCAAAATTATGAATAATGGTAATGATATAAAGGTCAGAGTTAGAGGGACCTAACTAGTTGGGAGTTTTCACAAGCAAAAGTGCTTAAAGATGTCTATGAAAAAAGAAATAATGTTCACCCAATACTAAGATTTTTTGGTGGTTTTCTCATTACTATTTTGAACTAGACTAGCCTAGAGGAAGAGGATACTCATCTATCCAATGTTTAGCTCTGATACCAATGATGTGGGAAAACACTCTTAAAATGTGACACAAAATTGCATAATGAAAAATTCCATTGCATTAATCCAAAAATATGTTTATAGGTATGTATTCCTTTATAAAAATAGTATTTAATGCACCCAATATATGTGAGCATTAAATATTGTACAATGTGATCCATGTGAAAAGGGATAATATTAAGAATTAAATATTAATCCTTAATGATGTAGGAAACACTCTTAAAATATGACACAAAATGGCATAAATAAAAAATTCCATTGCATTAATCCAAAAACATATTTATAAGCATGTCTACCTTTACAAAAGTGACATTTAATGCACCCAATCCATGTGAGCATTAAATTTTGTACAATGCAATCCATATGAATAGGGATAATATTAAGAATTACATATTAATTCCTATCAAGTACCTTCTTTGATGCTTCTATTTTTTTGAGCTTGACTCCTCTTCTTGTACCTTGACCTTCCTCATAACCAAGTTTAGTATTCATAAATGGAGATCTCTATGTTTTGATAATATTGTCCAAATATTTTGAGCTTTTCATAAATTGATATATCTTATTATTGAATTTCTCAAGTCTCTTACTCATAATGCCAGCTTCATGTTCTATCTTTCACATTCTACTTCTTTTACCTTAAACTGTTCAACCATACCTTCTTCAACTTTATTTGACTCTTTAAACTTCACTTTTAAGTCTATGAGATCTTGTAGGAGCTTTGTCTTTGTTTCCTCATCTTCTTGAACTTGAGACTTCAATTATGAATTCTTCTTTATAACCCTTTTCAATTCTCCAAGAGCAGAACTAAGTTCCTCCTCTATGTTAACCATGGTTTCTTCTTCATTTTTTGAATATTTGTTTTTCTAAGTCTTTAATAACAAGAGCATCTTCTTTCTATTCTTCTTGGTCTTTGACAATAGGAGCATCTTCATTATCTTATATGGCCAAAAATAGGTTTTTTCCTTTTCACTATCAGAGATATTCTCATCACTGTCACTTGAAGCACTGCTTGCTTCTTCAACATAAAAACTCTTCTTGTGCCTTTGAAAAATATTCTTATCATGCTTGCCTTGACCATACCTATTTTTATTTAAATAATAAAACTTTATTTCCTTCTTTTTCTTGTAATCCTTTTCTTATTCACTGTTACTACCTCCATTTTATGGATAATTAGCTGCATAGTGACAATTGCTACCACAAATAAAATATTTTATAGTCTGCATACTTTTGTGTTTTATTGGACCCTTCTTATTTATTCTCACAAAGTTAACCTCTTTTTTCACTACTTGATTCATCACTTGATTCTTTTTATTTATTCTTTTCCTTCTTTGAAGCTTTGAATTTTGCCTCTCTTTTTTATGTTTGTTCTTTTTCTATCCTCATATCATAGGCTGTGAGAATTCCATGTAGATCATCCATACTTAAAGTTTTGAGTTTCTTCATCTATTCTATTGTTGAAACCTTTTCATCATACCTCATAGAGAGTGACCTCAATATTTTCTGAACAATAGTAGATTCCTCAATATTTTCTCCAAGTCCATGAATAGTGTTGACAACATCATCAACACGAAGTATATACATAGCAATATATTCATCATATTTCATCTTCAAGTCTTCAAACTTCCTTCTATGTTTTTGAAGATTTGCCATTTTTACCTTGTCGTCTCCTTCATATGTTCTCCGTAAATTATCCCACATTTCTCTTGTTGAAGTACATTGCATAACTTTCATAAACTATGATTCACATAATCCACTCAAAATTACATTCACTGCCTTGGAATTATCTTCATATGGTTTCTTACCACTTGTATCTATATGAGGAGTTGTAGATGTTGTGAATCCATTTTCAAAAGATTACCATGTATCATATCCATGTGCCATCAAATAAGTCTTCATACCCACACTTCAAAAAGTATAGTTAGTACCCAAGTGTTGTAGATGTGTTGAAGAGGAGAGGGAAATCCTCCAAGAGAGGTCCCGGTTCAAATATCCACCCTACCAAAAAGCTAAATTGGGTATCCAAAATCCAATTGATAATGTTGGTGCGGGCAGGGTCGGGTGCGACTCCTGGGTGACTTTGATGGTGTAGAACCCCCTGTTCATGGTCTCTTAGACCAAGGTGGCCCCACAAGGGGTTTTTTGATTAAAAAAAAAGTATAGTTAGTCCCATCAAACGATGGAGTCTTATTTGATGAAAAACCTTCCTTATGATCCATGCGAGTTCTTGTAATATATTCCTTCAAGTTGTTTGGATTTCAAGAAGGAACCCACTCTGATACCAATTGATGAACACAAGCTTATACTAAGAGAGGGGGTGAACATTATAAGATAAAATTTTTTACTTTTCTTTCCAAAGTAATATTATCCAATATTATCAATTGCAATAATGAAAAATAACATAGATCATCACACACATAAGAGACATAGATTTAACATGGTTCACCCAATGTGGGCTACATCCAAGGAGAAAATATTTCTTATATATTTTCTCTATAAATATATTGGGAACCAATTCCTTATTACAATGTTTATGGGAACCAACCCAAAGGAGACACCAATCCCCTATGTTCAAGTTTATGGACCTTTATTCATGGGAGACACTAATCCCATTTTATTTGGTTTGTGGACCTTTATCCATAGAAGACACCGATCTCCGTTGATCTGGTTTTTGGAGCTCTATCTATAGGAGACACCAATCCCCTTTGCTCTAGTTTGTGGATATCTATCCATAGAAGACCTCAATCCCCTCTACTCTAATATCCTCCAATCCTTTAGACAAGGCTTGTTCAGTCTAGGTCATCAAACCTGCTCAAATATACTCTAATAATGCTCACAAGGCTTGCTCAAATCATTACTTAAACCTACTCAAATTTACTCCAAGATTTATTACAAGGCTTTCTCAAATCTGCTTCACCAAATCTACTCAAATTTAGTACAATCCTAATCACAAGGCTTGCTCAAGTATACCTCACCAAATCTACTCAAATCACTACTCATAAAACTTGCTCAATCCAGCTCATAAAACCTCCTCAAATCTACTCCAAGCCTACTCACAAGGCTTGATCAAATCTGCTTCACCAGATCTACTCAAATCACTGCTCAAACCAGCTCATAAAACTTGCTTGATCCAACTCAAAAAGCCTTCTCAAATATTCTACAATCCTACTCACAAGGCTTGCTCAAACTGACTCACAAAAGTTGCTCAAATATACTCCAAACCTTCTCACAAGGTTTGCTCAAATATGCTCATAAAAATTACTTAAATATTCTTAATTCTTGCATATAAACAATTTCATATATCTTTCCCAAGTGCTTTCTTTGATTGAAGTAATTCAGATATATTCTACCCAGAATTCATTTTCTTCATGAAAATATAGAGAATTATATGCATTAACATTAATCAATATCTTCTTCTCACATTCATGAAGTCTATCACTTACACATGTCTCACATTTATTTACATTCACAAGATAGATCTAGTCTAATACTTGATAGTTGACCTTCTTATGTACTCCCAAAGCCAACCAAACCAATGCAAAAAATTTCTTTACAAGAAAACTCTTCTATAACCCTTACAAAATTTGTTTTCAATAACAATCATAGTAATGAACAAATTTACTTCACAAAACTGATCTATAACCCTTACAATTTTACTTTTAATATCAATCACTATAGGTCCGAGGTGTAGACCAATTGGTTCATCCAAACCCCATAAGGGGGCGGAGGTCCAAGGTTCAAATATCGGGCCTTGTTGGAATGAACACTTGTCCCTTTCTTGGTGCTTTCAGTGGCATAAAAGGTTTAAAATGATTGTGGCATGGTCGTTATAGGGGCGAATTGCATGAATATCTGTGTGGCGGCTTTTGGAGCGGAAAACGCAAAATACTGTGATGGCCATAAAAGTTGAACATCCTGCTCGGATTCATGGCGGCTACCGATTCTACCATGTAAATTCAAAAAAAAATATCAATCACTATAATGCACAAACTTGCTTCACAAAATTTGTCTATAACCCTTGCAAGTTTACTTCTAATATCAATCACTATAATGCACAAACTTGCTTTACAAACCCTAGCACATATGTTTCCAATTTCATTCAACAATGATGCACACTTTTTTCTCAAACTCTAGATCATATATTTCTAAATTTAATCAAATCAATGACCAAATACTCTCAACTCGAATCAATCACTAATGCCTATAAAATCAATCCTTATACCTCCACCATATGATATCACAAATATTTTCTTCAAACAAACATCAATATTTAGAAAGGAATCAAAAACACCATACCTCTATAACTGCCTTAATGATGATGTGTCCTCAAAAGCTATCTTAACAAAAATAATATTTTTTCCCACTTCAAAAAAGTTTAGCAAATCCCATTTTCTATTCTTGATTAGGTATCAAAATATTCTCATAAAAACATTTTTTTGAAATGTACTCAATCAAGGCTTACAATAATAACAAAAATCCTTTTATTCCCTTCAATGATATACCAACATTACAAATATCAATAATCATAAGTACATCTTATTTTGTCCTTTCAAAGATATGTAAAAATAAAAATAACAATAAACCTCATATACACCTTATTAATCCTTTCTAGAAATTCAAAGAAATACAATTAACAATAAATATCATATACACCTTATTACTCCTTTCTAGAAATTCAAAGCAATGAAATAATAATAAATATCATATACACCTTATTACTCCTTTCTAAAAAATCAAAGCAATGAAACCCAAAACCCTTATTATTCCTCAACTTGCAAAATATAATTTTAAATAAATACATGCACCTCACATATTTCTCAACTTACTAAAAATAATTAACATCAAAAATTTTAAGTACCTCTATCACTACTATGAATCGAACATCCAATATTACAACAACCAACACTCTCCTAGGTGCCTTGGTCACCTGCGCTAATGTGGCAGTTGAGACCAAAATAGAGTGACATATCTCTTAAACCATGTTCTGTGCACTATCCAACATGAAAACCACAAAATTGATGATGACGAGAATCAATACAAGGACCTCCTTCCAAGAAACACTAAGCACACAATCTTCTACCGACTTGGCTACCCCCAGTGAATGAAACCTTGGGTGTATACAATGAAAACATTCCATTCTTCTCCCTTTTCAATGATGAATCAAAAATTGGCATCAACGGGGTTCTACCCCTTGACCTTCTACATAGTAAACCTCAGGAATGCAAGATAAATGATGAATGTTCCTATCTCAATTTTGGCTACCAAATATTCTAATATGTACCGTTCACAAGCACAGGGTAAACAATATTTTCAATCTTATTGCCTATCGTCTATCATTAAAAATCAAAGATAATTAATCACCAATTTATATGCTCTTGAAAGGTTTAAAAAGATGTCACGTCGGCTCAAAAACTGAACTCAAATGTCTTCCATAATGTTGGTGCCCAAACCTTTGGGTTATAATATTTGAATTAAATATTATAACTTTAACTCTTACGGCCTTGTAATAATTAAATATTTTTATTTAATATTGCACAATTATGTCCCAAACTTTGTCCTTTTCTTTTATAGACCTTTGTACTCATGCCATTAAACTTTTATTTAAATCCTTTATCCCAAGCCTTTAACCTTTACGATATTTTTAAAACTTTGTCCAAGCATCCTAAAAAATTTCTCTTTTCACCCTTAAAACTTTAAAACCTTTATCCTTTCTTTTTAAAATTTTTATCCAAGCATCCTTAAACCTTTTGCTTTATAATATTTAAATATAAACCTTTATTTAATAGATTTCTCTTTGCCTTTCCACTTGAATAATTTTCAAATATTTTTAATTTCACAACCTTGAGGAAATTTTTTGCCATGAGTATTATTTGTTGTGTCACATGTGTTCCTTCCCTTGTAGATTTTAGACCTATGTTTATATTTACTTATTATTAATTTACATATTTTATGTTATGGCTTATCATTCTTGCTTGTCTTACTTTAAATATTGTTATAGCATTATTACTTATTTCTTTTATATTTTCTTATCCTACTTTAGCTTTTAATTTTATCTTTATAATTTCTTAAAGCTTATGATTATTATCCTACTCCTTAGTGTCCGTGTACTCTAGTTTACTCTTGAAGCTCATAGTATCTTCTACATAAAACTATGATGTGACTTTTAAAATTATTACTTATTCCTTTAGCATTTTTGTATCCTCCTTTAGTTTAATACTTATCTCTATGATTTCCTTGAGCTTGTGATTATTCTCCTATTTCCTAGTGTCCATGCATTCTAAACTACTCTTGTAGTTCATCAACTATTACACATATGAGTTTGATGACCAATTAAGAGGGGTTGAAGTTTGGTTGTATCCCCCTTCCTATTGGCCCCCTTATCTCTATTTAACATCTATTGAGTCATATCTTTTGTCTAGTTATTTAAGTTTGATCTTAATAGACCTAAAATATTTTTTTCAGTATTTGTTTGTATTGAATGATTTTGCATCTGTGTCTATTTTTATATAATAGTTTTTTAAATTTATGCATATTTTCCTATAGTATACTTCCTTTCTACATGTTTTTCTACATGCTTTTATTTTTCATAGGATAGTCTACACTTCAATGTTTGGTGATATTTCTTTGCATTCACCAACAATATATTTTTTCTATTATTCTTTATTGTTAATTTTCTTCAATTGAACCATATTTTAAAAGTCCCTCTATATCTTATGATTTTGTAATAGCATTCATATTTTTTGTGCCCATTATCCCTTCCACAAAAAGGCTTTGTGCATGTCATTTTATTTTTCCCATAAAATATACCCTTTGATCTTTGTTTCTCTAATCATACTTTTTCCTGATGCACCATTAGACATTGATGTATATCTGTAGTTTTTTTCTTACCTTCCATTGTGTGTGAATTATTAATTTATTTTAATTTTAATTTTTTCTTTTACTTTTATCTTTATTTTATTCATTTCCTAGTTGTTTCTCTCCTATTGTAAAGTAAATGCAAATGCAAACAAAAGTAAAAATAAAACAATTAAATAAAGAATCTATGTACAATCAATAATAGTAAAATAGAAAAATCTACATGAGAAGAAAAATTCCTAATATATTACTGTTGAAGTAAGGAAATCAGAAATTGCCAACAAAACTATTATAGAAATATACTATAATGCAATAAAATAGATATTTTTATAATAATAAATGGAATATTTTCAAATAACCAATCATGATAAAATTATGGGAAACTATATTTGTAAATATTTTAAATAAATGACACCATGTAGATTTCTATTTTAAGAATAAGCAACAATAGTAAAATAGAGGAATGCAAAAGAGGGCTACTTCCTAACTTTTACTACTAGGGGAAGATAATCAAGAATTATTGGAATATTGCTATAGAAATAAAATACAAGGTAATAAAATAAATATTTCTATAGTAAATAATAAGATATTTTAAAATATCAAGTGGCATTAGCTCAACCATTTAGATTCCTCAACATTTCAAGGATGGGACCCAAGTTTGAATATTTCCAAACGATACATGGATAATATCCAATATTTGTTGTAATACCACTATGTGGTGATGATGTAATATGGGTGGGGCCCGTTTAATCCCATATAAACCATTGAAAAATAAGATATTTTAAAATAAAAAAGAATGGCAATTATTCTAAAGAAAATTTAAAATAAAGTAGATCTCTATTCTAAGGATAAATAATAATCATAAAATGAAAGAATCTAATGCAAGAGAAACAAAATTATTAAATTACACTACAAAAGTAGCAAAATAATTGCTAGAAAAATTACTATAGAAATAAATTATATATATATAGTAATCAATAGAATATTCCTAAATAAATAAAAAATTGATATATTAGATCTCTATTCTAAGGATAAGCAATAATAATAAAATTATAAACTATAATAGAAGAAAAAGACAATCCTAATTTTATTTTAGGAGCAAAAAAATCAAAAGTTGCTAACAAAACTACTTTAGAAATAAAATATAATGCAATAAAATAAAAATCTCTATAATAGTTAATAGAATATTTATAAATAATAAATTACTAATGAGGTGAGTTGTTTTCCTTTGGAAGGTAATGCATCCCTAGTGTGGCAAGATCTAAAGTTAGGATCTCAAGTAATGAAATATGGATTATTTTGGACAGTAGGGAGATGGGAGAAGGCATGATTTTGGATAGATTCATGGGATCAATACCCACCTATAATTATTGAATTCTCAAAATCACATACAGTAAAAACAACCATGGAAACTAGGGGTTGGATCTATATTGAAAGTTATTTCAAGACCAGTAAGTTGGGGGATTATAAATTTAAGTGGTATAAGAAGTTGAATGAGTGGAAAATTCCAATCCCTTTGAAATTGACACCCATCATGACTAACATTTTAGAAGAAACATTTATCAAGGTAGATATGAGGAATATGAATTAGATTAGGGCTATGGGAGCCTTAGATTCTACAAAATGAAGTATGGATATGATAAGATCCTTCTAGAACCTCCTCATCATGCATATCAGGTTGAGAATTGGAGAAAGATTTGGAAGTCCAAGGGTTTACCAAAAGTAAACTTCTTTACATAGTAGTTCATGCACAATGGAATTCATAATTTTGATAATCAAATACATAGGGGAATTGTTGGTCTATCCCAATGTGTTTTATAGTATAACATGAGAAAACATCTAACCACTTGATGCTTGAGTGCCCATTCATGCACTAGATATAGGGGCAGTTATTTTTAGCTTATAATATCTAAGCCAATGATGATTTGAATTGGATTAATATTTGGAAAATATGGAAAAGTAGAAAATTTAAATTTGATGCTACTTGTATTATGTGGACTCTTGGATTAAACTTTATTTGGTGGTAAGTGTGGTTGGAGAGAAAAAAATTAGAGAAACCCTTTCATCCTTCGATGGTGTTTTGTAGGACATTTGGAGTAAATTCACAAAATATATGGAAGTGTATGCTAAAGAGGAACTCATGCTAATATAGATATGATGGAGAAAGAGTACAAAGTACAAGAGGATAAATATTGGATTAAAATTAATACTAATGGATTTGCAAAAGGCAATTTGGGTAGAGCTAGAATTAGAGTAGTCTACAAGAATCATGTTGGGACAATGCTCTAATGGAAAATATAGGGTTTGAGTAGGGTCATAAACAATAAAGTGTAAGCTTTAGCTATCAAATATACTTCTATCTAGGTGGTAAGACAAGGTTATAGGAGGATAATCATAGAACTAGATTCTCAAATCATAGTAGGAGCTCTAGATTGCATGAGGAAGATTGCTTTGGAGATATCGATATTGAGGATTCTTGTCACCCAAACTAAGGAATTGTGGAGGAAATTAGATGATGCGATTCTAATTTATGTGGATAGATATCTAAATAAAGTGATAGATTTTCTAGCTAAGTTGAGTACCGAGAAGGAGGTAGGGGTTTAATGGTATAGTGGCATGGTTGTTGAAAATGAGAGGATTATGCAGGTTAATGAGAAAATGCAATGTTTAGCTAATTTAGACAACCATTGTAGACATATTTTTTTTTGGTAGATAATATACTATAGCATTAATATCGGGTTTTACAGGTTGATCCAAAACCTTTTACAAAAATCATCCCAAGGTTGTTGATGAACATGTCCTTACTAAGGATCCTATATATGTAAAATATACATGCCACCAAAGCCATTACATCCGTTAAGGCACATAGCCTGTTGTAAAAAAGAAACTTCCCATACAACATTTTGGGTATACCCCAAGAAAACACACCTGCATCATAATTGCAAAAACAAAAAAAAACAGACACAGATCCCTTCCTTGAAATAGTGGAAAAAAAAAAAGCTACAGAAACACATAGCATAGTACTAAAAAACTCCCACAAGATTTGTATTGACAGTTACTCTTATTAATTATTTGGTAATTGCTTTCTTCCATATATGACATGCTTTGGGACCACATCTCGTCTTGGCCAATCAGCCTTGGAGAAGTGAACCTGCTGGCTAGATTTATGGCGGTGGCTATCTGGTGGTCCACGTGGCTCTGATTTGAAGTCTTATATTGTTGTTTCTTTTCTACCCTATGATTATCAACCAACCTCAAATTACTAAGATGACTAGGAGCCATGTTATCTGACATGTGACTATCCCCATTGTAGACATATGGTTTAGGACATTTGGCTCCAATGTAGATCTCCTTTTAGTGTTATAATCAAAAGTGGTTGGTTCTTAGGATCTAGGGTTTTAGAGATGGAATTTTTTTGGAAAGTTAAAATAAGTAAATAGGTATTCTTGTTGGCTAAGGTTGGAAGTAAATAATCTTGTTTTAATATAAATTTTTCAAATTATTTTTCAAAAAATAAATTACTATAATATCATGAAAAATGTTTCTAAATTAAACTTTATAAATCAAACAAGTAGACACTCTAATATAAAATATGGAATTTGTTGAAAGATTCAAAATGATGGATAGAAACTACCTAGGCACCAACAAAGAGCAAAATAGCTAAGAGGCATACATTGGTGTTGGTTTAGAAATAAAATATAATGTAATAAAATAATTATTTCTACAATAATCTGTAAAATATTTACAAATAAAACTAGGACAAAATTATGGTAAATATTTCTAAATTAATATTTCTAAAATAAATAAGAAAACACTCTAAACTAAAAGATCTAATTTATTGAAAGATTCAATAGGATGGAAATCTACCTAGGAACCAACAAAAAACAAAATAGATAAGAAACATTCATTGGTGTTGGTTTAGTAATTAAAAATAATGTAATAAAATAATAATTTTTATAATAACCTATAGAATAATTACAAAAAATACATTATGACAAAATCATGGTAAATATTTCTAAATTAAGCATTTGAAATAAAAAAAGCAAACACTCTAAACTAAAAGATGTAATTTATCAAAATATTTAGAATGATGGGGAGAAGATATGTAATAATGCAATAAAATTACAAAAAAAAATTCATTGGTGTTGGTTTTGTTGGAAAACAATAATGCAATAAAATTAAAATTTCTTCAACAATCAGTTGAAAATTTATGAGCAATAAATTACAAAAAAATCATGTAAAATATTCCAAAATTAATATTTCTAAATAGAATAAAAAAATACTTTAAATTACAAGATCTAGTTTGTTCAAATATTCAAAAGGATGGAGAAAAGTTATTCAAGATCAAGTAAAGAAAAAAATAGATAAGCAACATTTGTTGGTGTTGATCTTGTTGGGAAACCACATGGTCTAGTGAAGTATCATGCCCTCTTTCAATGGATAGCACTGAAACAGTGGAAGCTCAATGACACCTATGGAAAAAAGCTATATCTCTATGTAAAGAGAGTGCTTTTGATTTGGAAACCCTTCATTTCCTCATATTTACAATGTTTCTCTTTTACAATGTATAGAAATATACAAATTTAACCAATTGTTTACCCTCACATGCATAGCATTAAATGCATAAAATATAAGTGAGATAAAAAATATAATGGTTTCAAATGAGTTTATACAAGTGTATGTGTGCATACGTGTCATACATTGACATTAGTAATTATAGATCTTTATTTTTAGACTCTACAAAAAAATAGTATTGTTGAGGAATATTACGTTTTTTGGTACATTCTAATGTACCCTCATGATACCTTGATGGTACAATTGTAAATATGTTATAGATTAGGGTTGAGTCTATAGTTTAGAAGTGTGATTTATATTTTCTCTTTATGTTAGTGTTAATGTGCATGAAATGCAAAAGTTTCATGTAAGAGTGTAATGTGCAAGAAATGCACAAGTTTCATGGAAGTTAGAATGAAAGTGTGTATTGAAAGAATATGCACAAGTGTCATGTATGTGGTGTGAAATTAGCTACAAGAGAACAAAAAAATGGACTCCAATCACATAAAATAAATGTGATATAATGGAAGAAACTTGCAAATCAATATTCTTCTCATTCCTGAATTCACACCTGTTCTCCAAAAGATTACAATCCATCATATAGCAACCTAAAATCAAAGAAACCTTAAAAATGTTTTTTTTCTTAAAAATGCTAAAACTAGAAATGAGTCAGATTGCATCCAAATTTAGTGCACACATCCCTCTTACAATAATGAACCTTACTTTAAAATATTATGTCTCAACTTAAGGTATAACAAAAGATAATAGGAGGGACGTTTTTCGTAGGACTGCCCAAACTATCGAACTTGTTTCGGCCATATCTCACTCATCCGGACTCGGATTGAGCTGAAATTTTGAGGGTAGATGCCTGAAAAACCCTAGAACGTCTCCACCAATTTTCATATCATTTGGAGCAACACAGATCCTAGCGCATCCCTATGTGTGAACGAGATTTTTGGCAAGCGGCTATGCGAGGGTTTCATCTGGGTTGAGTGCAGGCAGCTCCAAAGGTTGGTTTTTAGGGCCTTCGGGCCCTAGCGGCCAATATTTTTGTGGTTTATGCTCAATATTTTAGCAGAGGGTGGGAGGGGATCCAATATGGGTTAGAAATTTGTCTTTCAATAGATCATACTATGAACTTGAGTGACAACGACTTCCAATTTGCTGCACAAAAGAAAAGTGAAAACCATACCTTTCCACGACGTCTAGGGCAAGGATTAAAGAGATCACGAAACAAGTTTCAAGCAGTTGATCAAAAAATGGCTCATATCTCAAGTGAATCTGGTGCTAAGGTGCACCCACAAAATAATTCTACTATGAAAACCCCTGTCAAGGGTAAGAATTTCGAAGACTCAGCCCCAAAAATGAATTTTAGGGATGCCCTCCATGGTGGACAACCTCAGCCCAATGCTAATATCAATCTTAGGGCTTCCCATAAACCTCTAAGAATGCCTAAGATTGATCCCAGGAAAATGGAGTCAGGATGTCTTAAAGCAGTTGATGGAACTCCTATTGTTAAGCTTGATATGGGTAACATTCAGATTGGCATTGAAGATTTGGAAAAAAGAGGACTAATTTGTTGGTTCGTGGGTTTTCGTCCGAGCCTATCTCCTTTCAAAGTTTGGGCTGACAAAAATCTGGAAAACTAAAGGTGAGTTACAAATCTCTATTTATCCAAATGGTTATTTTCTTGTTTTATTTGCTAATAATGAAGATAGAGAGAAAAATTTTCAAGGGGGTCCTTGGTTTTTTGGAAGGGCAGGGCTTTTCATGAAGCCCTGGCATACTAAATTTAAAGCCGAAGAAGAGATGCCTTCTATAGCTCCCGTGTGGGTTAGACTCTTTGGCCTCCCTATTGAATTTTGGAATCCTACTATTTTTTCTTCAATTGGAAACTCTTTAGGAACTTTTATGATGACTACTGATTGTACTCAAAATTTTGAACATATTATTTATGCTCGGATTTGTGTTTTAATGGATTTTGACAAACCCCTACCTAAAAATATCACATTACAATTTGGGGAAGACACTTGGGAGCAAGTAGTGGACTATGAGAACATTCCTTTTCATTGTAGAATTTGCCATGAATATGGTCATTTGGATAGTTCTTGCCCAAATAAAATTCTTGATCAAAAGAAAGAAGATATAAACTCAGCAGGTTTCCAAATACCTAAGAAGAAGAACACTCTAGAAAAAAACAGTTATGAAGGATCAATCAAAGTCATCTGCTAATATGTTTGAAATCCTTTCCACAAATGATGTCCCAAGTGAGGAAGAGGAAATAATGGAAATATAAATCTTAGAAACACAATTTAAATATGAAGGGAAGAACTCAGAGACAAACCAACAAATCAAAGGTTTTCAACAAAAAAAAAAGGGAGAAAATTTACACAAGAAAAACAATATTTTAAATGTCAAAACTTCAAATAATACAGGTCCCAATATAGACTCCGTTGAACCATCTAGTAAAATTTTGGTTGTGTATGAGCATTCTTCAAGGTTAGAAGCCATCTCAGATTCAATTGGAATAAGTCAAGAAATAGGAAAAAAAATTGAAGATGGATTCTAATAAAAAAGTAGGTCGCAAGACCAATCAATATCATATGGTAAAAGAAGGTGAAAAGCTTGTAGAGGAAGGTAATATTAATGCCCTTCCCAAATTTTTTAGCCCTGGTATTAATGAAGATCATCACTTGGAATATTAGAGGACTCAAAGGGAGTCTTTCAAAACAAAATGAAATTAGAAGAATGATTCAGATAAATCATCCACATCTTGTTTTCCTTCAAGAAACAAAGATGTCAATGGAGGATATGGACTCAATTGCCAGTAAAATTTGGCCAGCTAGAAAAGTGGTTTCCCTCAGTTCCCAAGGGGACTTCTGGTGGCATTGCTTGTCTTTGGGACCCAAAAGAGGTAGTTATTCACCATATGGTTGGCAGTTGGGGTTTGTTGGCTATAGCTATTCAAAGTAGACATTCCAACCAAATTATGCTCTGCATTACTGTTTATGCTCCGACTACTTTGGAGGAAAAAAGAAGACAATGGAAGGATATAACTCATATTATCTCTCATTTTCCTGAAGCTTGGATCTTGATCGGAGGAGATTTCAATACCATCCTCTCTCTGGATGAGAAAAGGAGGGGAAATAGAAATTTGGACAAAAGCACTGACCTCATGAGAGAATATATTGCAAACCTCCATCTTGTGGACATCCAACCAGATAATGGCCTTATGACTTGGTCTAACAGAAGGCAAGGCTTAGCTTGTATAATGGAGAGATTGGATAGGTTTTTGCTCTCTAAAAATTTCTTAATCCATGGTCACATTCCTAAAGTGAAGACTCTTAATAATGTTGGTTCGGATCATTGGCCAATCATGGTGGAAATGTGGAAAACCAATGTGAGTTTCTCTCCTTTTCATTTTCAATTAATGTGGCTTAGAGACATTTCCTTTAGACCTCATGTGCAACAATGGTGGAAGGAAGGTAAACCTAGGCATGGGACTAAGATGTTCTGTTTTGCCAAAATACTGCAATACATTAAATCCAAAATCAAGACTTGGAACTGGAAAGAGTTTGGGGATGTTCATAAAAAAAACATGAAGTTATTGCTCATCTTGAAAATTTGAATAAGAAAATCCATTTAGATGGCCTCACAGAGAAGAGAAGTGCAGATGAAATTAAACTCACAACTCAGTTAGAGGAATGGGAAAAAAGAGAAGAAATCTTATGGAAGCAAAAATCTAGAATTCAATGGCTCAAAGAAGGAGATCGAAACACAAATTTCTTCCACAAATCTCTTCTAGCTCGAAGATCTCACAACTTTATTTCTTCCCTAAAATCAGATTCTGGAGATGTTGTTTATACTTGGGATGGCATGAACTCTATTGTTGTTGATTACTTTTCCAATATTTTTGCTGCTACTCCTCTTGACTCAGCTTCTCAACAAAATGTTCTTCAAGCAATCCCTTCTCTTATCACTTCTGAGGAGAACTCTATTTTGACTGCTCCTATTACTATCAATGAGCTTCAACAAGTAGTTTTTAAAATGCAAAAAGGGAAAACCCCAGGTCCTGATGGTTTTCCCATTGAGTTCTACCAAGAGTTTTGGGATATCCTTCATGTTGATTTATTAGAGGTGGTGGAAGAAGCCAGGAAAGCCAAAGAAATTTTGAAGGTTATCAATAAAACTTATATTACTCTTGTTCCAAAATCTCAAGAGGTTGATCATATCTCAGCTTTTAGACCTATTGCTTTATGTAATGTTCTTCTCAAAATCATTACTAAAATCATGGCAGAAAGGTTGAAGCCTCTTTTGCATAAGATTATTTCCCCAGAGCAAGGGGGTTATGTGGAAGGGCGTCAAATAGTAGATGAGATAGTTCTTGCTCAAGAAGCCATCCATTCCATGGATATGCAAAAATCTCCTTCCATGTTCATTCGGTTAGACTTATCCAAAGCTTATGACAGAGTGGATTGGCACTTCCTTATCAAAGTTTTGAGGCAATTTGGTTTCTCTAAGGATTGGATGGATTGGATTATGGGATGTATCTCTTCAGTTTCCTACTTAGTTCTTATCAATGGCAGGTTCTTCTCAGTCATTCCCAGCTTCCAGAGGTATTAGGCAAGGTGACCCGCTATCCCCTTATTTATTCATCATTCTTGTTGAATGCTTGGGTAGGACTATAACCAAAAAGAGGGAAAACAAAACCCTTGAGGGAGTTACCATTGCTCATGGAGCTAGACCTATCTCTCATATTCAATTTGTGGATGACTCTACTCTTTTAGGTAAAGCTACAATTAAGGAAGCTTCTAATATTAAGCAAATCATTAGTTATTTTTCTAAGGCTATCGGGCAGTTGATCAATGAAGACAAATCTAAAGTTATTTTCTTTCATTGCTCTGCTAGACAGGAATCCATGGTCTTGGATAAATTAAGATATAAGAAGACCTCCCTTCCAATCACTTATTTAGGTATTCCCATAAATATTCAAAGGCAGAAAAATAAATATTGGAATTGGTTGTTGGACAAAGTCAAGAAGAAAATTGGAAAGTGGACCAACAGGTGGCTTTCTTCTAGGGGTAGAATCACCTTGGTAAAATCAGTCCTTCAAGCTATTCCTATTTATGTATCTTCCATGTTGAATATCCCAAAGGTTGTTCTTCGAGAATTGGATCAAATCAGTCATCATTTCCTTTGGAGTGGTACTAAGGAGAAAAGAAAATGGGCCTTGGTGAAATGGGATACTTTATGTCTTCCTAAGAATGAAGGGGGGTTAGGATTTTGGTCTTCTATTAATAACAACAAAGCTTTAGCTGCTAAATTATATTGGAGGATGTTGCATAACCCCAATGCTCTTTGGGCCAATAATCTTCGTGCTAAATATGCTGAGAACAAAAGTCCTGAAGACCTTGTTCGCTATCAACTTCCTACCAAAGGTTCTCCCATTTTAGCAGTTCTTAAGACTGGTGAGGATTTGATAAAGAAAAATTTATTTTGGATCATTCATAATGGTCAACAAGCAAATTTTTGGACAGATTCTTGGGATGGTCACAAGCCTTTGATAACTCAGTTTCCCGATTGGAGGCCTTGGATGGAGGAGCTTCACCGAGCTAACTGGATAAAGGTGGCTAATTACTATCGGTACCATACTGGTAATTCAAAGGTTGGTAGATATTGGATCCCTATTGAGGACTCGACTATTCAAATCCCAGAAAGGCAAAGACAAGATATCCAAGGCATCCTTCATATGAGATCTCTCTCTTGGTCCCATGAAAAAGATTGTTTTGGATGGAACAACACTACTAAGGGTGAGTATTCAGTTGCTCAAGGTTATTTGACCTTATGCCATAATAATCCCAACCATTCTTCTGACATATTTTCTCAATTGTGGGCTCAAAAGCTCTGGCCTAAGGTGAGGTTCTTTAATTGGCTTTTATTGCATCGTAGGGTGCTTACTGGTGAGCAACTTATGAAGCGTGGTTTTCATGGCCCTTTTAGATGTGAAATGTGTGAAGAGAATGTAGAAACTCTCAACCATATTTTTATTGAGTGTACTTTAGCCTCTGAGCTATGGAGGAGAATGGCCACTTTACTTGGCTTACAGTGGTCCAATTTTTTTACTTTTGAACAAATTTGGAGGGATTGGCCTAATCAAGAGGGTGTTGATCATTTTATTAGGCAGTTAGTTTGGATGGGTTCTACCATTCTTCTTTGGAATATTTGGAATGAAAGGAACAACCAAATTTTTAATCAAGATAGGAAGGATATTCACTATATTTGGCAAAATACCATAGCCAACTTAGTTGAATCAGTCCATCAACTCCTTAATCACCCCCAAAACTCCCACCAAAGATGGGATCAAGTGATGCAAATATTGAAGATTAAATCTTCTAAGGGCAACCAACTTAAAGGGAATGTGAGTATTAGTAAGATGGATAGGACAAGAAATTGGCAACCTCCTCCTAAGGATTTTGGAAAAGTCAATACTGATGGAGCCTCTAGAGGGAACCCTGGAAAAGCCAGTATGGGAGGAATTGGTAGACTTTCAGATGGCTCCCTGGTTTTTACTTTTGCTGAGAATTTGGGTATTCTTTCCAATAACCTTGTTGAGGGGTATGGTATCCTCAGAGGCCTTCAGGAGGCTACTAAGGTTGGATGGGAAAAGGTGTTAGTTGAGTCCGACTCTCAACTTATGATTAATATCTTGAAGACTCCTTCCAAGAATCATAAGGTTGATTGGAGAATAAAAAGAATTATTGAGAAGATTCAATTAATCCAGATGGGATTTTTGAAAGTTGATTACAATCATGTGGTCAGAGATCAAAACAAGAGTGTTGATGCTTTAGCTAATTGGGCTTTGGACAAAGGTGATCTTACTTGTTATGGCCACCCTCCTAGATGGTGGGCTTCTCAAATTAGGGAAGCTCTTCTTTCTATCATTTCTTTGGATGGCTCCAGTTCTGAAGGTACCTAGTTTCTTCTTGCTTTTTTTTTGCTTCTCTTTGGTTCATTCAGGTTTTTTTAGTTCCCTAGCTCAATCTATTCTTTCTTTTGTTTCCTCTGTTGATTCTTGCCTTAATAGTCTTCTGGTCTAGATAGGTCATTGTTATGTTCAATTTTTTTCTTTTTTATTTTTTTTTTTAGTTTTTTAAGGTGGGTGTGTTCTTTTGTTTTGTTTTGTTTTTGTGTTCTTTGTGTTGTTTTTTGTTGTTCTTGTGTTTTTGTTGTTTTGTGTTTTTTTTATGTTTTTTGTTATTGTTCTTGGGTTTCTCTTTGTTTGTGTTAATTCGTGTTTTTTTGTGTGAGTGTTTTCTATGTTTTTTGTTTTTGTTTATTGTCTGTTGTTGGTTGTTTTTTATTTTTATTTTTATTTTTATTTTTTTAATATTTTAGGTTTTGGTTGTGTTTATTTTTCATGTTTTTTTTGGGTTATGTCTTTGTAGTGTTCTGTTGTTTTTGTCTTGTTTGTGTTTTGTTATGTGGTTCTTGTGTTTTTCTATGTGGTTCGTGTTGTGGTTTCTTTTATCTTATTGTGTGTGTGTTTGGTTGTGCTTTTGTTTTTGACACACTCAAGGAGCATGTTTTTTATTTTATTTTATTATTTTTGTTGTTATTTACTTATTTTTAAATTGGTTTTGTGTGTTTGTTTGCTCCTTGAGTATGTCAAAGGTGGTAGGCCAGGTCCGAGTCCTGGGCATTTTTGGTGGAATGGATACCCCTGCCTCCTTGGGTCTTACCCAAAAGTGGCATCCCTTTTGGGATGTTTTCCACAAAAAATATATATATGTATAATAAACTTCTAACATTAAAAAAAACCCCAAAAACCCAGGAACCTATTCTAAAAGCTAATTTTTAGACACTAGATGGAGGAGTTAGGTCCCAAAAACATGTTTTTTGAAGAATAAGGCCAATCGGAGATTCACCTAATGTAGAATACACATGAAGAACCACCTATTAAATTTTAAGGCTAATGGGAATACGGTTCAAAAGTTATGGGTATGACAAGGTGCATCATTCTCATTTGGTGAAAAAGAACTCAACTCCTATGAGTTCAGATGAATTGAAATCCTATAGCTTTTGGTTATCAATTTTATTTAGCTTTGACTTCGAAACCCAAGTGTTATCTGACTATGGTAATCCTTCCCACTGAACTAGGTATCTGTTGTAGCTCCCATATCTGGTGGTGATCACCTTCTTATCGAGCACTTGTGCAACTCTATATTTTTTCTTCTTAGGAATATATCATGCTCAATTTAATATCTCCTGTATTTCGCCATCCTTAGCAGTACCAAGATACTGAAATAAATCAAAAAAATTAAAAATGGGTGAAATATTAAATTCATCGGGTAGCTCCACTTTATAGGCATTATCATTGATCTTCTTCAAAATCCTACATGGCCCAATTTTCTTAAGTTTCAATTTTTTATACATCCCATTAGGAAATACTTCCTTCCTAAGATGTACCATGACCATATCACCCTCTTCAAACACTTACACCCTTATGGGTGCATTAACAGACTATTTGTAGTGAGCATTACTACTCTACAATTTTTCCCTCACTAACTCTTGAACTTTCTGGATATGCTCAGCAAATGCTTCTGCATCATCACTAAATTTCTCTCCAATTGGTAACTCAACCAAATATATTACAACTCTAGGATTTCAACCATAAATAATTTGAAAAAGGAGATTTACCTGTCGACATGTTCACTAAACTGTTGTATGTAAATCCAGCTTGTGACAAGGCTAAATCCCATTGTTTTGGTTTTTCTCCAACCATGCATCGTAAGAGATTTCCCAAGCTTCTATTCACTACTTCTATTTTCCCATCGGTCTATGGATGGTAAGCACTACTGAACTACAACCTAGTGTTCAACTTATTCCACAACGTCCTCCAAAAGTGACTTAAGAACTTAGTATCCCGATCAAAAGTAATAGTCTTTGGAACACCATGCAACCACACAATCTCACCAAAGAATAATATTGCAATTCTAGTTGCATCATTAGTTTTTTGGAAGGCAATGAAGTGCACAATTTTCAAAAATCTATCTACCACAACAAAAATTGAATCCTTACCTCTTTGTGTCTTGGGTAACTCCAACATGAAATCCATACTCAAATCGGTCCATGGTCCTGTAGGAACTAGCAGTGGCATATACAACCCTGTATTTTTTGCATGGCCTTTAGCTATTTGACATACTCTACATCTAGAGACAAACATGATTATGTCTCTCTTCATTTTTGGCGAATAGTACTTTTCCTCTACAAGAGTGGTAGTTTTGGCTGCTCCAAAATGACCAGCCAAACCCCCACTATGTAATTCCCTCAAGATGTTCTATCTTATAGAGCCATTGGGAATGCATAATCGATTACCCTTAAACAAGTAACCATTCTATAAAAAATACTCTTCAAAAATAGTACGGGACTCACCCTCTACCACACTTTTACACTATTGCACAATATTCCCAAAATCTGCATCAAATTCATATAGATATTTAATCCCCTCAAATCCTACCACTTCATTCTCCATAGTGGTCAACAAAAAGACTCTCCTACTTAATGCATCAAAAACCTTATTTTCTTTACCCGACTTGTGCTTCAGGACAAATGTATACTATTGTAAAAATGAAACTCATTTGGCATGTCTACTATTTAATTTTTTCTAAGAGTTGACATAGTTCAATGCTTCATGATCAGTAAACAACACAAAATCCTTTGAGAGTAAGTAGTGCCTCCAATGTTGAAATGCATGCATAATTGCATAAAATTCCACATCACATGTAGAATAATTCTTTCTTGCATCATTAAGCTTCTCACTAAAAAATGCTACAAGTCAACCCTCTTGACTTAAGACACCACAAAATCCAATATATGAGGCATCACAATCAACCTCAAATACCTTACTAAAATATGGTAATACTAGAATAGGGTATTCTGAAACCTTCTTCTTCAAGAGTTAAAAACTCTTTGTTGCTGACGTAGTCCATACAAACTCTTTCCCTTTTGTGCACTCAGTTATAGAGGCAGCTATACTACTGAAGTTCCTGATGAACTTTCTCTAAAAGGCATCTAGGCCATGAAAGCTCCTTACTTCTATTATAGTTCATGGAAGAGGCCATTCCAGAATTGCCTTCACTTTCTCGTCATCCATCCTCATGCCATCTCTTGAGATTACAAATCCTAAAAACACTAAACTATCCTAAAGAAATCTACATTTCTTCAAGTTGACATATAATTTCTCCTTCCTGAGCATGTCTAACACTAATTTCAGGTGTAACAAATGCTCTTCTTCACTTTTACTATAAATAAAAATATCATCCAAATACACAACGATAAAATTACCATTATATTCCCATAGTACTCTGTTCATAAACCTCATAAATGTATTGGGTGCATTAGACAACCCAAATGACATCACCATCCAATTGTACAACCCATATTTTTTCTTAAAAGTTATCTTCCATTCATCTCTTTCTCTAATTATGATCTGGTAGTAGCCACTCCGTAGATCAATTTTACTAAAGTACTTAGCTCCAACAAATCCCATCATGTCATCCACTCTCGGCATAGGATATCGATACTTTATTGTGATCTTATTTATGGCTCTACTATCCACACATATTTTCTAGTCACCATATTTCTTTGGGCTCATTAATTTTGGAGTTACACATGGACTCATACTCTCCCTAACTAATCCCTTATTTATCAATATTGTCACTTGCCTACTCAACTCTGCATTCTATGTCAGGTTCAACCGATGAGCTGCCTGATTTGGGAGTGCTGATCTTGGAACCAAATCCATGTGATGTTGGATATCCCTCTTTGGTGGTAGACCATTCGATAAGTCTTATGGTGTGACATATTTATATTAACTTAGCAACTTAGTTGATGCTATAGGTATAACCACTTCCTTTTTTTTTAGCTTCCTAGCTATTAAGGCATAACATAAGATAGCATCCTTGATCTCTGCAAGAAACTCGTTCATCGTCAACAAGCTCTCACTCAGCCCATCCTCATTAAGAGGTACAAGAACTACATTTACACCATCCTTCCATAATATGTAAGTATTCTTTCTCCTATTATGGCTAGTATCCCTATCGTACTGTCAAGGTCTTTCCAATAGAATGTGACATGCATCCATTGGAATCATATCACACCAAACTTCATGCTTGTAAGTGCTTCCAATTGAAAATTTAATTAAACACCTTTTATCTACTGTTACCTCATTCCCCTTCTTAATCCATGAGATGTGATATAGATAAGGATGTTTTTTGCATTCCAAGTTCATTTTATCAACCATGATATTTGAAACCATATTCTCATAGCTACCACCATCAATGACAATGTTACATACCTTCCCTCCCGATGTTCACCTTGTTCGAAATATGTTCATTCGTAACCCAAAATCATCACCATATATGCTCTGGATATTTTATTTACTCTGCACCTTCTATTTCTTAGGAACAATCAACGTCCTCCTTATCATAAGTGCTTCCCCCATGTCAACAACAACTTCATCCTCATCCTGCTCTTCCATATCAACTAGATTGACCCTTCCTTGTCCTCCTTGACCCCTTTCTTGTAAATCACATTGGGTACACTCAAATGCTCTATGCCCATCCTCACCACATCCATAAAAAGTATACGACCTTTTGGGATCATTCCTATTTTTTCCACCATCGTAACCTCTACCTCGTTGGTATCCTCTTCCTCTTAGATTCTTCCCATATTCTTCTTATTTAGCAAGTATTGAGGATTCTCCCTTGAGAAAATTATATCCACTTCGATCCCAAACTAAATAGGGTGTGAATCCCTTCTTACCTCTTCTATTAACCCTTTTCAATTTCTCCTCTACCTTCAGGGCCATTTGATATGCATCCTCCACTATAAGAGTGTGATGCATGCTCATCTCATCTTGGACAAAAAAACTTAGGCCATTTACATACCTAGAAGCCTTTTGGTCCTCCATATCATTGTGCTCCACTCAAATGGATAGCTTGTAGAATTTATTAGTATAGTCCTCAATGCTTTGATCCTTTTGTTGGAGATTCTGAAATCTACAAAATAGGGTTTGGGAGTAGTCTACAGGTATATATTTTTCTTGTAAATTCTTCTTTATCTTTATTTAATCCCTGATATTTTCCTTTCCATTCCCATATCATGTAGTATATAAATGATCCCATAAAATAAATGCATGTCCCTTCAACTTTGTGCATGCGAGCTTAACCTTCTTCTCTTCAACAAGGTTACTCCATTCAAAATGTTTTTCTAGGCTATTGATCCAATCAATCAACTCCTTTGGTTTTAACCAACTAGCATACTTGGGAACCTTGATCTTGATCCCATATTGATTCTACTTAAGCTCCTCTAGAGCTCATATCAACCAATTTTCAAAATTGTGCCCTTATTCCTCTAGACCCTCTAGTTTTGCTTCTGTGTGGACCTTAGATCCACGTTCCTTAGGTATATTTTAATCATCAGATCCTTGATCTGCATGCACCTTGGGATGTCTCTCTCCCATGAAATCAATTACACTAGTCAATCATGCTATTTATGCATTCAAATCCTTTATATACCTATTCATCTAGTCATATCTTCTAGGTGGTATCTTCCCTTCACTAGCAAGATCACACTCACTCTGATACCAAATGGTGTGAACTCAGCTAAAAAAGACCAACAAAATGGACTCCAATCACATAACACAAATGCGATATAATGGAAGAAACATGAAAATCAATATTCTTCTCATTTTTGAATTCACACCTGTTCTCCAAAAGATTACAATCCATCATATAGCAACCGAAAACCAAAGAAACCCTAAAAACATCTTTTTTCTAAAAACAGCTAAAAATAGAGATGAGTTGGATTACACCCAAATTTGGTGCACACATCCCTCTTACAATAATGAACCTTAATTTAAAATATTTGGTCTCAATTTAAGGTATAACAAAATATAATAAACTTTTAACATTGAAAAAAACCTAAAAAACCCGGGAACCTATTCTAAAAGCTAATTTTGGGACACTAGATGGAGGATTTAGGTCCCAAA
This sequence comes from Wollemia nobilis, assembly GCA_028583015.1. Lineage (NCBI taxonomy): Eukaryota > Viridiplantae > Streptophyta > Pinopsida > Araucariales > Araucariaceae > Wollemia > Wollemia nobilis. The sequence continues at coordinate 249,599 of JAQPPZ010002360.1, forward strand.
AACATGTTTTTTGGAGAGTCAAACCAATCAAAAATTTTCCTAATGTAGAACATGCACGTAGAATCACCTGTTAAATTTCAAGGCCAATGAGCGTACGGTTCACAAGTTATGGCTCCGACAAGGTGCATCAGTATGTAATTGTACAAATATGTAAAGTGAGGATGTGCAAAAGTGCCTTAGATTAGAAGTGCATGTAAAAGTGTAAGAGTCATATAGTTATGTGCAAGTGTCTTAGAGTCAAGTGTCCATGTAAGAAGAACTTGAAGAGTATTGTATGCAATTAACAAGATAATAAGATAAAGGTCATGGAACTTGTCATATGGAGAGCAATAAACAAGTACATGAAATATCACATTACTATGGCTATATTATGAAGACAATACTACATAAGAATAACAATGGAGGATTAGATTACAAAGTTATAATAGGAAGAAAATTAATAAAGCTTATATACAAATTTTTGAGCAATTCATACTATATGTTTTCTTTATGTATAGTTCATAAATGTTTTAAGTCACTTACATTCATATTTGAGTATATAAATGAATGTTATTCGTTTTATTATATATACCTTGATATACATATTAATTTTCTCATTTCTTCTACTCTTATATTATTATTTTGACCATTAATATTGTGCTATTTTATATGGGTGTGGTAGTAAGTTTTAAAAATTCAATAATGGTATCAGAGCTACCACTTGACTTTATCCATTTTGATAGATTCTATTAAGCCACTAGTGTAAATTAACTTTATCAACTTTTGATAAATTTAAGTTAGAGTCTATTGAAATTGAAGGTAGTATATACTTGGAATCTAATTTTTAAAGGTCTTATTGAGTAGAATTTGAGGGGACAAGGATCTAGTAACCCTGATTTATATGCTAGGGTATTTTCACTTGGTTGAAAGAAAACCAATAAAGACTAGGACTCAACTATATTGAAGAAAAGAGTCAAATTAGAAAAAAATTGAGCATTTGATATTGGAAACCAACTTAGAAGAAAATTGGAGATTCAAGGACATATAAAGTCATCCTACTATTATTTTGGATTCTCTAAATAAAATAGGAGAATCATTATTGATAGATAATATATTAAGGATGAACCAACTCAAGAGAACATTGGTCATTCAGGGACACTTAGAGATACCCTAACATTGATATTGTGTCCTCTAACAAGGAAGAGAATCATATTGGATTCTTAGGTATGACCTAAGATATTGAATATTTTAGATTTATTGAGGTGCAATAAATCTATAGAGGTTGAGAAGATTCCTACAAAGATAGAGAATAATTTCAACTTCTTAGTATAAAATATAAAAATAAGGAGAAATAAAATATAGAGATAAGAGAAGAAGTATAGAGCAATTAAGATTGTAGGAGATTGAGAAGTATTCAAATCTTTGTAACTAATTTTTTTTTGGTGTAGAGGAGAAAGCTAATAATAGAACAAAGAATAGAAGCAGAAAAAGGAAATAAAATGAGCAACAAAGAAAGAGAATAAAGCATTGTAAGATTTCTAAGATATAAGAATAGTGAAGAATCAAGTTAAATTGACCTTGATATATTGGAAGTAGCAGAATATTATAGAGCAGAGAAGAGGGAAGTATCATCACAAGATCCATTAAAGAAATAGGTTTATTAAATATATCTATATATCATTTTAGTATTGATCGTGGATCATTTTTTGAAGTAGGTTCTTCAAGGTAGACACATTTTACAATAGACAACCAAGATTTCCAAGAGGTCGATATAGAAGAAAGAGACCGATGAGGCCAATACAAAAGAAATAGGCCCAAGAGGCCAACATATAGGAAAGAGGTACAAGAATTAAATACAATGGAAAGAGACTAAAGAAGTTAATATAGAGGAAAGATGCTGAAGAAGATATTATATAAAAAATAATGGGCCCATTCAGCCAACATAAGAAGATAACGTAGAAGAATATGCCTGTTCAACCAACATAAGAAGATAACGTATAAGAAAAGGCCCATTCATCCAATATTGGAAGATAGAATAATCAAGTAAATAAGTGTAAAGCCTCATCAACCAATATAAAGAAAAATAGAAGTGGGCAATATAATTTTCATGGCGTTTATAATGAACCAAAATCTAGCAAAGGAAAATAAACAAAGAATCGGTTCTATAGATAATATAAGCAATTCAAAACTTGTTCTCCTATGAAGTAGCAAATTCTAGGTAAACCAACAAGGCTATGTTATCCAACAAGGCTAGGTGAATCATCAAAGATAAGGAAATTAGTATCTAGAAATAAAAGGAAAACCAAAAGCAACAATGAATAAGAGCCCTGAGTACATGAACTAGAAGTAATACAATGGTAAACCAATGAACTAAGTGAATGCTAAATGAATCCAAAGTAAGACACTGAAGATGAAGATAAACCAAGTACCTGAGTCTACATTGAACGAATCCAAATCAAGATGCTATAGAGGAAGATAAACTAGGAACATGAGTGCATGTTGAATGGCCAAAAACTGAAGCATTTGAAAGAGGCAAAATGATAGGATATTTCCATGCAAGAGCAAGAGAGAACACAATATTAAGGTATTACACCAACACATTGTAAAGTAACAACTATTATATGCAACACACATTAAATTTGAGGGAATAAGTTTGAGTAATACAGTAAGGCTAGAATATTTGGAGATCTAAGTTTTAAATTAAAGGTTTTTAAGTATTACATTTTTAATAGTTAAATAGTTAAAAAACAATAGCAAGAAAAAGAGATATCAGGAGTTAATGCTATTTTATTTTTTGATTTGGAGTTTTTAAGTTTTAAATGTCTTTGAGTTATTTAAAAGTTTTAAAGTTTCTTAGAGAATTTTAAGATTTTAAAAAATTTAAACTTTAAAAATTTGGAGTTTTTGAAAATTTTGAAGTTTTTAAAATTTAAAAATTTTCAAATCTAATTAGGGAGTTAAAATGTTTTCAATATAAAAGGATTAATTTTTTTTTTATAATTTGTAAATTTCATATTTGAGTTATTATTTGAACTTGAGAGTTATAAGGTTTTCTACTTAGAAGGAAATAAATCATAGAATTGATTCATACCATGGAAGAAATTATTAGAAATGCATTCAATGAAGATAGTGAAGAAATGGTGAAAAAGCTTAAGTTTTATTCTCAAAACTTAATAGATGATTTTTATGGAAAGAAGAAAATGACAAATATTTTAAAACAAAAACTATCTTTATTTTCCAAGGATGCAAAAGATGAAAAATTCACAACCCTTATAAGCTATCTTCATGAATAATAATTTAGAACATGGTGGAATTTATAAAACACCATTATAATTTCCTTTGAAGAAGGCTTTATGATGTATTTTTCATTACTTACCTTTGAGATATTTCAAGGAAAAAGGTAATAAAAGAAAGATGGCATACAACTTGAATGAAGCTTATATTAGCTTCAATGAGGAATCATTGAAATAAAAAATGTATTATTATGATGATTTACTAACTCAATGTTTAGAAGGCACATCATTAGGTACATCACAATTAAAGATGAAGAAGAGAAGAGGAAAGAAGAAGAATAGAGAAAATCACACAAGGAAGGCTAACAAAAAATCTAGATCTAAAGCCAAAGAAGAATCATATACTAAAGATTCAGATAAATACTTGAAAGAGGTAGAATGAAGACGAATCTCAAGAAGAGGTTTATGAAAAATGCAAGGTCACATGAAGATTGAAGACAAAGATGAAGACCAATATTGAAGACTAAAGTCTTCAATAACCAAATAATGTAATATAGGAGGGTGTTGAGGAATATTACATTATTTAGTACATGCTAATGTACCCCATGGTACCTTCATGGTACAATTGTAAATATATAATAGATTAGGGTTGAGTATGTAGTTTAGAAGTGTGATTTATATTTCCTCTTTCATGTAAGTTAGAGTGTAAGTGTATATTGAGCAAATATGCACAAGTGTCATGTATGTAAATGTGCAAATATGTAATGTGAGGATGTGCACAAGTTTCTTAGATTATAAGTGCATGTAGAAGTGTAAGAGTCATGTAGATGTGTGCAAGTGTCTTAGAGTCGAGTGTCCATGTAAGAAGAACTTGAAGAGTCTTGTTTGCAAGTGGTAATATGGTAAGATGGGACTTGCCATATGGAGAGCAATAGACAAGTACTTGAAACATGATATTAATATGGCTATATTATGGAGATAATACTCCAAAATAATAATAGTTGTAATAGGATAAAAATTAATACAACTTATATACAAATTTTGGAGTAATTAATTTTATAATTTTTCTTCATGCATAGTTCATGAATGATTCAGACAATTTAGATTCATATCTGAGTATATAAATTAATGTTATTTGCTTTATTATATTGGCCTTGATGTGCATATTAGTTTTCTCATTTATTCTACTCTTATATTATTATTTTAACCTTTAATATTGTGGCTATTTTATATTTAGACCTATGATATTTTGTGGTAGTAAGGCTTAAAAATCTAACAAGTGCAAATCCATAATTTTTGAGTTTTATAAGATAATTAAACAAGTTAATTTTAAAGTCATGTAAAATTATTTATCTTCTATTTTAATCTTAGGAACATCAAGGTAATGGTTTCTTTAAACAAGATGTTCTAAATTTAGGTTTATTATGGCATTAGCATGCTTAAATTATTTTTAAATTATCTAGTGTCTTGAACTTAATTGCAATGTCACTACTCATATTACCAAGTATTTGGATTTAATAACTAATGTTATATTTTTTGGAACTAAATTAAAGGTTGTGTATATGAAAAATCAATAGATAATATACAAACCAATATGGACTGATAATTAAAACTCAAGACTTATGGATGTAACTGTTAATATTGAATCTTAACATGGCTTTAGAATAAATATTAATAAAAATTGATATAAGCTTTAATATTTAAATTATTATGTCTCTTATTTTCTTGTTCTATTAGAAGGTTAGTTGGGAGAGCAACCATCAATTACCTTCCATGAGAACTAGTCCAAGGATTTATCACTTTACAATGACTATTATACTTTCAAAGTATATTAGAACAATTATTGTGAAAGCATTAATTTTTTATTGTAAAGTACATGAAAAACAATCACATATTTATGTGTAACCATATTTTATCTATTAATTACAAAAAATAGCCAATTTCATAGAGGCATTAAAAATTTAGACTTATATGCTACTAATTTGAAATACAATTCTATAGTGGGAATATTGATATAGTAGAAACACCAACTTATGATAACAACTTGCATTGTAAGGACACAACTAAGAAACAAAACCTAAATTTGGAACAAATGAAATGTAGTGATGGTTTTGGTACTTTATAATGTTAAATATCCATAGTGGAATTCAATTGAATTAAATTGACTTGAATTTTAATAAAAGCCCTATCAAAACACCATAGGAACTATATGCTTATATTTTTCTTGTTGATTCTCTCAATTTTTTAAAATTAAAATCTATCATTTTTGGCATTTTTAAATTGAAATAAACATGGTTGAACACATTACTATAAAGTCATTGATCTATTGGCATATGAAATTAAATACAAAGTATAGTTTCTTATGTTATGTACTACAAAATATAAAAAGGTGAAGATAAAGTAGTTTATAACATCCATGAGACCATAGACCATAAAAGGTAACCCTCATAGAGGATTTTATTTACCCAACAAAACTCAAGTTATCAAAGTATGGTGTAAAACTCTACCATCCATTGGATTCAAACCTTGAAACTCCTATTTGGATTTCCAAAGTCTTACTATGAATCCAACTAGGTGGCACACTAAAACAAGCATATAAAGTACACATTTTAGATTCATATATCAAATGATCTATTGGAGAGGAAGCAAAGTTATTAAAACTCTATGTACAAATTCTTTTATGTTTCAATTTAATTGGACCTATGTAATACTTTCATCATAAAATATTTATGAAAGTTTATTCAGTCCTATCATGTTGATGTTATATAGAAATATGTGAAAGCCAAACACAAACCTAGGAACTAGTAATCCATCTAATCTATTCACATAGGGTTTCCATGTTTTTTAAATTGTTATCAATTAGCTTGTTTCACTTTAACTTTATTGTATTAAAACTATAATGTACCCCACCCAAGAGGTAAGAATTAATAAAAAAAGGGGATAATTTTTGTTGAGAAAAGAAAATATACTAAACGAGTTTTTTTTTCAATAGGAGAATTTAGGTTGGACCCTTGAAGGGTTGGTAATCCCAAGCTCAACATGTCTATCCTTCTTGATCCTTACCAAGCTTAAGAATACTACAATAAATATTTAGTATAAGTTGAAAGTTAAAAAAATAACTATGGTACATGTAAACCAAATCCACTATGATGTGCATTGTAGTATAGGTTAAAAATGTCATCCAAAGTATGCATATGTAGTGTATATGCCTTTTATCTACTATAAGTTAAAAATCTCAAATTGAGATTTGTAGGGTTGTTTGACAATTGGATATTAGGTTGTGTATTGATAAGGGGTCTAGGATGACCTTTCAAAAATCATCATACCATAATATCCTATTCAATATGATTAACTCTTAAATAAATACATGCAAGCTATATATTTAACTCTTGTTGTAGTCTCATTGTCATTTCATTCTGATCCTTTTTAGAAAAATATGTAAATATCATATAATTTTTTATATATCAAGATTAAAAATATGAAAATTATCAATATGATATAAATTGTAAAGTGAGCCACACAAGTATTTTACTTATAAACCACATCCAAATTTATTTTTTAGAAGAAAAAATAAACTATGTTTGTCAAGTTGATTGTAATTTTATTGGATTGTTTGTTAGAAAGCACTATTGGTAACTAAAAGTTTGAATGTTAGTCTTATGTTGGAAAATTGGAAAATGTGGTAGCCATTATACTATTATATATAGATAGGATTTAATTCAAATTCATTAGATTTGTTGCTCATGTTTACCATTCAATCTTGACAAAATGTTCTTTCAAAATTGTTTCCTAGGCTTTTAATCAATCTTAATGATACTTTTTTTGCATGGACTTTGGAAGTCCACTTATTTTACACTTTAATCCCATCTTGAAATATGAGCCTAACAACATTCATATAGTGTGATCTGCATCCAAAAATTTAACATGGAATTTCATGTATTTTGGCAAGTTGATCCCTAATGACTTATCACATGATGTTTACATAATGTGATGCAAATTTACTTGATCTAGAGTATATGGCTATCTACGTGGAGTTGAAATATTTGGAAGGGTATTAATGTAGGTAAATATAATACTAAGATCATGTCCCATGACAACTATTATAACTATTAAATTTTTGGAAAAGATGATCTTATGAAAATATCTTGCAATTTTGTGTTTTTAAATTCTATAGAAAATAGGTCCAAAGTGTAGACCAATTGGTTCCTCTAAACCTCGTAGGGGATGAAGGTCCAAGGTTCAAATATCTTGCTTTGTCATACTAAATGCTTGTCCCTTTCCTAGTTCTTTCAATGAGGTAAAAGTTTTAAAATTATCGACAGTGGTTATAGGAAGGGGAGAAGACCAATTCCACCATGCAAAAAAATAATAATATTAAAATATATAGAAAATATTTAGAAAATACTATTTTGAAATAAAATTTTATGTTGCTAAAGAAGAGTAGGGATGAAAATAAGGAACACATGCTTAGAATGTTTTTCCTCTATGGTAAGAAATAAATATATTTTTTATTCTCTCCTACATCAACAATAAGGATGAAAATGCAAAATCTATTTACTAAATTTATTTTAGCACCTATTACAAAAAAAAACCTAGAATCAAATTTGTTGTAAAGGGGCTCCTAAATTATGTGAGTGGATACATGCTAAAAATTTTAATGGAACAACTTCATGGGACCATCACCAAGGACAAGTTTTCATGTCATTGTTTTAGTTAAATAGGCATCAATGAAAATCATAAGAGCTTTTAGATTTTTGTTTTCATTTATTTTTAATTCTTCCACAATAAAATTGAAATAAATTTTAAAATGCATATAGAAATGAAAATAATATTGATCTAAATTTGGAATGCTATGTAACTTTAAAATATTTCTAAGATTATTTTAACTTTTTACTTCCTTGTTTGAAGAGTACCTAAGAGTTTTCAAAAGGGACACCACATTGGTATGTCTGTAGGTTCTCATCAAGGAGATATAAATTCAAATCATGTGATGGATGTTTGAGTGTGTTCAACAAAAATAGCACCCAAATATTTCTTACTTGTACCATGGTGATCCATTTTTTAAGAAAACTTCTTTTATTTTTGTATAGGAGCATAAATATTTGTTCCATGGGACCCATGTGCATGTGTAGTTTTCTGACGATAGGACCCCTCTCTAAATTTGATTATATTTTTTTTTAAATAAAATAAAATGTATATATTTTGTAAGTGGTAATATTTTGCTTAGACCCCCTCCCTAAATATAGCAATATTTTAATTTTAAAATTTAATTTTAATGGCTATATAGCCACACGTCATATAAGAAAACATCATATCCATCAAGTTATCTAAATTTAAGTGGTAGAAAATGATGTAAAAGTGAAATATTTTTTAACATCTATGAGGCCATAGGTTATATGAGATGATCTTCATTAGAATATTGTTTATCTAATGTATCTATTCTACCAAAATCTAATCATAAGGTACATAATATAATTCTACCTCCATGAGCCCATAGGTCATAGAGGATAATCTTTATAAAAAATGTTGTTTATCTAATATATGTTTGTTCAACAAAATTCTAATTATCAAAATACAAAATATAATTCTACCCTCCTATATTCTCATATTGAACATCCTATTTATATTTTTAAAGTCTTCCCAATTAAAACTATTCAAAATATACTTTATTAACTAAAATATGCCCTATAAGTTCTAATTGTCTAAATTTCATTAAACCTTTTTTTAAATTCAAAATTTAAACCTCTTATTTTAACCAACGAAGCTTTTACACAAAATCAATTCCACATGTATACATTAGTATATGATGCAATATTGGATGTGGAAACTAGTTATGGTTGCACCAACAACCTAACTTACTTTTATGCTCCACAAAAGCTCTAAACTTCTACTATAATTCATTAAGGCACTACATGTTTCATCTTCCCTCATACACCCTGCACTATGCAATTCATACCCACCAACTACTTTCTATGGTTGTCTAATGGAACACTTTATAGAACTCCAATTCTATTTAGAGACTACCACCTAACTAACTAAAAATAATAATCGCATTTATATAGTTGACTTATCATTCCATCTGCAACATCCTTCTTATTTTTCCATGTTTGTACAAACTATTTTTATTTCTCTTCCTTCTCTTTTCTTTTTTTCTTTGTTGCTTTTTCCTTTAGTTCTTTTTCCTTCTTATTTTCTTCTCTTCTCTTATTTTTTTTTCTTTTTCTTTTCTTAACGATGCAAGATAGCCCATTCACTTGGATTCTTTTGTACATGTCAAGTAAGAGGAAATTTTTCATTAGCTCTAGCTCATGAACAACTTATAAAATCTTCAACCATGATCCTATATGTGGAGAGTTTCATGTGCTCTCTTCCTCTCATATGACTTTCACTTCTAAAACTCTTCTATGTTGTACCTTTTTTTCTCTAGCTTTCCTTATTTATTTTATTTTCCTTTAGCCCCATGTTTCTCTACTTCCATATTCTCCTCTTGTATATTTTATTTTGAGTCATATTTGACTTCAAGTTTCAACTCTTTCAAGGTTGTTGCAACTTTATCATCGTCTTCAACTTTTTTAGTTTAAAATTCAGCAATTTCTTCTATCATCTACATAAATTTCTTATTATTCTAAATTATAGTAAAGTTAATACATAAGAGTTTCTCCTTAATCCCACCATATGAGTAATCAAAAACATGCAAAACGTAAGATTTATCATTACCAACATACTCTTGGAAGGATATTGAAGAAAAAATTAAATGACTAGAATTGCTTTTTAGGGTCCTTGATTGCTTCATAACTAATTTGGCCCTTCTAGTTACCTTATACTTTAACAAATTTACCATTCCAAGTCTTATTGTCTTTCACTAATTCTTATATTTTTCAAAGAGATATAGCTTCACCTTTGCATCAAGAATAACATCCTCATCCTCCTTCATAACTTTCTCTAGTTTAAGAATGGGTGTGATTTGAGCTCCCATGTTTTCTTCTTGTGCTCTTGCCCTCCCTACTTCTTCAATAGTGATATCTTAAAATTTGTCATCAACGATTTATTTTCCTTATTGAGAGTACAAATATTCCCTAAGTAATTCAAAAATAGTCTCTTCAATAGCAATAGTTGTGTTCACTTCTATAATTTCTTTCATGTCAACATATTCATTGATGATTTCTTTCCCTCTTGAGAACTCAACTCTCTTTTAATATTTTTATCATTTGTTGGTATATCAAGATCTTTTATATTCCTTGCATTGGGTGAAGATTCTATGCTTCTCTATGTTGTCTTTATTGTGTCCAAAATAATTTTAATATCTCTAGACATCTCAACTATATCAGCATTGTTAGGTGCCCGTGACCTTTCGACTATAAGTTCTTGTAACATTTCAGCTATATAATATCTATGTGTCATATCTTATCCAAATAGCTATGCTACCACTCTGATGCAATATTGGATATGGAAACCAATTAAGGTTGTACTTCCAGGTAGCCTAACTTACTTAAAAAGCATTACTCTCGAAGCAGCCATTTCCACCATTAAAGTGAAAAATAAAATGTAATGTGCGATAGATCTAGGATACATTAATTTATTAATGCATAGAACAAATAGTAAAATAAGATATCTAGAAATTGACTTGGAAAAGTTAGGGTGCAACAAAAGCATTATTAGACCCCATGAAGGATTTTTTTTATTAGAACCATTATTATGATAATAAGAAATATACGAAAATATTTTGTTGAAATTTTCATATGGCGATGTGGATTAGTGGAAGATAATTATGGCCATTGAAAAAATTGAGTAAAATTTTATAAGTAACGTGGATCATTGTTAGTATCATCAAATTTTAAGTTTTGAGATCAACCATCAACCTATTGTGAACACTAATTACTAATAAGAATACTATTATATAAGTATCAACATGATTAACATGATTATTACTATCTATCTTGCTTTAAGGTGTTATTTATTATCATGGATGATGTGGAACTTTAAAAGTTAACCACTTTATCTTTTGATATTATTTTTTTACCTTTTGTGTATGTATTTTATGCATTAACATATGTTAGTTATATATCGCAACTTAATAAGATGATATATAATGTTAAAATCTTATAGCTATCACATGTTAATTTGAACACCAATTACTAATAAGAATACTATTATATAAGTATCAACATGATTAACACGATTATTAGTATATATCTTGCTTTAAGGTGTTATTTATTATCATGGATGGTGTGGAAATTTCAAAGTTAATCACTTTATCTTTTGATATTATTTTTTTACCTTCTTTGTAAGTATTTTATCCATTGACATATGTTATTTATATGTCACAACTTAATAAGATGATATATAATGTTAAAATATTATAGCTACCACATGTTAATTTTTTTTACTCATGGATGATGATTTATTATATCTTGTGTATATTAAAACATTATTTTAGATACAATGTCTCAAATAAAATAAAAAAATAAATAAAATAATTTGGGAAATTAATAGTTTACACCAATTTAAAATTTATTAATTATTAATTAATTCATGAGTATGTTAAAAGTATTATGTCGAACATATCTTAACAAAGATATGATATACATATATTGTCGTAATCCATAATTTTAATCCAATTCCAAGATATTTTTTTAAGAGAGTATTAAAATCCCCTTTCTAGGTAGACGTCCCTATGATTGCTTCTTCCGAACTAACATGAATAGAACATATTAGCCCCCAATCACTATGTCATAAATAATTCCTTTTATGTAAATGCACTAGGTGCTTAACTGGATAAGCTATCACTCCCTCCAAAGGACTAGCTCCTCCTTTTAGTATTTCTAAAGGACTACAATATTCAATGCCCCCTTCTCGGTCCATCAAGAATGGCCATGGATAACTTCACTTTCCCACATAAGTATTTCTATATGGGTGTAACACATACTTCAACTATCCTTCTCTTTTCCAAAGAATTCCTAAAATTTCCCAATTTCCCCTTGCATATATACTCTTCCTTCAATGAAGAGGCCATCTTTAGTTCAATTTCATTAAATATCTAACGAGTGACTTAACAAAGGGAAATAATATCTAAGACATAAATTTACTTAATTATGCCTCGAAACAGACTAAAATTTGAGTTTTTTAATCGAACATAAGCCACACTCTACATTCTAATATCCCCTTCTAAAATTTTGAGATTTAACAAAGATATGTAAACCTAAATTATAATCATTCTATCTAGAAAAATAATTGAAACAACCACTATGAATGGAACTAGGATTATCATATGAGAATATCCATAACTCTTTAATATCACTTAAATTTAGTTTACAACAGATCAACAAAATCTAAAATACCATATCTAGCCATATTTTCCCAAGAGATAACCAAATAAACTCATATTTAATAACGTAGTTCTAGAAATAGGTCTCACTTTACAATAGTTATCAATTACATTATTAGATACAAATTCGAGCTACCAAGATTGGTTTACATAGTTTGCATGAGCATTAATTTGGCCCTTATATTATTAAAACTCAGATATTTAAAACTCTCTACTAGTTTATTACTTGGAAATGATGAATAAATCTCATTATTAACCATCAATTTGATACATTCATGTGTAAGGAGTCAATTCATGCTTCAATTCACTTTGTAACACTGTCACAATGGTACTTGTTGGTCATCGATCATAATCTTGCATAATTATGTTGTACATTCTCTATTTGTCTTCCTTCTTAAGGACCATTGAGAATGAATACCCATATTTTAGGGATCAAATATAGATCCCAAGATTATATGAAGCTTTTCTATTTGATCACAAACTAATTCAATAAATTGCATTCCTATTTGCATATGATATCTTTACTATGATGCATCTCTATTTGCAAACATGATTATTTCTACATAGCAAGCATATTTCATACAAAAACATCTCTATAACACCACTCCATTTGCACATAGAAAATATCTCATTCGTACAACCATAATTCAGAACTTCCATTCTTCAATTATAAAATACATATTCTCTTTAATAAAAGATACATAACATTCAAATTATTACTGAAACTTTACCTAAGAGAACTCAACCAGTGTCTATATCATAGCATAAATAAAATACTCCAATATAGAGTTCCAATTAAGACATATTGAATGTTTTTCAAGCATATATGGGCTTTCATTAACCAAAATACACCCACCAAAGAGAATATCAAATAAAAAATAAAACCCCAAACCGCTTAACATACAATAGAGGGATCACCTATAATACCATACCATATTTGATATATTGTATCCATTTCACATAAGCTAGAGACATAGCACACATTACAAGAAATAAATAGAAAAACCTATTTTGGCATGATTTGTAATGACATCACAAACCTGATAGGGGTGGTCTCCTCGTATGGTTTATTTCACACTCAATAAGAAGATAACCCAAGAAAAATTTTATTTCTATTACATAATAGAGTCAATAATACACACCCTAGCCACTCACTCCCAGAGTACTAAATAGTCTCAAGTAACATAACTCCATAGACTCTACTATATCTCTAAAATTTCTCAATTATTAAAATAACAATTCCTTAACAACAAGGTGAGCGATACAAATTTATTCTACCCAAATGGTTGGATACCAATATAGCACATAGTAATAGAAGGCAAGACACATAAAAAGCCTCTACATTACTAAGGTATCTATTCAAAATCTCACAACAAATTATTCAGTCAACTAATATTAACTCAAACCAATAACTAAAATATGATATCAGCATTGGCATAAGAATTTCATTTGCACTATTGTGAAAAGCTAAAGGTCTTTGATGATATTCATAATTTTGAATAAACAAAACATCCATTCACCTGTATTTTCAAATAGAGATCGACAAAGGAAATCAACAACATCAAAAATACTCATCAAAAATCTTATTCTAAACTACATATGATAATCATAACAATGATAGATTCACTTATACTTACCACGATCAAGCTCCTATCTGAAGTATATATTTTTACTTGCATCCCCTTCCTAGCCAAAGATAGAACCAACAAAAAACCATCACATTAACCTCATATTCCAATTCCTTCTTTCTTTCCTTTCTCCTTGTTGAAGCATATCCCATGCACTTGTTACCCCCACTTCATCGTATGGCTCTCCACATGTAACTTCTCCCATCGAAACTTCATTCATTCCACTCCATTATAGCAAAGAACCCATAACCAGTCATTAAATTTACTCAACAAACACTCACAAAGCTATATTCCAAATTATATCATATTGATGCAACAAATTATTTTTTACAACAAAAATTAGTACCAAAAAGATATATTCTTCAAAATCTAACCTTTTTTCTTTAAAAATGAGGTAATAATAGAAATCAAGCAATCAACACCCATACAAAAATGCTCTTTTCCTAATAAAATTTCATTATTAAACAACCATTATGCATCACACAAGAACACATTTGAACTTGCAATTTCTTTCATTTTATTTGCATTAAAACATGTAACTTCATGGAAGGGGTATTTATCCATGTTTCCTCCTTCAAGTATTCCAACGAATAACCCATCACATCATTTCCCCTAGGGAATTATAGGTGGTTAGTTCCTTCTTCCACCTACAAGAAAAACCCATTCCTGCACAAACACAACTCAATTAGCAGTATCATATTCTGACATAAAATGTATGTTTCATATAATGTAACAAGTCATTATCCAACATTCACAAATAAATATAAATATCACATCCTTCCATAGGATTCATATGTTCTTGAATAGCTAAACTAGAAGTAACCATTCATTCCATTAGTAAAGAAATCAAATAAAATCATACATTTATCATAATAAAGAATCTGCCAAGGGAGGGTCATGACATCCTCCACCCCCATAGGATTAACACATTTCTCTGTGTTTCATCAAAGTTAAACATTAAATAGTAATTACAAAGTATTTTCAAACAAAAATAGGAAATGTTTTTGCATATCTACTACTTTCTTCCAAGTAGAATTTATTTTAGAATAACGGTCCCACTAAACTTTACACTGCTCCACAGTTAATTTCCTCATTGATTTGGATTGAAAATCAAGGATTATTACTAGTTGAACCTCTATAGCCTCTAGGTTCACCATCTGCAAATTAGAAAAGTCCCACACATGCTTTGGATTAGCAACATATTTTTTAAGCAAAGAAATATGAAAATTTTTGTGAATCTTGGATAGATTGGGTGGTAAGGCAAGTCGATATGCCACATGACTAATCTTCTCTATGATTTCAAAGCATTCAATAAAATGAGGATCCAAAATTGTGGGTTTAATTGTGCTCTTTATTGACTTTACCCTCAAAAATACTCTATCACCTACAACAAAATATTTTGGGGATCTCTTAAGATCAACATAACTTTCTTGATAGTCTATAGCTTCCTCTAATCTCTCTCAGATCACATTTAACTATTGTTCGATTTATTTGAACATGTCTGGTCTAAGTACAATCCAATCTTCTAGATTATTCCAAGTCAATGGTATCTTGCACTTTCTGCCATACAAAGCTTTCAACAGTGCCATACTTATGGTCAAATGGTGATAATTATTGTTGGAAATTCTACTAGATGCAAGTAGTCCTCCCAATAATTTTTCTAATCCATGCAGTACATGCGAAGCATATCTTCTAGCACCTGATTCACTCTTTCATTTTTTCCATTAGTATTTAAATGGTAAGAAGAATTGATAATTAATTTAGTTTTAATGGTGCAATGCAAGGATTACCAAAACTTAGATGTAAATTTTGGATCCCTATCTGATATGATTACCTCTGGAAAACCATGAAGCTAAAATATTTCTTTGGAAAATATATTAGCCACAACCACGACATCATCCTTGGTGTTTTCGGGTATAAAATGCATAACCTTGGTTAGTCTATCGACCACTACAAGAATTACATCATGCTCAAACCTATTTTTACAAAGCCCTACATTGAAATCCATCTAAATCACTTGCCATTTTTGCATAGACACATCATACAGATAAAAAAATCTAGCAAGATGTTTGTGTTCCACGTTTACCTTTTGGCACTCAAGGCATTGAGCGATAAACTCATTTATTTCTCTCTTCATTCCATACCAAAAGAATATATTTTTCATATTCTCCATCATATTTGCTCCTCCTGGATGAGAAAAATATGGAGATCTATGTACTTCATTCATAATCATCCTTCTCAAATTTCTAGTTTCAGGAATTACTACCCTATTCTTAAAACATAAGAAACCATCCTTGATGCCAAAGTCCTTATATTCATAAGGTTTCTTTTCCATCCTTTCCCAAATTTGGTTGCAGTATGGATCTTGATTTTGCATTTCCTTGACTCATTCCATCAAGTCGACATGGATGCGAGACAAAACTGCTATATGTCTCCTCCTACTAAGTGCATCAACAACTTTATTCTATTTTCTCTTTATATATTTAATGGCAAAATCATATTTTGCAAGAAATTCCATCCACCTTCTTTGCCTAGCATTGAGTAAAGGTTTATTGAATATATATTGCAAACTCTGATGGTTTATCCTTAGCTCAAAGGGTCTCCTAACCAGATAATGTCTCCAACTCTTGAGAGCAAACACTATGATTGCCAACTCTAAATCATGGGTTGCATAGTTAACCTCATATATTTTTAGTTTTCTAGATCCATAGGCTACATTTACTTCTTCTTGTGAGAGTACTCCTTCTAAACCTTCTAATTATGTATTTGGACAAATAGATAAACTTCTCTGAGGATCGATTATCTTTAGTATAGGAGGCATAGTAGGATTTTAATTAAGTAGTTCATAACTACCGCACATTTATATATCCATATAAACTCTTTTTATTTCCTCTGAAGGTTAGTTATTGGTGAGGTGATCTTGGCATAGTCCCTCATGTATTACCTATAATATCCAGTTAAGCCCATGAAAATTTGAACTTCTATCACATTGGTAGGTGGTAGCCAATTCAAAATAGCTTCTATTTTCCTAGGATCCACTGCAATCCCATCAACCGAAACAATGTGTTCCAAATATTGTACTTTTGATACATAAAATTCACACTTGAATAAATTCCCATACAAATAATTGTTCCTTAATAACTCTAGCACAATCTTGAGGTGCTCATCGTGCTCTATCTTATTTCTAGAATATATCAAAATATCATCTAAAAATACCAGCCCTTAGAATTTGTTAACAAAAAGACAAGACAACAAACTCATAATGTCCATAATGAGTTTTAAAGGTTATCTTGTGAGTATCCTCCTCATGGATCCTCAATTGGTGATATCCTAAATTCTTATCAATCTTTGAAAATATCATGGCATATTTGAATTGATCGAAGAGATCTTCAATTCTCGGTAGTAGATATTTTTTCTTGATAGTTGCCTTTTTTAACATTCTATAATCTATGCATACTCCCAAGGAGCCATCCTTCTTCTTTGCAAATAGTATTTGTGCACCCCAAGGTGATACACTTGGTTTGATCAATCCTTTCTCCAATAACCCTTGCAATTGCACCTTCAACTCTTGCATTTCTATGGGATTCATTTTGTAAGGAGCTCTATGGATGGATTCTATTCTAATTTGAAGCTCAATAGTAAATTCTAAGTTTTTTTTAGGGGGTAGTCTAGGTAAATCCTCTGGAAAAATATCCCTAAATTCTTGAAGAATTGGGTGTTTCTCAAACACCTCTTCCTTATTTTCTTCATTCATTTCATTTATCTTAACTACATAGACCATTTCTCCTTTCTTTATGGCTTTCTCAATCTGCAATACTGACAATAGGATTTGAGGTTGAAAATCCCCTTGTAGGCTATACATCCTTCGCACAATACCCCTATATTTTGTATACTCAATCCATCTATCCTAAAAGTTGAGAACTGACTTATGTGCTTGCAACCAATCCATTTCTAGGATTATATCAAAAGCATGTAGAAGGTGTACATACAAATATCCTATTATTATTCCACTAGGTAAGGTGATTTCTGCCATAGGGTAATATTGGTTAATAGAGTAGGTTTATCCTAAACCATACTCGAACTTCCACCCATAAGCCAAGATTCTTGGTCTTTCTAAAATATCT
This sequence comes from Wollemia nobilis, assembly GCA_028583015.1. Lineage (NCBI taxonomy): Eukaryota > Viridiplantae > Streptophyta > Pinopsida > Araucariales > Araucariaceae > Wollemia > Wollemia nobilis. The sequence continues at coordinate 267,888 of JAQPPZ010002360.1, forward strand.
CTAACTAAACTAGTGGACATAAAACTATTTGTAGCACCACTATCAATCAATATTTTGACATCCCTAACAAAAATATTACCATTAATCAATAGTGGCGTGGCCTAACCATCAAGATTCTGATTTCCTATAGCTGCATAAATCTTGTGTGCGGGATCCTTAGGTGTAGTTTATTTGTACATTGGTTCTTTTCCTTTTGAACTCATCCCTGCTCTTTTTGGGAAATTTTTGGCATAATGTGGTCCTCTACAAATATAACACCCTTCTTTCAATCCTAAATGTTCTTTCCTTTTCTACCCCTCTTATGCTTTATCAGCATGTGAAGAATTGACCTATCCCTATGATGGTCTATTGTTTTCTTTGTCATGGTTGTTGGAAGTATGATTCTTTCCTTGGAACATTTTTTTGAACTTTCTCTATTTTTGGTCATTCCTTCTATCATGCTTAGAGGAATCCTTGTTTTCTTGTTCTTTTTCCCACTTAAAAAAACCTGCACTATTCCTTTTCCTTAATGCTTTCTTGCCCTGCTCATCTAACCCTTCATAATCAAAGTAGGGTTTGAGATATATTTCAACTTTCCTAGCCAAATCATAGGCATTTTGCAAAGTAGTAGGTTCCCTCATATCTACCTCTTACCCTATTCTAGGATCCTCTCCTAGTATAAAGCTATGAATATTCATTTTCTCATTATAAGTAGGCACATATTTTAGCAACTTGATAAATATTTGATAGTACTTCTCCATTGTTCTAGTTCCTTGATGAATCTTAGTGAACTCCTAAAATTTTTGGGAATAGAAGTGTTCTGTGAGAAATCTATCTTTGAAGGCTTTTACAAATTCATCCCATTTTAGATTGACAACTACTACCTATTTTTGATCTACACTAAAAGTTTTCCACCGGTCCAAACCATCTCCTTGAAAATGCAATGTGGCATAGGATGTTCGAGTACCCTAGGAAAAATTCTTCATATTGCAATAGGTTTCTATTTTCTTCAACCATACCTCGAACTTATCCCCATATTCCTCTCCATTAAATTTGGAAGATTTCAAATGTTTCATTTCCTTGCCCAACTCGACCTCTAATTGGACCCTAGCCTATTGTGCCTTGGTAAGAGGTTCATTTTCTTGACTCACTCTAGGGTTACCTACCCATGTTTCTTGACTCAACACGACATCCAACAATTATTTTTGGGTTTCTATCTATTCCCAAAGTAGAGCCACTATCTCAATAATATTCTCATTACTAGTATTCTCCCTTACATCACTGGGATTCCCTGAATCCACATCTAGATTCCTATCCTCAAAAATAGTCTATTATATCTCTTTTACCGATGGGGAAACAATTTATCCTCTTATATTTAGAGGTATTATATCTAGCCACACATAAAATATATTGTACGAATTCATTAGAAATTAATCCTTCAAATTGCTCCTCTTACTACTAATTATTTACCCAATCAAGCAAATTTACACTTACTAGTTTTTCTATTTATTAAGGTCTAGTATATTTTCTATCACACACTAAAACTAATTCTTACGTAGTGAACCTAATCCACTACGAACCATGATCTAATACAAGAATGTCATGGCCCATAATTTCAATCCAATTCCAAGAGATTATTATTATTATTATTATTATTAGTATTTTTAAGAGAGTATTAAAATCCCTTTTCTAGGTAGACTTCCCTATGATTGCTTCTTTTGAACTAACATGAACAAAACATAGTAGCCCCCCATCACTACATTATACATAATTACTTTTATGTAAATGCACTAGGTGCTTAACTAGATAAACTATAACTCCCTCTAAAGGGCTAGCTCCTCCTTTCAGTATTTTGAAAGGACTACGATATTCAATGTTTCCTTCTTGGTCCATCGAGAACACCCATTTCTAACTTCACTTTCCCACATAAGTATTTCTAAATGGGTGTAGCACATACTTCGACTATCCTTCTCTATTCCAATGATCTATTCAATCATGTTCATGAAATCATGTTCATACAATCAATATAATTGGACTATCTAAAAGATTCCTAATTTTTGATTGTGTCTATACTCTTCCTTATGTAAAGAGGTCATATTTAGTTCAATTTAATTAAATATCTAATGAGTGCCCTAACAAAGGGAAATAATATCTAAGATGTGATATTCCTTAATGATACCTCGAATCTAAGTAAAATTTGAGTAATATTAACCAAACATAATTAGTGCTCTACATTCTAAGATCCCCTTCCAAAATTTTGAGATTAACAAAGATAATTCAACCTAAAATACAATCATTCTATCTAGAAAAATAAGTGGAACAACCACTATGAATGAAAATAAGATTATCGTATGCAAAAATATACAACTATTTAATATCACTTAATTTAATTTTACAATAGCTAGCCATGTTTTACCAAGAGATAACCAAATCAACTCATATTTAATAATGCAGTTCCAGTAATAGGTCTCACCTTACAACAGTAATCAATACATTGTAAGATACAAATCCAAGCAACCAAGATCAATTTACGTAGTTTGCATGGGCATTAATCTGGCCCTTACATCATTACAAATTAGATATCTAAACTCTCTACAAGTTTCGTACTTGGAAATTATGAATAACATCTCATTATTAACCATCAATTTGACACATTCGTGTGAAAGGAGTCAACTCATGCTTCAATTCACTTTGTAACACTACCGCAATGGTACTTTTTGGTCATTTATCATAAGCTTACCTGACTGTCCTCTACATTCTTTAATCCCCTTCCTTATTGAGGATCACTGGGAATGAATACCCATAGTTTGAGGATCAAAGATGGCTCCCAATATTATATGAAGATTTTCCATTTGCTGATAAACTAATTTACTAAATTACATTTCTATTTGCATACTATATCTTCACTATGATGCATCTCTATTTGCAAACATGATAATTTCCACATAGAAAACATATTGCACACAAAAATATATCTATAATATTACTCTATTTTCACACAGAACAAATCTCATTCATACAACCATAATTTAGAATTTCCATTTTCCAATTATAGAATATAGATTCTCTTTAATAAAAGACAAAAAATTCAAATAATTACTGAAACTTTATCGAAGAGCACTCAACCAGTGTCTATATCATAGCATAAATAAACTATTCAAATATTGACTTCCAATTAAGATGTACTAAATGTTTTTCAAGCATCTATGGGATTTCCTTAACCAAAAGACACCCACCACAAAGAATATCAAGTATAAAATGAACCTCCATATCTCTTAGCATAAAATAGAGGGATCACCTATAATACCATACCATATTTGATACATGGTACCCATTTAACACAAACTAGAGACATAACTCACATTCTAGGCAATAAATAGAAAAAATAATTTCAGCATGATTTTTAATGACATCACAGATCTGACAGGGATGGTCTCCCTGTATGGTTCATTTCACACTCAGCAAGAAGACAACCCAAGTAAAAATAAGTTTCTATTACACAATAGAGTCAAATATTCACACCCAGGTCATTCACTCCTAGAGTATTGGATAGTCTTTGGTAACATAACTCTATAGACTCTACTACATCTCTAAAATTTCTCAATTATTCAAAAGCAAATTCATTAATGGTAAGGTGAACATTAAAAATTTATTCTACCCATATGGTTGGACACCAATTCAGCACATAACAATGGAAGGAAAGACACATGAAAATCCTCTATGTTGCTGAGGTATCTATTAAACTTCTCACAATGAATTCCAAGATCAACTAAGCTTAACTCAAACCAACAACCAAAATATGACATCAACATTGGCACAAGAATTTCATTTACACCATTTTTAAAATCTAAAGGTCTTTGGAAATATTCACAATGTCAGATTAACAAAACATCCATTCACCTCTATTTTTGAATAGGTACCAACAAAGGAAATCATCAACATCAAAAAATTTAAAATGTTCTATGTACTCATCTCAAAAATATTATTCCAAATTTAAGATGATAATCGTAAAAAATATAGATTAACTTATACTTAACATGATTAATATCACATCCAAAGTATGTCTTTTCACTTGCATTCCCTTCCTAGCCAAAGGTAGAACCAGCAAAAAAGTTATCATATCCTCCTCCTCTTCCAATTCCCTCCTTTCCTTTCTCCTCACCAAAGCATCTCCCATGCTCCTGTTACCTCTACTTCATCAGATGGCTCTCCACATGTGACTTATACTATTCAACACTTCATTCATTATACTCTATTGTAGTAAAGAACCCATAACCAATCATTAAACTTTACTCAACAAACACTCATGAAAACCAGATTCTAAATTATCTCCTATTAATGTAATAAATCATTTTCTTTTTACTGGAAAGATATTACCAACAAAATAGATTCTTTGTATGCTGTTTTTTTTTTTTTTTTAAAAGAAGACAATAATAGAAATTCAACAATCAACACCCATACAACAATGCTCTTTATTCTTAACAATATTTCATTATTAAGCAACTATTATGCATCACACAAAAACACACTTGAACTTGCAGTTTATTTATTTTTATGCACATTAAGACATGCAACTTCATGGAAGGGGTATTTATCCATGTTGCTCCCTTCAAGTATTCCAATGAATAACCCATCACATCATTTCCCCCAGGGTATTATATTCTCGGTGGTTAGTTCCTTCTTCCACCTACAAGAAAAACCCATTCCTGTGCAAACACAACTCAATTAGTAGTATCATATTCTGACATAAAATGTATGTTTCATAGAATGTAACAAGTCATTATCCAACATTCACAAATAAATACAAATATCACATCCTTCCATGGGATTCATATGTTATTGAATAGCCAAAATTAAAATAATCATTGATTCCACCATTAAAGAAAATAAAAGCAAAGCATACATTTATCAAAATAAAGAGTCTACCAAGAGAGGGTCAAGACATATATCTCTCTATAGATATATATATTGAAATATAACTCAATTTTCTGACTAAAGCAATAGACTAATAGTACAATCTAGTAACATTATTCATGTTAGAATCCTTTATCATGTACTAGCATATAGTATACCTATATAGGATTAATTGTCATGGAAATTATGAGTATCAATCATGCACATGGTGGTTTTAGTTGACCCTATCTAAGTAGTCATGCACTCAACTTCAACCTTCTAACCTTAAAAATATTGCCTTAATTGTTATCTACTTATTTCAAGACTCCTTGCTTCTAATAGGAGGTTTTTGTCTCCTAGCATTAAAAAAGAATTTTCTTAGGCCCTCTTACACCATGGTATTGTGTTGATGCTTCTTCAAAGAGGTATTGTTCTAGGCACAATAACATCCATACACAAAATAAATATGCATTAGTACAATAGAAGAGTAATTAAATAACACTTTATTAATATTTTACAATAACATTACATTCTTATTATTTAGTAAGCCATTTATAATTTATTGAGACACTGACAACTACTACTTCCAATATTCTACTAGGCTAACTTAGCACACCAATGAGCAAAGATTCACTTCTAGATTCCTCAAAATATAACTTTATTGGTATCTCTTTCTACATCTATATTTTACTCAAGCACCCAATACAACACTTGTAGTAGTTTATCATTAAGAACTTCAAAATCCTCCAATCCTAGAATATTATTGTCAAAAAACCATACCTCCATTTTGGTATTCAATCCAAACCCCTATTTATTTTATTCTACTAATTTTAGATGTTGATCTTTATACTATTGTCATCCTATGAAACAAATTGTATTTTTATCACCATATTTTAACCAAGTTTATCTTGGTTTTAATATATAAAAAAAGAATCTTCCTTACTTAACATAGTATGATATTCACTAAGCAACTCCCTTTCCAATCAGCATATAGATATTTATGCTCACCTTTTTGGAATTTTGAAAGTTTCCCTTTTTCTTCTCAAAAATATTTCTAAAAGTGTTATTATTTCATTCTTTTTTTTGGTAAGTAGTGTTTGTATTTACAGTGGGTTTTAACAAGGATCCCAAAACCTGATTACATAAGCAATGGGCCTAGGGCATCAATCCCTTAAAACTGAACACCAAAATAGAAATCCCGCCCAGTGGTAACAGTAAGCAAGAAATAATCCCTCTCAGCGGGAAACAAACAAATAAGAAAGAAAGTAGTTTTGGAGATCCCGCCCAGCGGGGAGTAGCCAAAAACCACCATCGAGAAGATCCCGCCCAGCAGGAAGCAAAGAAAAATCATTACAATAAAATCCCGCCTCACGGGAAGCAGTAAAAACCACCACAAACAGTCCCGCCTAGCGGGAAGCAGCAGGGAAATCCCGCCATCCGAGAAACCAGCAGAAAAGAAAGGATCCCGCCTCACGGGAAAATTGACGGATTTTGCGGATCACGCCCTATGGAGAAACCATCCCTCTCACCAGGAAAACATTTCGTTCAGCGAGAGCCATCCTGCAGGAAGTCAACAGCTAGCACAGAGAGAATCCAGCCCATCGGGAAGCGACCAGAGAGCTGCACCACGATGAACCCACCCCGGGAAAAAAGAAGAGGATCCCATCCCAGCAAAACAAAAATAAACAGCAGGTTAAGGGACCAGGGATCTAGGGACTAGGAATCTCGAGCGGGAAGAGGAAACAGTCACAGGGATGGGATCCTTAGGAACCAAAATAGTGGGAAGCTGTCCAAACCCTAAACCATCACCTCCACCGCACCGAGAAACATAGGGGACCAGATCCATGCGAATAACCTGCAAAAAATCCCAAGGGGAAGCCTGATGGAAAAAGGGAAGGGATCCCCAACCAAACAGGGATCCCTGGGAAGCACCAGTCCGAAAAAACAACCAAGGAAACCCTAGCTAACTGGGAGGGGCGCAGATAGTGGAGAAGGATCTCCCTCCAGGAGATCATCTGCAAACAACCACTCCCCGGGAGGGATGACCTGGGTTGAGCCAGGGACTGGGCAGGAACCAGGAGCCATGGGAGGGGGAGCAAGGGAGGGACCAGAACCCTCCCCTCTGTACTTTCTTCCCTCCATTATTATTTCATTCTTTTAATCTAGAAGCCATTGATTTAATTTATTTTTGAAGTGTATATATCCTATTATTTCCTGAATAATTCCATGTTTGTGTTATCACATCAACAAATTAAGGATGATCTTCTCACATCTGCTCATAATTAAAATATGATCTTCTTCTTTTTTAATTCACTTACCACAATTTTAACTCTTTTTGACTAGTGATTTAAACCAATCCTTGTCAAGGTATTAATTTTAACATAAGTCCCTTCATCTAGCCAATGATCTAAAAGTATGCATCTATCAATAATTTTTGCTATTAATTTTTGGCCTCTCCTATTGTTGGTCTGTGTATAGTTGTCCTCTTCAAACTCAATTTCTCATATATTTTTATTTTGCAACAATAAGTTCAATTGACTTAGGTTGTGTTCCTTTCTCTATGTTTGCTTTTGCTTTCTTGGCTCTCGCTTGGTAATTTGAGTGTTTTCCTATTTTTGGTTTTACTTGTATCATGAGTAGGCATTCATATTCTATTCCTCAATATCATTTCATAACTTTTCTTTTTATTAGATTTATCCCCTCCTAGCTCTGTTGCAAAACCTTTTGATTTGTTTTGCTCATTTTTTGGTATTTTCTTATCAATTGTAGAGGTTTTAACAATTAATACTATATTTTATTTACCATTTTTTCTCTTTAATGGTGCATGGTACTTCAAGAGAGTTTTTATAAAATGATGAGGTACATTCCTTTTGTTCAATGAGAATCTTCATTCCTAAAATAGAATTATATTGAATAGATATTTTCTTGTTAATATTCTAATCCTATTGTACCATGTCTTTTTTGATTTGATATGATTTTTTTTTCATAAGATAAAGCCTCAAAATAATTTGTGTTTCTTTCAATATCCTTCCTTATTGGTCTTCACTATTTATTTACATTCATCTCTTTTGACCTATTTTTAAATGTTGAAAACCATCCTCATCCATATCCTTTTGTAAGTTCATCTTACAATTTTCTACATATGTTATGTTAGAATCTTCTTAGGGAATGATCTATTATTGTACCCCACCTCATGACATCTACATCCAAAATCATACGTTTTCATAATCTATGGTTTGGATCTACGACTTACCCCCATACTTAAGAAAGATTGATTTTGGTAAAGGTTTACTTATATCAATCATGACCAATATCCAAGCATAAATAGCCAAGAATCTATAATTTATAGTTTCTAAAATATTAAAGAATTATGGTAGAGTTTTTTCTTTTTCCTTGAAGGTATCAATCTCCTAAAATTCAATGAGCAACCCCTACATCCTAACCTAGATTGGTACTATAGATAGATTTATTTTTTTAGGTGCAAATCCTTCATACCACTGGGTAAGAAACAATCCTACTCTTTCCATAAACCAAGGATCCCATTTTAGGATTCTATCTCTTTCTTCCCTAAAACAAAAAGTGGCTAGGAAGAAACCTTTCAGAAAGATAGACTCACTCGTAGAGACTTCCAACTCCTATCAATCCATTTTCTCAAGGTCAAAGCCCCTTGCCAAGACACATTAAATTTATCAAAAATTTCTCTATCTTTGAGCAACAAAGATCACTTCTCTATGAGTTCCTCACTAACATCTACTACTAGGGATGATTATAAGAAATTAGCTATAAATTGATTCATGGGAAAGAAACTATTACTCAAAATCTACTAAAATTTACAATTATATCCTATAGTAACTATAGTATTTGAAAATAAAACCATAATAATTTGCATGCAAATATTTTAACATAATAAAGACGAAAAAATAATTAGCTAAAAAATTCTACACCCAAATAAATCGACATGCCTCGCTATAGCCCTAGCCCTTAGTTGCTCCCCTAGCTGATAAATATCTACAATTTCTTTTTATGCAACTTGAAAAATTGTCACTACCCTTGTTTCGGATGGTTGACTTCACAATGTTGTATCTCCCTTAATACCACTTGGATTCCTTCATATGAACACTCATTTTAAAGCTCTTCAAATTTTATACAATTTGATCCAAGAATCATGTGAATCACATAACCCTTCATAAAAATATGGCTTCTAAAAGATGAGATATATATTTTTTTAAAATTACATTAATTTTACCATAGTTTTGAAGGACTGTCTTCACATAAACATATCTCTCTTAAAACTGCTTAAATTTTAAAAAATGACTACCCATTTCAAAACTTTTCAGATCCTACATAAAACAACACAAAAATTATATAAATCAAATAACTTTGTACACAAATATAACTCTTAAAAAATAAACATTATTCCAAGAAAATTGTCTTAACCCTACATCTACCAATTCATATCTTTTTAGTAAATATGTTGTTAAAAATAGTGTTGAATCTTCAATTTCTTAAGGAAGACTCTATAAATACAAAGACACTCTCGTAATTGTTTAAAAAAAAAAAAAAACACTATATATTCGATTATTTTTGGACACAATCATGAAGGGCTGTCCGGTTTCAATTCGGTTACCTCCCACTTTGTGGTTTGAGTTTGTATTGAACAATGAGATACCTAAGCCTACCCCATTGTCCGACCACAATGAAAAACTAGTGGGGACGGATTTTAGCGGAGAAAATATAATGTGCTGCTGAGGTCTATGGCTCCATATTTTACGGAGAGCAAGACAGCGTTTAATAATCAAACTTCGACTGTTGTTTCCTCACACGACATGCCATATCACCGCTGTGCACTCTTCACCGAATTCATGTTGTTCTACCAAACTAACCAGCTTGCAAAAAGCGAATAATAAAGTCTACTCTGCCATCGGATCACTTTCTATTGCATTTATCTCATTGCAGTAATCCTTGATAAAATTCAAATGACCATGATAACGCATTGAGAAGCATTTTATATTAGCAGGAGCAGCAGCTGAGAAGCTTCAGTAGCCTCGCCTATTCTAATTTATTCAGTGCATTGCGAAAGAATATCAGCAAGACAATATTTATGTTGACATGGACGGTGAAAGCTAAATCTAAAGTGGGGGCGTTCATCGTGAAGTCCAACTTCGATCTCAAAGATCCTTATGTCATTAAAATAAAACAAAAGTTGGGGCCCTCCAGAGAAGAATCGTAGAAAGAAAGAACTGTCTTAAGACTAGCACACATTTTTACATTATTGTTTCCAGATTGTCATCTAATTCGGAACAAAGAGGAATGAAAATTTGTGGCAATGCCTAGTCAGGTTTGATTTCCTGTCTGCAATAATAGGGAGAAAATAGACAGTGCGCGACAGTTGAAAACAAGAGCTCTGGATATGCGGATGTGTGATGTGGCGGGGAAGTTGGGGACAAGTAGAGAAGAATCGTAGAATGAAAGAACCGTCTAAGAAGTAACACACGCATTCTTACATTATTGTTTCCAGATTGTCAACTATTTTGGAAGAAAGAAGAATGAAAATGTGTGGTTATGCCTAGTCAGGATAAAATTCCTGTCTGCAATAATATGGAGAAAATGGGTAGTGGGGGACAGTTGAAAACAAGAGCCGTGGATATGAGGAAGAAGTGTGATGTGGCGGGGAAGTGGCGGACATGCAGAGAAGAATCGTAGAATGAACTTTCTGAAAAGTAACACGCATTCTTACATTATTGTTTCCAGATTGGCAACCATTTTGGAAGAAAGAAGAAAGAAAATTTGTGGCTATGCCTAGTCAGGTTTGAATTCCTGTCTGCAATAATATGGAGAAAATGGGTAGTGGGGACGGTTGAAAACAAGAACCGTGGATATGCGCATGTGTGATGTGGCGGGAAAGTTGGGAAACGGCCAGAAAAGATTGTCCCATCAAGACTGTAACATGTTGGATCCATACCAACCAATTATCATTCATTATTTGTAAAATGTGATCAAGAGCTTCAGAAACCTAAATAATCGCAGAACAAGTCCAACGGATAATGTTTCCCTTTATATGCACGTTCTTATGAAAGAATTTTTTTGAGATAGAAAGGAAAAGAAACGGATCTCATTACATGGTGGATGGAATCAGCGACTGGAAGGCTATAGATCTTACAAAGTTGGTCAAAGCAACCGACGGAACCTTCATTTCTGAGGACGAGAGGAGATCTAATCAAACATAAGAACCCCTATAAGAAATAGATAACGCTTCATTTCTGAGGACGAGAGGAGATCTAATCAAACATAAAGAATCCCTATAAGAAATAGATAACGCCAACACATACACATCACTAATATTATCAAGTGCTGCAAATTAACTAGCTGCATATGCTTAGTTTGCAAACGGCTTACAGATTTTGGAATTTAGAATAGAGGTTTAAGGTTCAATTTTATTTAGTATTATGTATTGGAAAATTGGTTTTATAATTATTTATTAATTATTTTTTAGTCAAAATTATTGAAATGTAACATGCCAATTAATAAAATTAATATATTTGAAAAATATAGTTAAATAAGTTCAAATTATTAAAATGTAACAAATAAATCTAATTAATACCTCTTAAAAGTTGTTACATATGACTTAATCTATAAATAAACATTTATTATTTTTATTATAAATAAAAATTATTCTTCTAATTAAATTATCCTGAATACTTTTATGCAATTTTTTAACTTGTTAGATGAATATTTTGGAGTGGCATATAATATCAAACTCTAATCCTAATATAAAGCTTAGAGATAAATATGTACACCATTGCGGTCGTAAAAAAGCTATGACGTAAACCTTGTGAGCTATTTATTCTATATGTATGAATATATGTAGAGGTAGAAGTTATGAAAGATATGAAAAGTACATGAGAGTTAGTTATAGTACATTTTTTTTTATAGGTTATATGTTATTTTTATCGGGTTATTTTCAATAAAATATTATATTTTATGTAATAAATATATATATTTTGTCTTAAATATATTTTCAATTTTTTTAAAGTGTTATATTTTTATAATAATTTTTTTATTATCATTTTGATTAAGATATAAAATTTTACTTGGTTAGTTGTTTTCTAAAATTTGAATTTTACCGGGATGTAGATCAACATCATAATTCACTAATTTATCTCCTACTCAATTTCCTTCTATATAAGTATGCTCACGTTCCTAGGATATTACCTTTAGTAATAAATGATGAAAATCAGCAATAATATTAACATTTTTTTGTTAATAGCATTGACGATAATTTGTGAATCCCGTCAATTGAAATATATTTCCATCCTTTTTTTTCTACAATTTTTATTCTAGTAATAAGTACCTTAGCCTCTGCATACTTGTTAGTTGAAGTTTCATATGATTCTAATAAGTGAGGAGAATTTTACCTTAACTATTTCTAAAAATACTACCTCCCCTAGATTTTCTTGAATTTCCTTTAGAAGTACCATCAAAATTAATTTTGATAAACCCAATTTCTCCACATTTCTATTTTACCATATATCATAGTAGTTCCTTTGTTTAAATTCCGTTGTATGTTCAAATTAATGACTCTTCCATGCATGTTCAAATCCTTTAGCCAAGTTATTAGCACTTATTTTTCTGCAATTGACACTTCCCATGATGAGCACCACATTTATAGATATTCTACAAGAGAGGCACTGGCACGGTTTCAAACTTGAACATGATTTTGATATTTCTTTTTAAATATTCTATTATCCCTTTCAAGCCATAAATTCCAACAAATAATGGCAAGGCCAATCCTCGAAAGAATACATTATCCTTTAGCTTTTAAATATTTTATCCAACATTTTATCAACTCTTTCAATGTTGATGGAGATACCCAATATAATTTCATATTTTTAGTTATAGTACATTTTTAAATATGGAAGATTTTTATATTATTTTATTATAACTTTGTAAGGATTTAAATATTTTGTCTTTGTGGATTTCTTTTTTAAAAATCTTGTTTTAATTTATGCGATGATTTATTTTATATGAAACATTAAGCTATATAAGTTGTTTGGTTTTAAATTTTGAATATATAAGCTATCAAATGCAGGTTGTTTTTATTGGTGTCATGCACATAAGCTTAGTTAATTAGCAACAAATTTTAAAACAAGAATTTTTATATTTTAAGGTTCTTCGTCCCTTTCATTGACCTTTATGGTTTGCTTTTGGTTTTATTTTTTTTCTATGGTTGAGTTTGAGGAATATCCATTGTCTATGTTTCCTTTGTTACCTATGTTTTCTATAAGAAAATTTGGGGTTTTGGTATCAAACTTGCTATGAAAATTTTAATTATAACTTTATCCCTATTGCTAGCATTAGATCCTTGTCTTGGTATACTACACTACAACCTCTCAACTGACACAATCTTTGATAGTTGACACAGGGCTAGCTCATGCAAACCTTGTGTGGAATACCAACTACATGACCTAACCAGTTTAACGGGGGCTATACCTTAAACCTGCATAGTAGCACATTGTTGGATTCCTTAATCGTTAACATCATATGATCCTAAGTTAAGCAATGAGGATATTTTTTCTTAGCGAAAGCAATCAATTAAAACACAACATACAACATACACAATATAAATAGCAAAAAGCAAAATACTTGCATTTAATAATAACATGGTTACAATGCTAAGACATAAACAACCATCATAAAATATTAACCAACATTTGAAAATCCGTTCAATGTATGCTAGTAGAGTATATAACATAGTGGCCTAGGTGGCCACTTTACAATGACTTATGCCTAGAAACATCTAGGTCTGACAATGGCCACATGAAGTGGCTTCATTAATGTAAATGGCTAGGTGCCCACTCAAATCAAAAAATATGTAGCACTATCTTTGACCATTCAAAATGACACTTAAGTACTATCTTGTTCACCATGGCCTTACCAACCAATCAACCTAGTAAGGCACCTGACTACCTTCCTCATAGCTTGTCACTGCTCAACTAAGCATCCCACTTGGTAGCTATCAAAAACCATGTATCACCATTTGATCTACTTCCATAATACCCCTACTTGGTAGGTGAAGAACACAGGCTTATACTAATATGGGGATGAATAGTATAAGACCAATTTATACTTTATTTCCAAATAAATATCAATTAATGTTCTTAATTATAGTAGTGTGCTTAATAACTCATATAGCAGCAGTAAGCAAGAGCACAAGTCACCACACACAATTGAGACACAAGATTTAACGTGGTTCCCCCAATGTGAGGTACTCCATGGAGAAAATATTTTACTAAAACTTTATCAATCAATATCTTTGGGAATCACTCCCAATTATAATGTTTATGGATCTCTGTCCAAAGGAAATGATGATCCGCTAATCTCAATTTCATGGATATATTTCACATGAGAACTCTTTCCCCTTCTGCTCTGGCTATGTGATATTCTAGAAGACTCTATCTCTATGCTACACTGACTGGTGGACCTCTCTCCACTTGAAGACTCCTCACTCAGATCTATATTCAACTTTGTTGGTTGTTGGATCTCTATCCACTGAGACTCTATCCTCTGTACTCTGTCACCTCCAAAGATCTGTTAATAGGATCACTAAGAACCTGATCAATAGACTCACATAGAACCTGCACAATAGGCTCACACAGAACCTACTTAACAAGCTCACACAGAACTTGTCAAATCTACTCAAGCAAGCTCACCAAGAACTTGCCCAATTTTGCTCTAGCAAGCTCACAAAGAACTTGCCCAATTCTACTCTAGCAAGCTCACCAAGAACTTGCCCAAATCTACTCTAGCAAGCTCACCAAGAACTTTTTCAAATATTCTCTACAAATATTTCCATAAAGCTATCCTCAAAGTTATCCCAAAACTGTCCTCAAATCTTTCCCTAAGGCCTTCTCAAAGGTTCAATCAATCATGCTCAAGTAGTACTCAAAATGAACTCAATAATGAATGCAATATTAAATCAAATTAACTTCATAGAAGCATAAAAGGAATTGTTAGAGACTCAATATGTTCTAATCTCACTCTCAATCCAAATCAATCTCAACTCAACTCATAGAAGCATAAAGAGAATTTTTAGAGACTTAATATGTTCTAAACTCACTCTCAACCCAAATCAATCTCAACTCAACTCAAATCAACTCATAGAAGCATAAAGAGAATTTTTAGAGACTCAATATGTTCTAATCTCAATCTCAAATCAACTCAACTCAACTCAAGTCAATCTCATAGAAGCATAAAGATAATTTTTAGAGACTCAATATGTTCTAATATTACTCTCAAATCAAATCAGAATAATGGAATTGTTTTTTTCATAAGACTTGAACAATCACTTCACACATCACTTGACTAGGCTCAATCAACTCAACTCAACCAAGCACCATAAGGGACAACTCTCTCTCACACAATCCTAATCCAAGTATGTATCAACCAACTCAAATGTTTCCAACAATGCTCAACCACAAATCTCACATAACAATGATACTCATGTTCTTTTCTAACTCAAGTTCTTTCACAACCAATGGGCTTAAACCACTATGCTTATAACACAAGATTTAAACACAACTATCAATTCAAAAAACCTTGAAGCAGGGTTATGCATAGTGGTGAATATTCACCAATTGGGCAAATATTAGGATTTTCAAAATTGGAAATTGGCGAATATGAGGACCCTCGACGTCGGCCCATTCGCCTAAAATTTTTAGGATAAATTTTTTATTAGGGTCAATTCGCCATAATATATATCCAAACATAGGCATATTTGTACTCTTTGGAAAGCTCTTTTCAAGCCTGATATAATGGGGGTGTTTTTATGAAGTAATAAGATGATGTAATAGGTCAAAAGTAGGACCAAATATGGCATTACACTTTAGGGCTTCAAATACCTCAAATTTTGGTATGAATATGCTCAATTTGATTTGTTTAGTATTCTCCATGATTCACCTTGATTTTTATTAGGATTCACCATTTTCTTACAAGTACATTTTGAGTCCAACCCCTTATGCATAACCTTGCCTTGAAGCATTCAACCAACCACTTTCGAAAATGAAACTACAAATAATCCTTTTTTCTCCAATGATATTTTAGAAATCAACCACCATAAATAATCAATAGGAGAATGTGCCCATACCTTTTATGAAGATGAAAAAACCTCTTTGTAAATCTACCACAATCACAAAATTCTTTTACCAATCTTCACAAGGGTTAGTAGATCACAAAATAATCAACATTACTCCACTTTTCAATAATCATCACCAAGGCCTTTAATTTGCACAACTTCCTTATCTCTCCTAAAACCACTTGTACCATAAAATAAAATAAATCAAAACATTGCATAACCTTTTCACTCCCAAAACCACTTATACCATAAAATAAAATAAATCACAATATTGCATACCTTGTCACCTCATGAAAGAATTAATCCTCTTGAAAAAGAACAAGGCAAACTTCACTTTTGGAACCCCTTTGCAAAATCAGAAATATCTCTTTACACACACCTTATTTCTCCTTCTAAATAAGTTAGTCAAATAGCCCTCGAAATAAGATCTTTCTGACGATATATAATATGCCCACTTTTCAAAATAAATTGAAACCTTTACAAATATATATATATAAAAAAAAAAAAAAAAATATATGCCAACCTCCATTAATTGCACATAGGTCGGCCCTCCATTAATTTAAACTTAAACTTTAAACTTTAATATCTTCATCATCGGAGGTCCTTTTTCGATGAAACAAAATTCCACCTTGGATTTTAAGAAAATCCCTTTCCACATAAGCCCACCATGGTTTTAAATAAAATCTTTTATTTTTCCTACCTTGGTTTTCATAAAAACCCTGTAAATAGCCATGCTTTCCAAAATATCATAAATGCTTATTTATGAAATATTTTGGCCACCAAAACAAAATGTGACATCAATGATCCATGTGACATCAATGACAACACAAAATACCTCAAATTAACTCAAATTTCCAACAATCTCCCCCTTTTTCATTGATGGCAACACCTCTAATGCAAACACCACAATCACTGCAAAAACCATCTTTGAGAATCAAAGTTGCTCCCCCTGATTCAATACTCTCTATGGAGGTTGCTCCCCCTAACTCAATACTCTCTTTGGAGGCTGCTCCCCCTAACTCAATGCTCTCTTTGGAGGTTGCTCCCCCTAACTCAAATCTCTCCCCCTTACTCAAATCTCTCCCCCTTTGACATCAATGGCAAAAGGGACACCTATGGGGCTAAAATATATGACTCTTAAGCTTAGCCCCCTCACCCCCTTATCTTTTGAGGTGATTAATTTTGGGGTGGGAGTACTTTTACTCCCATATCACTTTGTTTCTTTCCTCTATCAACTTCCTTCCATGTTTTTCTGATATCCTTATCTTGATGAATTACTTGATCTTCTTGTCTAGAACCTGTTTGGAATTGAGTCCTACACCATTTTGCAATATGCCCAAAGTTATTGCAATTAAAACATTTGATATTGTAGCCTTTGGTTGGTGCCCATGTCCTGAATTCTTTCTTGAAGTAATTTCCATATTCATTCCTTTCCTGAACCCTGTATTGTGAAGCTCTATTTTCATGACCATTATGACCATGACTTCTGAAATGTGTAGCTCTAAAACCAAAACCATGTTGCTCATTTCCTTTGCACTGAAAAGCTTTATGACCAATCCTGTTACATGAGAAGCAATGTCCCTGAAAATCATACCTTCTTCCTTTGAAGTTCCTTCTAGCAAAATCAAACTTCTTTGATCCATGGATCCTGCAATGTATAGCCCTGTGTCCAAATCCATTACAAGAAAAACAATATCCTTGAAAATCCCTTTGTTCATGCCTTGGTTCCTCATACCTTTCTTGACCATTATCCTTATGATCATCTTCAACTTGTGCATTGCATTCTTGAACCTTCTTTGTAGCATCTAAAACCTCTTCCTTGCCTTTCTCTTCAAGAATTTATTTTCCTTTTGAACTTGATTCACCTATCTCAAAACAAGAACCAAACTGAATATTTGGAGCCATAGGAACTTTGGAACTTTCCTCACAAATCTTAGGTGCTTCCTTGCTTTCATATTTTAGAACTTCCTTTCCTTTTGAGTGTGAATTTTCTTGGAAGTAAGATACAACCTTAAAATAAGTTTCCACTCCTTTTTGAATCTTTTCATCTAATGTATCATGTCTTTCCATTGTTACCCTTAGTTATTCATTCATCCTCTCTTCTATCATTTTTGCATTTTGAAGCTCTTCTCTGAGATTACTGATTGTTTGAAGTAGTTCTTCTCTGATTTTGACATCTGTTCGAATCTTGTTTTCAAGATTCCTGTATTCTTCTTTTAGCCTTTTGATTTCTGATTTTTGTTTACTTGGCTCATCCTCTTCCTTTTCTATTACCAAAAATGAGACTTCTTTGTTTTCACTACTATTGGAATTGTCACTAGAAATGTTGCTTTCTTTTTCAAATACACTTTCCTTGTTGTAATTGTTGTAGTATGTGCAATCATCATCTATATGCCCAAATTCTCCACATATGAAGCATTTTAGTATCCTTAGACCTTTCTTGTACCTATCTGCTTGCTCAATGGCTATGGCAAGCTCTTCATGTCTTTCTTCAATAGGCACATCTTCTTCTTTAACTTCAATACCTAGGAATAGGTGTTCTTGCTTTTCTTCACTTATTCCAAAGAATGTACATTCTTCTTCATCTGACTGATCTTTATCATTGTAATCTGAATTATCACTTGCTTCTACAATGTAGTAAGATTTATTTGCCAAATTTACCTTGGAATCTCCTTCATAAGTATTCCTCAACTTGGTCCACATCTCATTAGCTGAAGTACATACCATGACCTTTGCAAAATCTATCTCACGTAGCCCACTCAAAATACAATTCATTGCTCTTGCATTTATCTCAACCAATTTCCTGGTAGTCTTATCTTCCTCGAGATCACCTTCAACCTTATACTCTTTTTCAACCATCTACCATACCTCATATCCTTGTGATATCAAGTAGTTCTTCATCCTCATGCTCCAGAAAGCATAATTGTTACCATCAAACAGTGGAGCCTTATTTGTAGATAATCCATTCTGTGAAGCCATTTGTGTTCTTGTAGAATCTGCCCTCAAGTTGTTAGCCTTTTTGAAGGAACCTGCTCTGATACCAATTGAATAACACAAGCTTATACTGAGAGGGGGTGAACAGTATAAGACCACTTTTTACTTTCTTTCCAAACCAATATCAATTAATGTCCTTAATTGCAATTACCAAATATAGCAGTGTGCATTAATAACTCAGATAGCAGTAGTAAGCAAGAGCACAAGTCACCACACACAATTGAGACACCAAAATTTAACGTGGTTCCCCCAATGTGAGGCTACTCCACGGAGAAAATATTTTACTAAAACTTTCTCAATCAATATCTTTGGGAATCACTCCCAATTACAATGTTTATGGATCTCTGTCCAAAGGAGATGTTGATCCCCTAATCTCAAGTTCATGGATCTCTTCCACAGGAGAACTCTTTCCCCTTCTGCTCTGGCTATGTGATCTTCTAGAAGACTCTGTCTCTCTACTGCACTGATCGGTGGACCTCTCTCCACTTGAAGACTCCTCACTCAGATCTATCTTCAACTGTGTTGGCTGTTGGATCTCTATCCATTGAGACTCTATCCTTTGTACTCTGTCACCTCCAAAGCTCTATCAATAGGCTCACTAAGAACCTGATCAATAGGCTCACATAGAACCTGCTTAACAAGCTCACATAGAACTTGTCAAATTGCTCAAGCAAGCTCACCAAGAACTTGCCCAAATTTTCTCTAGCAAGCTCACAAAGAACTTGCCCAAATCTGCTCTAGCAAGCTCACCAAGAACTTGCCCAAATATGCTCTAGCAAGCTCACCAAGAACTTGCCCAAATATGCTCTACAAATATTTCCACAAAGCTATCCACAAAGTTGTCCACAAAGTTGTCCCAAAACTATCCTCAAATCTGTCCCAAAGGCCTTCTCAAAGGCTCAATCAATCATGCTCAAGTAGTACTCAAAATGAACTCAACAATGAATGGCAATCTCAACTCAAATTAACTTCATAGAAGCATAAAGATAATTGTTAGAGACTCAATATGTTCTAATCTCACTCTCAATCCAAATCAATCTCAACTCAACTCATAGAAGCATAAAGAGAATTGTTAGAGACTCAATATGTTCTAAACTCACTCTCAACCCAAATCAATCTCAACTCAACTCAAATCAACTCATAGAAGCATAAAGAGAATTGTTAGAGACTCAATATGTTCTAATCTCAATCTCAACTCAACTCAACTCAAATCAATCTCAACTCAACTCAAGTCAATCTCATAGAAGCATAAAGAGAATTGTTAGAGACTCAATATGTTCTAACCTTAATCTCAACTCAACATAGAATAATGGAATAGTTTGTTTTATAGGACTTGAACAATCACTTCACACATCACTTGACTAGGCTCAATCAACTCAACTCAACCAATCACCACAAGGGACAACTCTCTCTCACACAACCCTAGTCCAAGTATGTATCAACCAACTCAAATGTTTCCAACAATGCTCAACCACAAATCTCACATAACAATGATACTCATGTTCTTTTCTAACTCAAGTTCTTTCACAACCAATGGGCTTCAACAACTATGCTTATAAAACAAGGTTTAAACACAACTCTCAATTCAGAAAACCTTGAAGCATTCAACCAACCACTTTCGAAAAGGAAACCACAAACAATCCTTTTTCCTCCAATGATATTTCAGAAATCAACCACCATAAAAAATCAATAGGAGAATGTGCCCATACCTTTTATGAAGATGAAAAAAACCTCTTTGTAAATCTTCCACAATCACAAAATTCTTTTGCCAATCTTCACAAGGGTTAGTAGATCACAAAATAATCAACATTACTCCACTTTTCAATAATCATCACCAAGGCCTTTAATTGCACAACTTCCTTATCTCTCCTAAAACCACTTGTACCATAAAATAAAATAAATCAAAACATTGCATAACCTTTTCACTCCCAAAACCACTTATACCATAAAATAAAATAAATCACAATATTGCATACCTTGTCACCTCATGAAAGAATTAATCCTCTTGAAAAAGAACAAGGCAAACTTCACTTTTGGAACCCCTTTGCAAAATCAGAAATATATCTTTACACACACCTTATTTCTCCTTCTAAATAAGTTAGTCAAATAGCCCTCGAAATAAGCTTTTCGACGATATATAATATGCCCACTTTCCAAAATAAATTGAAACCTTTACATATATATATATATATATATATAAAATATATATATGTATATGCCAACCTCCATTAATTGCACATAGGTCGGCCCTCCATTAATTTAAACTTAAACTTTAAACTTTAATATCTTCATCACCGGAGATCCTTTTTCGATGAAACAAAATTCCACCTTGGATTTTAAGAAAAGCCCTTTCCACATAAGCCCACCATGGTTTTAAATAAAACCTTTTATTTTCCCTGCCTTGGTTTTCATAAAAACCTTATAAATAGCCATGCTTTCCAAAATATCATAAATGCTTATTTATGAAATATTTTGGCCACCAAAACCAAATGTGATCCATGTGACATCAATGACAACACAAAATGCCTCAAATTAACTCAAATGATCCAATAGTAGGGTGTGGTATCGCACTTGGTAGGCACCCAAATCAAACAACACTAAACTGGATTAGTCCCTTAGCACTCCACTTTGTGAGTGCCACCCTTGGCTAAAAGGGACTCACTTCCACCTAGTTTGACCCCTTGGTAGTTTGGAAATATGGAAAAATACCAAATGTCATGCAAGGAAGATGATAATGTCATCCCTCCCATATCCTCCCTCACTAAATTTAATGATACCCTCATCGCCATGGCAACACCTTCCACCAAACCTAGTCATGGATACCATCTCTATTCAAGGAAATGAAGATTCACCTATGGCCCTTTGTGTCCAAAAGACCTCAATCTTACTCTTCCACTTCTACAATACTTCCTCCCTTTCCCAAATGCCTACCACACTACCCTTCCAGATCACCAGGTACTCCTTATGCATTCAATTCCCCCACTTGACCATATTTGCATCCCAAACTTAATTTACCTCCTACCTAGTGGTGTCCTAGAAATTTGCTGGTGATCGAGTTGGCTACGTTATTTCAAGGGTGACCGCATATATGTGTAGAAATCTTAACTATCTCAAATGGAACACAGGGTGCACCCTAAGGTGTGATGACGGTTTCAAGCGCTAGGTTGCAACACTAATTTTCTCTAACACCTCAAAGGGTCCATAAAATCAATGCATCAAGGACTTAGATATTCCCTTCGATGGTTTGAACACCTTAGGTTTTATTCTAAGTAGAAATTGATCCCTAAAACTGAACTCTTCATGTCTTCATTTTGCATCGACCCCTTACTTCATCTACTCAGTAGATTTTATAAGATGCATCTATGCCAATTCTATCTGAGGTTACCATTATTTTAGGTACTCTACGATCGATGTGTAGGCACTAAGATAACTAACCAAAATGGTGTGAGGGGTCAAGGGTTATGGGTGCAGCCAAGGCATGAGACTCATAAAGAAAGAAAATATACTCATCAACATCCTTTTCCATTATAGCCAAAAGAACCCTCTTTCCACAAAAGCTAATGTTCATTGCTATCCTAGGTGGCCAACCCACACACTATTATGGTATATTTGTGGATGAATTTACGGTGAAGTTCACCCTATATTAGGATAACCAAGTTAGTCTACCTATACTAGAGCAACCCATTTCTCCATTGAAACCTGCAAAGCCTTCCTATGTCTAGTTAATTTTGAGTAGTTCCAAGTAAGGCAATAGTGATAGGGTCATTCTCAAGGCCTTCATGAATCTTTACCAACACCTCTTCACTTAGCTCAATCTTAGCACTCTATATCATTTTTTATAGTGTAGCCAACAACAAATTTTGACTCAAAGCATTAGCTACAACGTTGGACTTGCTAGCAGTGTTAACTATGTGTATGTTGAACTCGATGAGGTAGTCTTGCCAATGAGCTTTCTTTCCTATCAACTTAGATTGGGTAAGAAAATAGGTGTTAGCAACTTTATCTATTTTTACCTTAAAGTGAGCTCTCAGTAAATAATACCACCAAGTCTGTAGGTAGAAGATGAGCATGATCATTTTCTTCTCATGGATAAGGTATATTATTTCTACATCATTCATATTTTGGGACTCAAAGGCAATAGGGTGTCTATTTTGAACCAAAACACCCACAATAACATAGTTCAAGGCATCTACTTGCACTTTAAATAGTTTTGAGAAATCCACTAATACCAAAATTGGGTTAATTGTCATCTTCTCCTTCAACAAGTCAAAATCTTCTTAGCACTTAGCCACTCATACTTGATAATAAATTGAATGTAAATTGTCTTGGAGAACACTTTGCACCTCCTAGCCAATCAAAGCAATCATCAATCTGAGGAAGTGGGTACTTTTTCTTAATTGTCCATTCAATGCATGATAATATACACAAAGCTGTAGTGAACCATATACATTGTGCACAAATAGAATATGGGATTCATAAGGTGAATGAGAGGGTCATAGGTATTCGACCTCAAGGATTTATTCCAAATACTTCTTTATCTTAAGCATATCTAGTCCTCTCAACCTATAAGGCACCTTAGCTGGTGGGACAACACCCAACACTTAAACAATGCAATGGTCGATGGCTCTCCACGATGGCAAGTAGGGTGGCATCTCTTTTGGCATGCGGTCCTCAAACATGCAAGATAAATTTTTGATTTTAGGTGGGATAGGAACCTTGGGATTTTCATCCTTCCATCCCCCTAGAAATGTAGCAAAAAACATTGGCTCTTTACCCTTCTTGCAAGTGGTATTCCTTAGAGATTTTATTGAATATTCCTACAACTTTGATCGCTTCGTTGGCACACTTGTCATTTGCCTTGGCCTAATATATGGGACAAAGCTTTGATGCACATGGTCAAATATGAATAGGCAGTCGAGGTGCAGTATCACTACCACCTTTTCTACTTTGATAAACTCCTAGTCCAGCACCAGGTCAAAGTCGTCTATGGGCACGAACAAGCACCTCAATATATCTTTCCACTCACCAACTTCGATAGTAACATCTATGGCTATCCCATAGGTATTTTTCATAGCGACATTCATAGACTTAAGATCAAATCCTTCACCCTTACACTTTATCCCAAGCCTTTTGGTAAAGTGCACATTCATGAAGTTGTGCATTGCTCCACAATCATCTAAGGTAACCATGGGAGTGCTCACCACTACAACATCCATATAGAACACCAATTTCAAGTCCTTCATTTATAGGTTCTTGTTCGAATGGGTCTTTGAGGTAGATAAAGCATAAAACTACTGTTAGTTGGCATCAAAGTAAATTTAAGTGTAGTCTGCTATCATGGATCTATAATTGAAGGTATAAAGGTTTTACGTTATTCATTTCTATGGTAGACGCCCCTACTGAAAACACCTTGAATTTACTAAGAGGTGATGTTGATGCTGACTTAGGTCAAAGAAGGGGTGGATCCCATGCTATCAAATAACTCGATCAACATGTGTGTCAAAAATTTGAGGAGATAGAAGGGCACATTTTGTCCCTATAAGAACTATTCACTTAATGGAATCCTATAGTGGATGATTCCCTAGTTGAACTTAAAGAATGGAAAAACACTATGATGAATTAGAAAATCATGTAAGAAGAAAATATCAAAGTGATACAGGCTTTTTTCAACGAGGCACTATGAAATATATATGATGAGCTTGCCATCCATCGTGTGGATGTTTCTATTGTGCTAGGCCAACGTGTTGGTGAAGGCTCAAATGGTGGAAATGGTAATGGGGTATCAACAACCAAGTTGCTTAGACTAACATAGTTTGAGTTCTATGATCGGGCTTAGGATGACTGACATCTAGATAATTTTTTCTAGTATTGGGAGGAATATTGTAGTTCCTTAGGTGACATGATCGAATATCTAAAAGTCAAAATTGTGGTGATACGTCTAAAAGGTGTCACGAAGATTTGGTGGTGGACCCTTATCACAAAAGGTAAGAAAAAATTTGAAACTTGGGAAGAGATGAAAGAGGCATTGCAAGAATAATATAGGCCCAAAAACATTGACTAGTTGGTAAGGCACAAGTTGCATGTTCTTCACCATACTGGCAGCATTCGAGAAATGTTATATCATTCTAAGAGCTAATGGTGTGCTTTCCCATGATGGAGTAAGGTGATCATTTATTTAACTTTAAAATTGAGTTGCAGTCATGGGCTCAAGTCAAGCTTTGTCGATGCAAGCCTCATGATGTTGTCGAAGCCATCATTCTAGATGAAATCTTCTTTGAATTTCATACTGATGGGGTGTTTAAGAAGGGTGGTCACCAATCTAGAAAAATTAAGCCACCACATGCTGGAATGAAGACTGAGCACTCACCTAGCAAAGCAAAGAGATCCCCACCAAAGTTCCAAAAGACCAAATCCCAGAGCCAAAATGGGTAAAGCAAAGCTTCTAAGTCCTACATGGAAAACACAAGTAAGAAACCTAAAGGTAAGTCTCTGAAAGGTGGTGGTGGGCTGCATTGCTAGACTTGTTAATATTCGCACCCACAACAAGAGTGTCCTCAGTGAGTATGAATGAATGTTGTTCAAAATGCTAAATAGAGTTCCTCTAAAGTGAATTGAGATAAATCAAAACACTTGAATTCAATAATAACACGGTTACAATGCTAAGGTATGAACAACCATTATATAACATTAACCAACATTCACCAACCCATTCAATGTATGTCATACGGGTATATAACATAATGGCCTAGGTGGCCACTCTACAATGACCCATTCCTAGCAATATCTAGGTCTTACAACGATCACATAAAATGGTTTCATTAATACAAAGATCTAGGATTGAGCATATGTATTATACAATGGATTTGCAACTAGGGGACCCCTTTGTTCTTCCTTATGGACCTGACTTTCACTTCTTCTATGATTTTCCTAGTTATTTCTATGATGGCTATGTAAGTGGGGCAATGCTTTGGTAGGGCCTTTAAGGGTAACTTCAACCCATATAGCCTGATATATGTATACTCTTCCATTAAGAAGAAATATTATGCCTTGTCCTCATGCAAGAATGACTTTATACCAACCCTGACCCTGTCAGGTTCTTCTCCACATAGTTGAGTATGGACAATTGTGAGGAATTTCTCCAAGAAAATAACATAGTTGGAGCAACCCTTCTGGATGCAGAGTAACCAGTATTCAACATTAGTAGCATCAACTCCTCTTACTTTGTTGACCAAATAATATTCCATTTGGCCCAACACTAGGTGAATTAAGAATGAATAATATGAAAAGGGGGGAAATGTTCCTCTTTGACTAGAATAACATCCTGCAATGTTGATAGCTCTTGGTTTATGTTATCAATGATTGTATCCTCCCACTTGTACATGGGTATCTAATCCCTCTTATTACATTGGATAATCAATAATATAACATCCTTAGTTATTTGATCCAAATATTTCATACCGAGCACTAGATCATATTTTACATAGTCTTGGGCCCAAGGATCGAGTATGGACTTGGAATAAGGAAATTGGAGGGCATGGAATTATTTCAATTTAGAATTCTATCAATAAAAGAGGTATCAATAGTATAATTATATTGGAGGGTTCATACATAAAAATATAGTAACTGAGTGGAGGTAGTGATCTTGAACACTTTTTTATTCTATCTATTATGAGTTTGAATATGACCTGGTTGGTGTGGTATTTTATTGTTCAATTTTTAGGGTCATAGGCCACCATCAACCATGTGAGGAGATATAATAAATGGTAGAACCTAGGGTAGACCAATTCCCCCAGGTTGGTAGTCCACTTATTGTAGATAGGGCTTGGTTCATCCATGTCTTTCTACACCCTCATAAATAATCCCTTGAGGAGAGTTTGGTGGTGTTAATTGTCTTCCTCTATCAGGTTGAAGTTGTATATAGTGATGTTCTCTATCTATAACTATTGGTCAGGCATAATCTCCTAGTTTATAATTGATTGAGCTACCAATACCTTTGGGTCCTTAGTCCTCCCCATATTTTTTATGTCTAGTGAGGCCCCTATTATCCTTGTGATATGCCCTTTGAAATCTATCACCCTAGCTGATGCAACACTTGTATAAGCCATTTATGTTAAGAAATTGTGAGCTACAAATACTTCCTTCTGTTATAGCTCCTTCTCTCACTACTACCAGTTTGTACTCCTAAAATTTCTATTCACTGTGATCCCTACATGCACCTACTTTAAATACCTTCATTGATGTCATGGGTGAGACATCACCACCATCCTTATTTTATAACTATATTAACGACCACTACGTTGCACACTACTTTATTATTGGTTGAGAGAGTCTAGTTTGCCATGACATGGGGGATGGTTGCATGAACCAATTCTTCATCGATGTGATAGGAAAGTTGTTTCAATATACTCAGTTAGATATCTATGCTAAAAATCTAGATCATCCACCTATCTTCTCCTTATTGACCCAAGCACAGTGTGTTATGAGTAATTGGGGCCTTTGTGCACATCATAAGAATGGGTTGCACGAATCCAAGAGAAGGTGCACAAAATTCACATACCTTTAAGATATTTAAATACTTGGAAAAGAGGGTGCATGACAAAACAAGGGACACACAAGATTCACACACCCTTTAAACCTTGGTGCACCCCAAAGAAGAGGAGCGCACAACTGAAATTATGGGTTCATGAGCTTCATGCACCCTTTAGGACTTCATGTGCTACAAAGAAAAGGAAGCGCACGAATGAAACCAGGGGTGCATGAGCTTCATGCACCCTTTAGGAATTTGTGCACTCTAAATAAAAGGGAGTGCATGACCAAAATGAGGGGCCCATGAGCTTCACATGTGCTTTAGGATTTTGTGCACTCCAAAAAAAAAGAGAGTGCACGATCAAAATAAGGGGTGTGTGTGCTTTGCACGCCCTTTATGACTTTGTGTGCTCTAAATAAAAGGGGGTACACAACCAAAAAAAGGGACGTGTAAGATTCATGCACCCTTTAGGACCTCGTGTGCTACAAAAAAAATGAGTGCACAACCAAAACAAGGGGTATGCGAACTTTGTATGTCCTTTAGAACTTCGTGCACTCCAAAGAATGGAGCACACAAGACAAATGAGGGTGCATGGGCTTCCTATGCCATTTAAAATTTCATTCACCTAACAAAACATTGTACACTTTTAAGAACAAAAAGGGCACAAACTTAGTAGAAATAATTTTAAAACTCATAGTTAAGAAATTTGGGTTGCTTGCAAGGCCAATATGGACTCTGATTGGGATAAGAGAATGAGTGATGTTGTGAAATCAAATGAATTCACCTGAGAACGCTAGAAAATTTGAATTAACTGGACATAATTATTTGATTACCTTAAATGAAAATAAACAAACAAAAATAAAGGACTTGCCAAAAACTATAATATTTACAAAAACACCCTTTTTTACTAGGAATGGGAACCAACTTAGCCTCCACTACCCTCATGGAGAGGGTAAAACAACTTCAAATGATGGCCATTAACTGGAATGGGCACTTCTTCTCCTTCCAAGTCCTGTAACTTGTAAGTGTGTTGGCCAATTACCTAAGCAATATGATAAGGACCCAACCACTTAGGCTCAAATTTACCTTTATCAACTTGTTTATCATTTTTTGGGTCTTAGTAAAGTACTATTTCACCTTCTAAAAAGAGCTTTTATCTTGCTTTCTTATCAAAAAACTTAGTCATATTATTTTCCTGTAAAACCATCTTTGTGATATCCTCCTTTCTATATTCTTATAATTTGACAATATTGTCCATTCTCCCATGTAAAGCATCAAGCTTCTCATGATCCTCGAGGAGTAAAGAGAGAGCTATTCATTCCAAATATTGTGGTAGAAGTACACTTTCCCCATAAATAAATTTATAATATGGTTTACCTATGGCTCTCTTGACTAATAATCTATCTACTCATAAAGCATATATTAATCCATTATCCCAGCTTCTTTTGTTTTTTTCCAATGACCTCTTGATCCAAGTGATAAGGTTTTTGAATATTCTACTAGTCCATTTCCCTAGGGGTAGTAATTTATGAAATGAACCACCTCTATACTATATTTAGCACAAAATTCAACCAACTCAACAGAGGTGAAATACTTAGTATTATATGTAATGAGCTTCCTAGGCACATCAAACCTGGTCAAGATGTTTTCCTCCAAATGTTGGAGCAAAAATATTGGTTAAATTCTACTCAAGATGTTACAGTCCTTTCACTTAATTATCAACCTAGGTATCTCATAAACTTACGATGTACCAGGTAGATATTGACTACAATACCTCTAGTATAAGTGCACTAATATCTATAGTTTGGGGGGTTTTTTTGTATAGTATGAATTCAATCCAAACCACTTAATCTTTAGAAAATAAATTGCAGGAAATAAAATCACACCACACTTGCAGAATTTAATGAATGTAGTGAATAAATAAAATTGTAGAAAGTAATAAGATGCGGGAAAAATAGAAATATAAATGAAATAAAACTATAGGAAAGTAAAGGAGAGTGGAGGTATACTAGCTAGGAGTGGTCTTAAGATCCAGTAGATTCCACCGGTTAAATACATATGTCGAACTTAAATAAGAGAACCTCGAATGAATTTTATTGCAAAAATGGAATTACATTACAGTCTGATTCTTTTGATATTTTTATCGTCCTTATTCTCAAATAAGTCCTATGTGTTTATATATCACACATGTTTTCTCTATTGCAATATTTAGATTACTATTACAATAAAAATTCTCTACTAAAAAATTTGATTACAATAACAACACACTAAATTAGGAAAATTTAGTGTTTTCAAAACAGATTATGTCTGCAGCATCATTTGTTTGTATTTCAATTAAATCAAATAACTTTTGATCTTATCTCGATGTCATCACTCACATTCTACCTTTGGGAAGTCATTACTCTATTTCATGCAAAAACAAGGCAGCTAACATGTTCGTTGGTTATCGAAAGTTGGGCACCATATGATCAAGAGTTAGGTACCCCATTCTGATTACGTGGAGTCAACCATATTCGAATAGATCAATGGGAATGAGACATCCTTCTATCACAATATAGGAGTAAGACACCTTCCTGTCGAATATGGGAGGAAGACGACTTGCTATTTGAATATGGGAGTAAGGCACCTTTTCATTGGAAGATGGGAGTAAGGCACCCTCCCATCGAAATATGAGAGGAAGGTGTCTTTCTCTTTCAAGTTTGTACTCCTTCCTTAGTATACATTGAACTTCTTTGTAACATAGATGATGCAAGTGGGACCTCGACGCAATTATGCAAAAAACAACAAAAATAATAAAATCTACACACAAAGCACACTTTTCACACAAGTTAGGCAATATACACAATTTACCATTAAATACATATAAAAATTCATAAAAATTATAAATATGATATAATAATGTCATACAAAATATTAGAAACATATACAAAAATATGAGTAATTATGGTTCTCATCATCCCCCAATACCTAAGATCAATGTGCCTTCCCATTTATGTCTTATATTCATTGAAGAAAAATATGCCAGGTCAACGTAGGACCTTGACTAAGTAGAAGATGAAAAAATCAGAAAAAATCTACACAAAACACACTTCACACACAAATTAGGTAATATGCATAATTTCATTAAATATATAAATAATATTTCATAAAAAGATACAACTCTTATAATACTGCCACACAAAACCATTAGAAACTCATACAAAAATATGAGCATTTCTGATGCTCATCATACCCCCATGCCTATTATGTGCCACACCCTCATGGCATTTGAAACTGATAGTCTTAGGTTTGTTCAACCCCTCTATGTTTTTTTTTTATTGGTAGCCTTAGTTTTTCCTTTACTTTGGAATTCACATTTTTATTAAGGGTTGTTGTTCTTCTATGGTGGCTTTCAACTACACTAACTACGCTTCCCTGTCCTACCTAGCCTGATACCTATGCTAGGCAACATAGTTATGGTGGTTTCTCCTTTCTAGAATGCAACTTTTGCTTGTTTTCATAGATCAACATGCTGAGGCCATAATTCTACCAATGGGATATCTGAGTCATCACACTTCTATTTCACAACCCTATCTTTGAACAAGTTGGCCACTTCTAGTGTATGACTTGCATTCTTCTTAGTGATTGTAGTAGCTTCATATTTAGGCCCATATACTCTGTTTCTCTGAGGAATTTTGCATTCTCAAGGGATGTCCTTGATCTGACCCATATATCCACCAGAATTGCTTCTCTAAACTTGGATCAATGCAAATTTTGGGCCATGTTTCAACTTTCTTGGCATATTTTCTTATTGTATTTGTCTCCTCATATTATTTCTAGATTTTTTTTTACTTACTCATTTCTCTCAATAAAAGTATTGACACATTCCATCCACTCTTTTTCTGACTGGTCAACCAGTTCTGTGAATGTAACTTTGGCTTTGCTCTTAGCTCTCTTCTACGATGTTCAAGGTGCCTTCCTCTTGGACATCACTAGAACTATCATTATTATATAACAAGTGGGGATGTCATCCTCCTCTATTAAAGGTGCCTTCCCTTTATTATTAGAGGCTTACGTATCTACCCCTCTGGAATTGAATCAACTGTAGTTGCTTTCTCTATCCCTTGCTTGTTCGATGATTGAATTTATGGTCCTTCCACTACATGTGCTTGTTGCTCTTATGAGTCTTCCT
The DNA here is from genome assembly GCA_028583015.1 of Wollemia nobilis. Taxonomy (NCBI): domain Eukaryota; kingdom Viridiplantae; phylum Streptophyta; class Pinopsida; order Araucariales; family Araucariaceae; genus Wollemia; species Wollemia nobilis. The sequence continues at coordinate 299,583 of JAQPPZ010002360.1, forward strand.
TGGTTTTAATATCAAGGTCTTGCCACTAGCTATTTTCCAATTTATTATCGTTATCATCGAGGATTTCTATAATAGGGGGCTCTATTTAAAAATCAAAGTTCCCCTGTTCTTCACTAGTTTCTCTAATTGAAGCAAATGATAAATGCCCTACTTCTCCACTTTTATTTCTTGCATCTGATATAAAATACCTTGATGAAATGACTCTCTCTATAGAGGTCAAGTAATTTATGGGCACTTCAATCACCTAGCTTTGGGTACTCGCATCTACTTTTTCTACTACCTTAGCCTTCAACTATTGATTTTATTTAATGATTTATTGAACCCTCTATTGCAGCTAAGATATAGCATATTTGTACCTCTATAGATTCCTTGCAGTCATATCCTAAAATACTTTGAAGAAAACATGTGCTTCATAAAATTTACTTTTCTAATTGAGACCTTCTTATAATGTCGAGTTGAGTTGTCCTCACAAGTCTTCTGAAGGTTGCCTGATGAGGCCCAAAAATACCTCATTATTGCACAATGTTTGACTACCATATGATAAGTTAATTTCCAAATAGTTGACTAAAATATACTATTTGTTAAGTGTTTGCATGATTTTATGTTAGGAATACTATATCTCTATTTTTGACTATTTTCAGCATTTTGTGACTGATTTTGCTTGATTAAGTAGCAAGTAAAAACATGCATTTCAATTAACAAAATGTGGTATGCTGATATCCATTAACTTCTCAATGGTTTTTGAATGTTTTCCTGCCCTTCAACTTGTTTCAAATCCACATTGAAGCCAAAATTTTAGGATTGTCATAAATATGAAAATCTGAAAAAAATAGCCATATAAAAATCAGCAAGTTGTCACTTTATAGGAACGCCTTGAAGTTGTCAAGAAAAGCATGAGGATATGGATGGAATGAGTTCAGAAGGACTACAGAAGACATCTGACCTATTTAGAAGCATTCCCACATGGTCTAAATAGGCAGCAACAGGGTATAATAGAGCAGGGACAATTGTGCAACATTGTTGCACTATTTCAGCATGGTTACTTGGTGAATGAAGTGTATAAATTCAGTAGCAACTTGATGTACTCCTTCATGTTGATATTTGAATAATTTTTCCATGTTATAATTTGTTTTAATTTGCAAGAAATGCCAATATTTTACAATTGTGTAGCAGAGTTGGAAAATGCAGTAATTTACCATGTAAATTCTAGCAAGCTACCAATGAATGGCAAGGCATGGAATTCACACATGGAGAGGAATGAAGGCTATTGCAATATAATCCTGAGGGCTAATCCACCTAATAAATGTAGCTAAAATCACTTGAAAAGCACACAGTTGGTCATTCTAAATATCTTCAGATTGAACAGGTATCTTCGGATTGAGAAATACAGTCTCTTCGGATTGAGAAATACAGTCTCTTCGGATTGAGCCACTTAGCTCTAGATTGAGAACAAAAAGTGCTTTTTGACTTTTTGACTATTTTTTGATAGTGGAAAAAGGGAAATAAGGTTGATAAGGTTAAGGTAAAATATCCCCCAACTATCTTTGTCATCCTTGCCATCCAAAGCCACCATTCATGGAAAAATATCAATTGATCCTCTTCTAGGATAAACCCAGAAATAACTGCAGCATAATAGGAAGTTGTTTGCAAGATAGAAATGGCATATTCTGAAGTGGAGAAATATGTGTGAGATATTTCTAGACTCCTCCCACGTACTCCCACCACTGAAGATGCTTTCTAAGGGCCAATGACTACTATTGCAACACAAATTGTCCAGATTTGCATTTATTTTAGATCCAAAATTATTGGCAAATCATTGTAAAGTAGCACATAGGCTGATTTGAGCATGGGATATGTTGTAAATATTTATATAAATAACACAGCTCCCTCCTTGGTTGAGCCAGTTAGGAATTATAATAGAGGAGAGTTTTCAATAGCAGTAATTAGGACTGTACAATAATTTTCTATAATAGTTTTCAGCATGTTTTGTCATCAATAAAAGTGCAGTTATTTTATCATTTTCTATTCTGAGTGTTAATTAGTTAAGGAGTGCTTTTCACCTCCTTCTATATCAAGAATTATGGGCCCACTTTCAGATCTAGAAGGAGGATTTTTATGGCAGGTTTTAATCTATAATTTTGTTGCAGCAGAATTAACAGATTACTTGTCAAGTTTACTTTTCTTGTTTTAAGTTTGTATAATGTTATTTATGTTTTCTATTATATTTGTGTACAACATTTGTGTGTGTGTCAGCTGACAAATTATATTAAGCATTTTTCCTTTGCTTTCCATGTTTTCCTTGCTTTTCTATTTTAGCAACTTTCCATTTTCAGCATATTTCATTTTGTTGTCAATTCCTATAGTAGAAGCTTGACGACCTTTTGTGGCAGGACATTGACAGGTGTTTTTAGCATAAGTTTCATTTACAAGCATCATTTCAATTATGCAAGAGTAACTAGGTTTCAATTCTGCAAATGTAACTTAGGATTTCATTTCAACAACATTTAAATTCAGCAATTTAAATTCTGTTATTTTAATTCTGCAAAAGTAGATTAGACTTTCAATTTAGCAATTCCAATTCCTACAATTGTAGTTAGATTTCAATTCCTGCAACTTAGAATTAGTTTTTAGTTCCTGCAAGTTTCCATTCTACATATTAGGTTTAGTGTGACACCAAAAGGCTAAACCAAATTTGTCTCACCCAATAAATGCTTGAAATTTGAATGCCTAAATTGTACTCTACCCTAGCCTTCTATCGTAGATAGCCTTGGACACCACCCCAGATTGATAAGATCTTTGAGATTTAATGATGTGCTTAATGACAACGCATCATTTTGGCACCATTTTCAGGGAACACGATGTTGTTAGAGGGTAAAAGTAGCCCAATAATTGTTAATTATACTAAATTGTGAACTTCAGAGTAAAATCTGGATAAATGATTGGTATTAGTAATAGTTTTTGGTAAATTGCATTTTAGTCCATTTAGAAAACAAGCAACCATAGGGAGGTGATCTTCACACCTAGGGGTTAAATTGCTTATGTTTGAAATTCTTGATAAAAATTAAAAGAATTCATCATCCTCATTATCAAGAAACATAAGATCTCTTAGAGGAGCCATCTGCTAGTACTACCATTTTTATATCCATATCATCAGGGTAGTATAAACAAATTTGTACTAGGTGTTGGGAAGACATCATGGCGGATATACAAGACTATCCCTTGAACATAACAATCATATCAGCTACTTGTAGCATTTGTTCACAAGGACATATCACTGATAAATGCCATTTACTTCCACAACTCAGAGATGCAAAATTTGTTGCCTGGTCTAAATTCTTCTCAAGGGAGATCCCAACAACAACAAACAAAGCAAGTAAAACCACTACCTCCAACCCAACTTGTGGTCAATATGAATAATACAGGACAGGTAACCCTTGTCTATGTAAGCTGAGTTAGTTAAAAAAAAAATCACAAAACTTTTGCACAATCAAAATAGAAGTTTACAGCTTAACAATGATCCTAGAGTTTTGCCATTATTGCTTAAATATTGTTAGGGTTTTACCATGCTAAACCACAACCTAACAATTCTTAGCCTACATAGACAATAGTTGATCTCATTAGAGGTGATCCTACCTGACAAGTAGTTGATCTGCTAAAGTTGTACACTTCTTGTCTTATTGTGCAAACCAAAAATACGTCTTTTTCAGCCCAACTTGTGATCAATCTGAATAATACAAGATAGGCAACCCCTGTCTATGTAGTTGAATCTAGTAAAAAAAAAAACTGTAGGAAATGTTATTGACTGCAGAAACATCCAACTGTGCTCAAACAAGAACTTACATGAGCTTGAAGAGACAAAAATCAATGGAGATACACAGAAAACCTTTAGTCCAAACACACAAAAATTAGCCTTGGATAAAGGAGAAAAACTAGAAAAATTGCACATAGAAAATTTACTTCCATTGAACTCCTTAGTAAGAAATTACAAAGGGGTAAATTATGTCCTCCTAGGAATGAAACAAATTGAAGTGCAGCCAAGAAAATTCTTGAACATTATTAGCTGGATGACTTATAAACAAAAAGTAAAATTGTTGCTATTTTGAAACAATATTTCAATCCCTTTACATGGAATTACAAGGGTATATCAAGATTTTATCTTGATGTAAGCACTTAACATCTTTTGGGAATTGGTATTTAATTATTTCAAGTACAGATTGATAAGATTTTGTAGACTAGGAGGCATGGACAACACTTGATTGAAGAAGTTTTTAGATATGGAGTAAGATTCTTTCTCCCATTGGTAATTCATGGAGGATGTTAGTGGTGAATGGACATTGCCTTCGGGTATACCATGCACCATTAACTAAGGAGGAGTTCTTGAAGGAGATTCCATTGGATGTACACATAATGGAAGAGAATTTCTCTTCAATATCAGATTGAGAGTGATGATAAAAAGTTTGACAAAAAGAAAAAAAATACAAGAAAAGCAAAAAGAAGAATAGTCTTGTTTGTGAACTTCCTTCTTGGGTACAAGCAAGACAAGAAAAATTGAAAAAAAAAGAAAAAAAAAATTGCAACAAAGGCATGTCCCACAAAATGGGGATACATGAGGACAAGCATCAATTTCAGCAAGGAAGAGGAACAATGGAGCCAATACTTCATTTCTAGCACTAAGGAGGAAATTATGATGTATGAATATTCTTACTGCTCATCTAGAAAGGAAGGTTGCATCAATATTACAGGTTTCAACAGAAAGAGATGGTATTTTCATACAACATTTGACATGTTTTTGCAGAATAAGGATTGGTCTTATCCAAATAAGAGTGAGAGATGTTCTCTCTCATTGAGGCACTTGAAAAAAAAGGGACAGAAGTTGGTTGAAAACCAGAAATGGCAGCCTCTTTTGATGAAAAAAAGATGAAAAAAAAAGGAGAAAAAAAATGAAAAAAAAGGAGAAAAAATGAATAATTCAGTAGTGAAAACCTCCTTGAGGCGCTGTTGAGTTGGCTTGCATGAAAACTGATTTTTTGGTATGCATTGCCTTGTTGATCTACCCATCATTATTCCACCATTGTACAAATCTCACACTGCACATGTGTTATGTTTATGTTTTCAGATAGCTTGCTAACAATCATCAAAAGTAGCTTGTAAGGTGCATGACCAATTTTTAGGATAGTAAGGTATGTGTTTCTTGCATTTAATTCATAGTAAACATTTAGCATTTAGTGTATGATAATCGGTATTTGGCATAAACTATTCATACAATATTGGTAAGTTGAAAATGGAACATGTTCAAGATGTCAAGAAACACCCCCTTATGCCCTTAATTGCATGGAAATTCCAAAACTGTGCAAAAACCTGATTTTGGGACATACATGGCAAAAATTCTAGTTCTCTTTGGCTCAAAAGGGGCCCAAGGCAAAATGCACTTGAAGGTTCTATTTTAGTACTACTGGAATAAAACAACAACATACAAAACAAAGAATAACATCTAAACAAAAGGATGAAGAAGGGATTTTTGATGTTATGGAAGGCTTATACACTCTAGAGATGGGCCCACAATAGAATTTGTAGCTAAATTTTGCATAGGAGGTCATTTTTGCATTTTTTGATGCATCTTCGAAATGAACAGTCATATCTTTGAAATGAACAGGCATATCTTCGAAATGAGCAGGATATCTTCGAAATGAGCAGAAACTATACCAAAATTGCTAAAAATGCTATAGAATAGCAAAAAGAGTAGGGTACATCAAATATTGAGGTTCATAAGGCTCTACCACAAGTAAGTACATCCCTCAAGCATTTCAAATCCAAAAAATTTATCAATTTTGTTCAAAAGGTGCAAACAACAAAAATAAGCATTCAAGCTGAAATGTTGTTAAGAACAAAAAATTCCATCAGTAGTAGTGCATCTGCCAAATACGGTTCCACAATAAGACTATTGCAAGATGAATCACATGATATCAAGCCTTTAAGAGGTACCTTGCAGCACTAAAACTTGTAGAAAGATAGAAAAAAAGTCATACATGTGCTTAATTAGAAAATACTTGATATAGTGCAACAAGGAGGAATTTCTCAGTTAGTAGGTAGCAAAGGATGTTCACAAGAATAAAACCTACATATTACTATGGCCTACTAAGATGCATGAGGGCATGCATCATTTCAAGTTGGGGGGGATGATGAGGCCCAAAAATACCTCATTATTGCACAATGTTTGACTACCATATGATAAGTTAATTGCCAAATAGTTGACTAAAATATACTATTTGTTAAGTGTTTGCATGATTTTATGTTAGGAATACTATATCTCTGTTTTTGACTATTTTCAGCATTTTGTGACTGATTTTGCTTGATTAAGTAGCAAGTAAAAACATGCATTTCAATTAACCAAATGTGGTATGCTGATATCCATTAACTTCTCAATGGTTTTTGAATGTTTTCTTGCCCTTCAATTTGTTTCAAATCCACATTGAAGCCAAAATTTTAGGACTGTCATAAATCTAAAAATCTGAAAAAAACAGCCATATAAAAATCAGCAAGTTGTCACTTTATAGGAACACCTTGAAGTTGTCAAGAAAAGCATGAGGATATGGATGGAATGAGTTTAGAAGGACTACAGAAGACATCTGACCTATTTAGAAGCATTCACACATGGTCTAAATAGGCAGCAACAGGGTATAATAGAGCATGGACAATTATGCAGTATTGTTGCACTATTTTAGCATGGTTACTTGGTGAATGAAGTGTATAAATTTAGTAGCAACTTGATGTACTCCTTCATGTTGATATTTGAATAATTTTTCCATGTTCTAATTTTTTTGAATTTTCAAGAAATTCCAATATTTTACAACTATGCAGCAGAGTTGGAAAATGCAGTAATTTACCATGTAAATTCCAACAAGCTACCAATGAATGGCAAGGCATGGAATTCACACATGGAGAGGAATGAAGGCTATTGCAATCTGATCCTAAGGGATAATCCACCTAATAAATGTAGCTAAAATCACTTGAAGAGCACATAGTTGGTCATTCCGAAGATCTTTGGATTGAACAAGTATCTTTGGATTGAGAAATACAGTCTCTTCGGATTGAGAAATACAGTCTCTTCGGATTGAGCCACTTAGCTCCGGATTGAGAATAGAAAGTGCTTTTTGAATTTTTGACTATTTTTTGATGATGGAAAAAGGGAAAGAAGGTTGATAAGGTTAAGGGAAAATATCCCCCAGCTATCTTTGTCGTCCTTGCCATCCAAAGCCACCATTCATGGAAAAAGATCAATTGATCCTCTTCTAGGATAAACCCAAAAATAACTACAGCATAATAGGAAGTTGTTTGCAAGATAGAAATGGCATATTCTAAAGTGGAGAAATATGTGTGAGATATTTCTAGACTCCTCCCATGTACTCCCACCACTGAAGATGCTTTCTAAGGGCCAATGACTACTACTGCAACACAAACTGTCCAGATTTGCATTTATTTTAGATCCATAATTATTAGCAAATCATTGTAAAGTAGCACATAGGCTTATTTGAGCATGGGATATGTTGTAAATATTTATATAAATAACATAGCTCCCTCCTTGGTTGAGCCATTTAGGAATTAGAATAGAGGAGAGTTTTCAATAGCAACAATTAGGACTGTATAATAATTTTCTGTAACAGTTTTTAGCATGTTTTGTCATCAATAAAAGTGTAGTTATTTTATCATTTTTTGTTCTGAGTGTTAATTAGTTAAGGAGTGCTTTTCACCTCCTTCTAGATCAGGAAGTATGGGCCCACTTTCAGATCTAGAAGGAGGATTTTTATGGTAGGTTTTAATCTATAATTTTGCTGTAGCAGAATTAATAGATTACTTGTCAAGTTTACTTTTCTTGTTTTAAGTTTGTATAATGTTCTTTATGTTTTCTATTATGTTTGTGTATAACATTTGTGTGTGTGTCAGCTGAAAAATTATATTAAGCATTTTTCCTTTGCTTTCCATGTTTTCCTTGCTTTTTTGTTTTAGCAACTTTCCATTTTCAGCATATTTCATTTTTTTGTCAATTCCTGTAGCAGAAGCTTGACGACCTTTTGTGGCAGGACATTGACAGGTGTTTTTAGCATAAGTTTCATTTACAAGCATCATTTCAATTATGCAAGAGTAACTAGGTTTCAATTCTGCAAATGTAACTTAGGATTTCATTTCAGCAACATTTAAATTCAACAATTTAAATTTTGTTATTTTAATTCTGCAAAAGTAGATTAGACTTTCAATTTAGCAATTCCAATTCCTGCAATTGTAGTTAGATTTCAATTCCTGCAACTTAGAATTATTTTTTAGTTCTTGCAAGTTTCCATTCTATAGATTAGGTTTAGTGTGACACCAAAAGGCTAAACCAAATCTGTCTCACCCAATAAATGCTTGAAATTTGAATGCCTAAATTGTACTTTGCCCTAGCCTTCTATCGTAGACAGCCTTGGACACCACCTCGGATTGATAAGATCTTTGAGATTTAATGATGTGCTTAACAAAAATGCATCATTGTCAGTCTAGCAAACTCCTAGTAATCAAATTATGCAATTTTTGGGTTGCAAATCCATCTTTCATATCCTCTTCTTCTTATTTACTTGATACAATTGACCACCTTAGATGGTTTCTCCCACTTATGGGTTCTATACGATGGGCCATCTATTCATATATGGATACCTTCACATTGAATTCCTTGTTAGACTGTAGAGAATGTTTGGTGTCTTGGTTAGGGTTAAGGAAATATTACCTGACCTTTATGTTATTTTATGTGGATTTAGGCTCTTTAGTAGCTGATTGTGTCTATGCACTTGCGTATTCGGCCCTATCTATTGTTAGGGTCTCTTTGTGCTCTTCAGCATACTAAATTAGGGTCGTAATTAGTCCATGGTGGGCTATAACAGTAACTATCCCTACCTGATATCATTAGACCTTGTCCTTTAGAGTGATTTATAGGTAGAATGGGACATTGATTTTCCACCCATGCACCAGATGATTTAAAAACTTCAATTTATTTATGTTCACATGGGAGTATTTGCTCATGCAAGTGAATAATCTTGCCACCTTCTCAAAGAGATTTTGCATGTGCTCTAGGAGAATCCATTTCGACAGCCCCACAAATTGAAATTTGATGTTCATATACCCAATAAGATAATTTGTGTACTAGGTTAGGATGCCATTCTTGTAAGTGTATTCCCCCATGAGGGGGAGATCGATAATAGTCAAGATAAACTCTAGTGTGACTAGGATTTCTAGTTCGTGTAGTTGAGTGTCCTCCCCTCTGACAGTAGTAGCAAATTCCTTTGCTACTTTGGGGTCCTTGTTTTAGTTGATTAGGAGGTAATAACTCATCCACCCAACAACCTCAAACTGGTCTTGAACTTCTCTAAATATCCCTTCGATATGGATGGGTTCGCTCTTCTTCTACACGTGATTATTTGATTTACCTCCCATTATGAATTCTTGGCTATTTTCCTTTTTTTCTGAACTGGTTCGATGTCCTCTCATAGGAAGGCACCTGATTATAGATCAAGGCCCCTTATCTAGTAAATTGATTTTATATTGGGGTTGATAGGATACGCCACCTATATTAATTTTTAGCACGTCGTATTAGTCATGAGGGGGAAAATATGGTTGGTTGAATTCTTGCGATGATATTATTTTTCAAAGAAGTATTTAATTATGAAAAATTATGTTAGTATTTAATTAAAATTATGCACATACATTACTGGTCATTCGTGCATTGTAGAGCATGCCTATTTGGTAGTATGTGATAAGGGTGATGTCATATTACCCATGTGGTTGATTAACTTGTCTTGGATATTGCGACTTCGTTCGCTCAAGATTTTGTGCTGAAAATATAGATATCTAGTTGGTTCAAGTGATAGGATGCATATCTTCTTTTTCAGTTGGCCTTGGGATGTGCAGAAATCATTCCTAATGATTCCTCAATATTTTTGGGTGACTACATATTTTTGTCACGTGAAGTGATGATGTGGCTTTGGCTTCTCCATTGTGCCGTCAAATTATGCAAGTGCTTAAACTGGATCAAGGTGCCTCAAAAATGTATGACATCAAGGTACCTACTGGTATATCAATGCACTCTTAATTTATGGCATCAAGGCACCTACTTGATGATCAAGGCATCCTTTATGCATGACATCAAGGTGCCTACTCGTAGATCAAGGTGCCCTTGATGCATGACATCAAGGCACCTACTTGTATATCAAGGCACCCTTGATGCATGACATCAAGGTGCCTACTTGTGGATCAAGGAACCCTTGATGTATGGCATCAAGGTGCCTACTTTATTTTCAAGGCACCCTTGATGCATGACATCAAGGCACCTACTTGTATATCAAGGCACCCTTAATCAAGGCACCTACTTGTAGATCAAGGCACCTACTTGTAAATCAAGGCACTCTTGATCAAGGTATCTACTTGTAGATCAAGGTGCCCTTGAGCAAGACATCACGGTGTCTCATCATTGTCACTTATTCATTTTTTTTTGTTTTTTGTTTTTATAATCAAGGCACCTCTTCTGTATGGCATCAACGCACCTTGTCACTTATTCTTTTTTTTTTTATGATCAAGGTGCCTCTTTTGTATGGCATCAAGGCACCTTGTCACTTATTCTTTTTTTTTTTATGATCAAGGTGCCTCTTTTGTATGGCATCAAGGCACCTTGTCACTTATTCATTTTTTTGACTTTGTCAACAGAATTCAAGCACCTCTATTGATGAGTATAAATGCTCCTAGTAACACATGAGATCAAGGTGCCTTATTGGACATCAAGGCACCCAATAATACACAATATCAAGGTGCTCAAGAATGCATGACATCAAGGTGCCTTCTTGGACATAAAGGCAACCAAGAATGCATGACATCAAGGCACCTTCTTGGACATCAAGGCACCCAAGAATGCTCGACATCAAGGTACCTTATTGGACATCAAGGCACCCGAGAATGGACAACAACAAGGTGCCTTGTACATCAAGGCACCTTCTTAGACATCAAGGCACCCAAGAATGCTTGACATAAAGGAACCTTCTTGGACATCAAGGTTCCCAAGAATGCATGACATCAAGGCACCTTCTTGGTATTGAAAAGTCAACAGTTGCTAACATATCTATTGTTGCAAGGTTGATTAGGTCCTCCAAAAAAAAATTATTCTCATGCCATGTCAGCATTTACTTCATCCAAACATAGATATGGGTATTTTTTTCCTTTTTGTGGGAAATTAACACCCACATCCATGCCCAAATGGGGACTATCTTCTTCGTATGGAAACACTCAACTTTCTATCTCCTACAAAAAATGCACAAGTTCATGGATGTTGATTTGGTTAAGCCTTGTCTCCCAAGATGCCTATTTTGTGCAATCAGGCCATTTATCATTCACAAGAATATGAGAAAAAACTAAAATGTAGTTTAGTGCAATCCATACATATTAGGCCCTAACTCTTAAGATGACTGTAGCTTGCATGCGTACATTGTACCTACAACACACGGGGAAAAAGAAAAAGAAAAAACAAAAAAAACTAAGAACTACAATATTTTAAGTGGGCAATCATGTCTCCACTATATTGCTGAGAAGTTGAAACATTTTAATTTGGATGGGGTCTCCCCCATGCCTATTTTGGATTCCATCATCAAATTTTTGGATGTGTGATATGGATGCAATCGGTGATCGTTAACCATAAATATGATGTTGTTGTCATCAATTGCTTTGACATGCACAACACCATTTTTGCTAAGCTCGATCACTTCATATGGTCCCATCCACCTCTACATTAGCTTACCCATCCATTCCTAGAATCTAGAATCATACAGTAACACCCAATCTAATACTTTGAACTACTTTATATTCATGTTGCGATCATGCCACTATTTTCTTTACCTTTAGATGTTTTATGTTCTTTGCATGGCATCCAATCAGTATTCATCCATATGATTTAGCTATTGAATCCTCTCCTTTTGTGCATCGTCCAGGCTTAGGTTTAATTCTACTACAGTTCTAAGAGTTTTGATTTCAAACTCAATGGGCATCATCACACTCTTTCCATATACCATTTGGAATAGAGTAAAACTTGTGTTTGTCTTCCATGCACTTATGTATGCCCATACTGCCTCCAGTAGTCTGCAACCCAATATTTCCTATGCGGTTGCATAGTCTTTGTAAGGATGTTCTCTAGATCTCGGTTGGTCACTTATACTTGTCCATTTGCTTGAGAATGGTAGAGGGTGGTTTTTTGTGCCGAATCTTATATTGTTGCATAAATTCTTGAATTAATTTTGATGTGAATTGAGGCCCTTGATCCATTGTAATTTCTCTAGGTACCTTGAACCTCGTGAAAATATAAGAAAAGAAAAATTCTACCACCATTCCTTCTTTGGAATCTTTTAGTGCTTGCACCTCAATCCATTTGGTTACATAGTTAGTGCAAACTAGAATATACCTCTTTTTAGCCAATGGTTGTTTGATTGCCCCACAAAATCCATATCCTATTTTTCAAAGGGTTCAATGTGAACATGTGGTTGAAGAGGCATTTCATCCCTATACGTTGGCCTTCCAAAAATTTTGTATTCATCACATTCACTTATATATTTGGTTGTATCTTTAAATAACGTCATCCAGTAATATCCAGTCTATAATAATTTGTATGCAATCCTTCTTCTTGCAAAATGTCAATTGCACGGTTTTTTATGGCAAGCCTTGAGGATTTCTAGAAACTTGTGCTCAACAATGCATCTCCTCACAATTTGATCAGGTCTTTTTTTTAATAGAAGGCCATAAATCCATGATAAATATGCATTCTTTTCTATTATTATCTATTTTTCATGGGGTGAAAGAGCAAGGGATGTTCTACTGATGGATAAGTAATTGGTTATTTCTATAAACCATGGTGGCTGCTCGCTAATGACGAAAATATGTTCATCCAGGAACTTATCTTCTATAGTCATGTTAGCTAATGGTATCAATATAGACAAGAAGTCTACCACCACATTGTCTCTTCCTAGTTTATCTATGATGGTGATACCAAACTCTTGTAGGAGTAAGAGCCTTCTAATTATTCTATCTCTAATTGTGGGTTTTCTCATTAAATACCATATGCTTGCATGATCCATGTGGATGAACACTTTATGTCTAGTAATGTAGTGATAGAATTTTTTTATGGTATGAATGATCGCCATGAATTATTTCTCAGTAAACATGTAATTAAGCTCATCTCTAACTAGATTCTTACTGACATAATATATGGTGTATAATTCTTCACCATATTTTTATCTCAATACTGCTCCAATCGTGTTGTTGGATGCGTTAGAGTAAATATAGAATGGGAAGGCCCAATTTGGACATCGTAATGCTTGAAAGGCTCATTCATATTCTTCTGTCTAGATGAACCCCATATTCTTGGATATCAGTGTGTGTAGGGGCTTAGCAATTTTACTAAAGTCTTCTATGGATCACCTGTAATATCCAGTGGAGCCAAGAAAAGTCCTTACCTCTCTTTGCATCTTAGTACTTGGTAGGTATTTGATAACTTCAACTTTATTTTTATCCATATTGATCCCTTCTGATAAGATGTGGTGTCCCAACAGTATTCCTTCCCACATCATCATGAAGCATTTCTCTTTACTCACAAATAAGTTATTCTCTTCATATCATTGGAGTTCATGTTATAAATTGGTCATGGATTCATCGAAGGTCTCATAAAAAATGGTGAAATTGCCCATGTAGACTTCCACTACTTCTCCCATAATATCTGAAAAAATGCTCAACACTACCCTTTGAAATGTGGCTGGTGCATTGCACAATCCGAAGGGTAGGACTCTGTAGGTGAACATTCTCCATGGACAAGTAAATGTTGTTTTTTTTTTTCCTCTTCTCCAATCTATATTTGGTTATATCTGCTAAATCCATCTAGAAAATATAAGTACTTCCTTCCTACCAGTGTATCCAGAACTTGATCAATGAAAGGTAATGGGAACTAATCCTTCTTGGTCACCTTGTTAAGTGACCTGTAGTCAACACAGATCCACCATTTCCTATTGTTTTTTGGTACCACCACTAGTGGTGATACCCATTCACTATCAAATATGGGATAGATGAATCCATATAATAGGATATTTTGTAACTTGCCTTTGACTATATCATTCATGATCCTCCTTTATGGTTGTCTGATCAGAGTAACCTACTCTTCAAGGTAAATCTGATGGGTATAAATTTTTGGGTTGATTCATTTTATATCTGAGTAGTCCCAGGAGAAATCTTGTTGGTTTCTAGTCAACACCTTCTTTAATTTAGTTAGCTATGTGGGCATCAAACTACTACTAATGTTTAATGTCCTTCTAGGCTCTATTTTGATCTATCTAATGTGGTTATCCTAGGCACTGAACAATGGTCATTTTGGAATAATAGGAGAGGACTCCCCATGGAGTAAACTTGTGATAATGCTATCCTCATAGCTTCTTCCTCTAATTTATTCAGTACCATCACCGATTGTAGCATTAACAATGTTCCTTCATCTTGGTTGTCCCACGTGGGCTCTTCCAATGTGCCTATAGACTACATAGGTGGACAGATAGTCAATATTTTGATATTTTGATCATATGATATGGTCATTTATCCATCTCAATATATTATATAGGCATCAACTATTACTAGCCATGGCCTTCCTAGGATGAGTGGGTAGCCACCCAATCCTAATTTGAATTGCAAGACCAATAAATTCATCGGATATTCCCATGCATCCATTGTCATAATTATATCTTCTAACATCCTCTCCGGTGCTATAGTTGACCTATTAGCTAACTACAACATAGTCTTGGTGGACTTCAAATCTATGAGCCTCATCTTCTACATAGTTTATTTTAACATGATATTGATGGTTACACCTAAATCAACCAAAGTATTGGCCAACAAGTGAACATATTGTTGGCAATTTTGGGTACTTTGGGTACATTGCCTTTGCTCAAGTGTATAAGTTGTCATTGATGTCAAGAAGCTTTTGAAGGAATTTGATTTGATGTAAAATAATTTGTTTTGATGAAGGTTACGGCATGACAGGTTCGAAAGAAAGCAAGTTAGAAAAGTGTCGCGATATCGTGACATGTCGCATTTTCGCGACTTAAGCAGGAGAGAGAAAGCAAGTTAGAAAAGTGTCGCGATATCGTGACATGTCGCAGTTTCACGACTCAAAGAGGAGAGAGAATGTTCGGAGTCAGAAATGTCACGATTTCGTGACATATTGCAAGGAAGGTTGTACGGACGAAAAAGTGTCACGATTTCGCGACATGTTGTAGGAGAGAGAGTCCGAAAGAAAAAGTGTCACGATTTCGTGACATAATGCAAAAGAGAGAGTCCATAGTGTGAATTGTCATGATTTCATGACAAGTTCGAAGAGAGAGAAAGTAACACGAAAAGTGTCACGATTTCGTGACATGCTAGATGAAAATGTTCCAAGTAAGAACTATCGTGATTTCGTGACATGCAGCAAAGGAAAGGTTTTGAAGTAAGAAATGTCGTGATTTCACGATAGGTTGAAGAGAAAGCTTACGGATGCAGAAAGTGTCATGATTTCGTGACAGATTGAGATGGCAGCATACGGTTGGAGAAAGTGTCACGATTTCGCGATAGAAATAGAAAGCAGGTCTTCAACAGGAGAAGAGTCACGATTTCGTGACAGAAGCAAAATGAAAGAGCATGGAAGAAGAAGCATCGTGATTTCACGACAAATTCAAGAAGGAAGAGCTCAAAGGTGAAAGCATCGATTTCGCGACATGTTCCATTTCCACGGGTGTCAGAGAAAAGCACAAGGCAGCAAAAGTGTCATGATTTCGTGACATGTCATGTTTTCGCTAGTGCAAGTAGAGAAGAGTGCAAGGAAGCGAAAGTGTCACGATTTCACGACAGAAACTGAAAGCAGGTCTTCTATAGGAGAAGTGTCATGATTTCGTGACAAAAGCAGAAAGGAGGTCGACGAAGGGAGAAGTGTCGCGATATCGCGACAAAAGCAAAGTTGATGTTGACAAAGACAAAAGTGTCACGATATCGCGACAAGAGCTTAGTTGAAGTCGTCAAAGGCTGAAGTGTCACGATATCATGACAAAAGCCAAAAGAAAGTGTACGGTTGCAAAGGTGTCACGATATCGCGACATGTTGTAGTTTCACGATAGAAGCTATAGAAGAGTTACAGAGGCAGTGAAGCCGACAAAGTTAAATTTTAGCCGACAAAAATTAGGGCTTGCAACCGACGTAGATTAGGGTTTGTTTTTGGTATAACAGTCGACTAAGATTAAAGTTTTCATCATGAAAATTTTGTTATAAAAGGAGGGCTATTTGGAGAGTTGAGGGTGATGAATGAGTTGTTGTAGTGCGACGTTCGTAGATAGTGCGCAGGGCAAGAAGTTCGATCGCCGAGAGCAGAGTGCGAAATTCGATCGTAGTGTGCAGAGTGCATTTCGTCGAATCATTCTAAGTGTGAAAGATCACAAAGGAAGTAGAGTGTGCGAAGACGGTGCCACTGTGATTGCACAGAGGTGCAAAGGTTGAAGTTCGATCAAGTGCGGCTATGATTGCGTAAAGAGAGCAGAGGGCGTAGAGAGCACAAGGGCAAAGACGAATGCGGAGTGTTGCTGCTTAAGGACAGAGGTGCATTGGTTCTTTGAGAAGAACCTGAGGACAGATTTGGCAAGTCTTTGAGAAGGCTTGTGTGCAGAGGATTGATCTGTTCAAGTGTTGGACAGATCTAACAGACAGAGGAAGACTTGTGCTAGACCGACTGACTATGTTTGGTACAGGTTGTTGAGCTGCTGTGGACGTGATCATAGAAGGCAGAGGTCTCTTAGGCTAAGCATTGAGGACAGGAGGTCTTCGGTGGAAAGGAGTTCCACATGCTGGCAAGAGGTAGAGACAGTTGATCTTCTCGAGGGATCATTTCCAGAGCAGAGGGGAAGGTATCTCCTTTGAGCAGAGGCTCATAAATTCAGATTGGGGAAGGTATCTCCTTTGAGCAGAGGCTCATAAATTCTGTTTGGGGGAAGGTATCTCCTTTGGGCCGAGGCTCATAAACATTGTAATTGGGAAGGATTCCCAAAGAACTTTGAGATAACTTTTAGAGAAAAGTTTTGTGGACGTAGCCTGACCATTCCGGGTGAACCACGTAAAAATTGGTGTCACTTTGTGGATGATATTGTGCATTGTTTTGATATTGTTGTGGGTATATTGCTTTACTATTTTGTAATATAAAGGAAAAAGTAAAAAGAGGTCTTATACTGTTCACCCCCCCTCTCAGTATAAGCTTGTGTTCTTCAATTGGTATCAGAGCGGGTGCCTTCGGAAAGTTTAACAACTTGAAGGAAAAGCTAGTAAAGAACACAATGGATTATTCAAGTGGCAATGCAGCACCTATTCTTGATGGGTCAGATTTTGGTCTTTGGAGTGCAAGGATGAAGGTTCATCTAATGGCACTTGGTAATGAGGTATGGGAAGTAATTGAAGATGAGTACACTATTCCTGTACATGGTCCAAATACTAAAGAAGAAAGGCTCCTACATCACAGCAATTCAAAAGCAATGAATGCAATTCTGAAAGGCTTACAGAAAGCAGATCTCACCAAAGTGATTCACTGCAAGACAGCTAGTGAAATGTGGAAACAGTTGCAGGTGGTTCATACAAGTGATACAAATGTCAGAAAGGCCAAGTTGAGACACTTCAAAGGTATGTTTGAACAACTCAAGATGAATGATGATGAAAATATTAGTGACTACATGCTTCGTATGGATGAGGTTGTTAACTCCATGAAAGACTTAGGTCTTGAGCTTGCTGAAAATGATGTTTGTGATAAGATTTTAAGATCTCTTCCTAATAGATTTAGTGAAAATATTTCTGCTATTGAGGAAGCTAAAGATTTGGATAAGTTGAAAAAGGATGAGCTCCATAGTATACTTGCAGCATTTGAGTTGAGAACTCAAGTGAAGGTTGACGTCAAGAAAGAGGCGACTTTCAAGGCTACCAAGAAATCCAAGGGTAAACAACTTCAAGAGAGTGATGAGTCTTCTAGTGATGAAGAGGCATATTACAGCAAGAAAGGCAAGTTCTCTAGAAAGCACAAAAGCATGAAAAATATAAGATGTTTCAATTGTGGAAAGTTTGGTCATTATGCTACGGACTGTACTGTTCCCAAGGATGAAAGTGATGAAGATAAACAGGATTCTAAGAGCAAGGATTCTGAAAAGCACAAGCATCACAGAAAGAACAAATATGAGCACAACAATCAAGGAAAGAGGTATTCTCACAAGCACAAGAAGAGTTTCTACCTAGACAAAGCAAGTAAGTGTTCTAGTAGTGATAGTGAAAGTTCTTCAAGTGATAATGAAAATGAGATGTTGTTCATATCAGAAAAAGAGGAAGAACCGAAACATAGATTCATTATCATGAAATGTCTTAGATGTGGAAATTTTGGTCACCTTGAGGATGATTGCACAAATAATGATTTGGTTTCTAGTATGTATGAGGATGCTTCAGAAAACTATAAGGAAGATGCATGTATGGTTTTTGAAAAGGGTAGCACCTCTAGTGATAAGAAATCTAAAAAAGGCTTTGATGATTCAGAAAGCAAACAAATAAAGGATCATGAAAGTGAACTTAGTAGTGCTCTTAGTGCTTTGAAAAAGGAAAGAAAGAAGAATGCTAGACTCAAGGATAAGTTAGATGAATGTTGTATGGAGAGAGATGATCTTATAGAAAATCTTGATTTCTCTATAGCTAAGACGCAAGAACTCAAGGATGAGTTAGAGTCTAAGGTTCTTGAGTATAGTGAGTTAGAACAAAAAATGGCTTCTTTGAAAGAGGAAACTAAAGAGTACAAGGATAAGCTTTACAGGTTTCAAGATAGCTCCAAAAGGGTTAAGTCACTCATCAAAGGTCAAAGAAAGACAACAGATAAAACAGGTCTTGGTTTTGGTAAGAAACACAAGGAACAGGTTGGGGAATCTAGTAAGAGATTCCAAAAGGAAGAGAGTTCTGATGAGGAAAGTATTTCAGATCATGAGTCCTTGAATGATAGATGCGTAGAAATAGAAAACAGAATTCAGAATGAGAAGAAGAAGTTTTCAGGACCCAAGAGGTCGAATAAAGGAAAATTTCACGGCAGATGTTTTGCGTGTCACAGGTTTGGTCACATGGCTTCACATTGCATGGCTCAAGTGAAGAAGGTAAATGACAGTTTTAGAGGTGGTAATTTCTTTCAAGGGTATTGCTACTCTTGTAAATAGTTTGGGCATAAGGCAATTTTTTGCAAGGCTAATAACGAGAACAGGGTTAGTCAGAACAGGCGGATTCAAAGAACAGGTATGCCTAAAAGAAATAACATTGTTACTTGTTATAAGTGCAACAATGAAGGTCACACAACTAGACAGTGTAGAGCTGAACTTCCAAGGTACAAGAATAGGAACAGTGGTATGAACAGGTCCAAGGATCAAGGCATGGATAAGAACAGGAATGATAATAGGAATAGGAACAGTGACAAGAACAGGAACAGGAATATGGACAAAGAGTTCAAGAGAAGGCCCGACAAGGAAGTTATAGACGCTGATGATGATCAGTGCCTAATGGGAGTTTTACTCCCACCCAAGAATTAATCACCTCATCAGGAGGTGGGGGAGGGACTAAGCTAAGAGGCTCATTCTTAGTCCCGAGCCCCAAAGGTGACCCTTTGCCATTGATGACAAAGGGGGAGAGATATGAGTAAGGGGGAGAGCTTCAAGTGAAGAGGAAAGCTTCAAGTCGGGGGGAGCAAAACTTCAAAGGAAGATTCTCAGTTGTGGGCACAGTTTCTCGGTTGTTAGCACAGTTGGTTTCAGTTTTGGCTCTTGAGACGTGTTTTCAGTAAAGGTTTGCCATCAATGACAAAGGGGGAGATTGTTGGCAATTTTGGGTACTTTGGGTACATTGCCTTTGCTCAAGTGTATAAGTTGTCATTGATGTCAAGAAGCTTTTGAAGGAATTTGATTTGATGTAAAATAATTTGTTTTGATGAAGGTTACGGCATGACGGGTTCGAAAGAAAGCAAGTTAGAAAAGTGTCGCGATATCGTGACATGTCGCATTTTCACGACTTAAGCAAGAGAGAGAAAGCAAGTTAGAAAAGTGTCACGATATCGTGACATGTCAAAATTTCACGACTCAAAGAGGAGAGAGAATGTTTGAAGTCAGAAATGTCACGATTTCATGACATATTGCAAGGAAGGTTGAACGGACGAAAAAGTGTCACGATTTCGTGACATGTTGCAGGAGAGAGAGTCCGAAAGAAAAAGTGTCACGATTTCATGACATAATGTAGAAGAGAGAGTCCGTAGTGTGAATTGTCATGATTTCATGACAAGTTCGAAAGAGAGAAAGTAACAAGATAAAGTGTCACGATTTTGTGACATGCTACAGATGAAAATGTTCCAAGTAAGAACTGTCATGATTTTGTGACATGCAACAAAGGAAAGGTTTTGAAGTAAGAAATGTCATGATTTCATGACAGGTTGAAGAGAAAGCTTACGGATGTAGAAAGTGTCGTGATTTCATGACAGATTGAGATGGCAGCATACGGTTGGAGAAAGTGTCATGATTTCATGACAGAAATAGAAAGCAGGTCTTCAACAAGAGAAGAGTCATGATTTCGTGACAGAAGCAAAACGAAAGAGCATGGAAGAAGAAGCGTCATGATTTCATGACAAATTTCAAGAAGGAAGAGCTCAAAGGTGAAAGTGTCATGATTTCATAACATGTTCTATTTTTGCGAGCGTAAGGCAGAGAAAAGCACAAGGCAGCGAAAGTGTCACGATTTCATGACATGTCATGTTTTCGCTAGTGCAAGCAGAGAAGAGTGCAAGGAAGTGAAAGTGTCATGATTTCATGACAAAAATTGAAAGTAGGTCTTCTATAGGAGAAGTGTCATGATTTCATGACAAAAGCAGAAAGGAGGTCGACGAAGGGAGAAGTGTCGCGATATCGCGACAAAAGCAAAGTTGATGCTGACAAAGACAAAAGTGTCATGATATCGCGACAAGAGCTTAGTTGAAGTCGTCAAAGGCTGAAGTGTCGCGATATCATGACAAAAGCCAAAAGAAAGTGTACGGTTGCAAAGGTGTCACGATATCGCGACATGTTGTAGTTTCGCGGCAGAAGCTACAGAAGAGTTACAGAGGCAATGAAGCCGACAAAGTTAAATTTTAGCCGACGAAAATTAGGGCTTGTAGCCGACGTAGATTAGGGTTTGTTTTTGGTATAACAGCCGACTAAGATTAAAGTTTTCATCATGAAAATTTTGTTATAAAAGGAGGGTTGTTTGGAGAGTTGAGGGTGATTGAATGAGTTGTTGTAGTGCGACGTTCGTAGATAGTGCATAGAGCAAGAAGTTCGATCACCGAGAGCAGAGTGCAAAATTTGATCGTAGTGTGCAGAGTGCATTTCGTCGAATCATTCTAAGTGTGAAAGATCACAAAGGAAGTAGAGTGTGCGAAGACGGTGCCGCTGTGATTGCGTAGAGGTGCAAAGGTTGAAGTTCGATCAAGTGCGGCTGTGATTGCGCAAAGAGAGCAGAGGGCGTAGAGAGCACAAGGGCAAAGACGAATGCGGAGTGTTGTTGCTTAAGGACAGAGGTGCATTGGTTCTTTGAGAAGAACCTGAGGACAGATTTGGCAAGTCTTTGAGAAGGCTTGTGTGCAGAGGATTGATCTATTCAAGTGTTGGACAGATCTGACAGACAGAGGAAGACTTGTGCTAGACCGACTGACTATGTTTGGTACAGGTTGCTGAGCTTCTGTGGACGTGATCATAGAAGGCAGAGGTCTCTTAGGCTAAGCATTGAGGATAGGAGGTCTTCGGTGGAAAGGAGTTCCACGTGCTGGCAAGAGGTAGAGACAGTTGATCTTCCGAGGGATCATTTCCAGAGCAGGAGGGAAGGTATCTCCTTTGAGCAGAGGCTCATAAATTTAGATTGGGGGAAGGTATCTCCTTTGAGCAGAGGCTCATAAATTCTATTTGGGGGAAGGTATCTCCTTTGGGCCGAGGCTCATAAACATTGTAATTGGGAAGGATTCCCAAAGAACTTTGAGATAACTTTTAGAGAAAAGTTTTGTGGACGTAGCCCAACCATTTTGGGTGAACCACGTAAAAATTGGTGTCACTTTGTGGATGATATTGTGCATTGTTTTGATATTGTTGTGGGTATATTGCTTTACTATTTTGTAATATAAAGGAAAAAGTAAAAAGAGGTCTTATACTATTCACCCCCCCTCTCAGTATAAGCTTGTGTTCTTCACATATATTTTTATGCTTAGAACCGAACTACTTGGATCTGCATATTTGGGGTGGAATGTATTTCCCAGTATTAAATCAGTCAACTTCCCCACTACGTTTATGGTTTGGGCTATCCTACATCCTGGCCTCCTTAGATATAGCTCTTTAATCACATTAATTTAAATAGTAATTTTTTTGATATCTTGAAAGAATGGTATGGTAATTGTTAAATTCCTCAAGCTTGAAAGAATGTCGAACTTAGGTTGTATTGGATTTTTCTACCTCTATAATATTTTGGGAAAAGGAGCTTCTATTTTCTTCACAAACCAGTTATTCTTAAACCTCTTCTACTAGAGGTTATTCTTCTATATTATTCTCCTCCTCTATCAGGGGAGGAACCTCTACTCCTAGATGTATACTTGATCTAAGTTGAATTGGACTACAAATCCTAATATTGTACTTTGGAAACATATCTCCTTCCAGTTGGTATGTGGGCTGATTTACATTGTTATTTAGGTTGATCATTTGCTATGTTCGAAGTTGTACAAGTCTCATTGCAGGGTGATCTAGTAATATTTGGAGTAGTGGGGCTTGTACTAAATTTTGTGGAGCTGAGTTCCATGATTCATGATTTCTCCATTGCTACCCAGATTTCTAGTACGACATCCATGGGTGCTATTTGAAAAACAAATCTCCTGAAGGGGTGTTCGTTCAAGATGGCAGTATCCACCATTCTATATTGGGTGGTTGGAACTACCCTTGTGGCATATAAGATCCTCCTCCATAGGGTGGTCTTCCAACTGGTATATTCCCCATAGGGGTTTGCTACCGGTTTCTTCAGTTACCCATGAAATAAGCTTTGGTAACTTCATCATATTCCTTGATATTTTTTAGTCGTGGATACAGTCGGGTCTTATGATTTTGTTGAAAAACAACACACACCCTGACTTTATTTTCTGGACACGCATTCCTTGCATGTTTTCCTCTGCATTTAAGATAGAAGTAGGCCAATGTAACATCATTTTCTTGTTTCTTTTTCTCTAGTAGGAGTGTGTCCATCTGCAATGCTATCGAAGAGAGCATCTCATTTTTCAAATCCTCCAACATATTACCTATTTCTATCTTTGTGATTGAAATGATTATCTTCATGGTATTGTAGGTTGGTTTACCTCTTCTTCATGATTAATTTCAATATAGTTGTCAGATGTCTGCCATTGGGTGCTGGTGTCAAGAGAATAATTATTAAGTCCTCTCAAGAAAATAATCTTGAGGGGCTTGTCACCTAGCTTTGTATGGGGTGATCTCTACAGATTGAAATTGAATATTTCCTAGTATTCATCCAAGGATTCATCCTCTCTTTACATCATGATTAGAACCTCCTCCCTGGAATCGTGTGCTTTATCAAAATCTTGGTACTACTCTATAAATATATTTTTCATCTCTTCCAAGGAAGTGATCTATTTATTCCGCAAACCAATGAACCAACAAAAGGCTGAGTCATTCAACATTGAAGGGAAGAGCTTCAACTTTTGGGCATCTGATTTGTAATCTATAGACCTACATAAGACATAAAACTTAAATAAAAATAGATTAGGGTCTTCTGTGTGGTATCCCCTAAAGGTAGGAATATGGGCAGGGGATATGTTTTTTATTTTGGTATCTCTTCCACCTTATTCTATTAGAAATCTAAACCTAGTCAAAGTCTCTTTTGTTTCAGCCATATTATTTTAGGAAATATGGTCTCTAAAGCATTTTCTATGGCCTTTCGATCATTTTGAAATTTTTGTACAAGAGCCTATAGGTTAGCTAACATTATGGTTTCATCCTCTATGAATTTCCACATCAAATCCTCTTCAGAAGATGTCCTCCTAAACAAAAAATTTTGTATAATCAATTATTTTCTTGGCTAATAGCATGAAGAAGAGCTTTGTGTAAAGATGGGGTATTCACTCCAGTGCATTTCTGGTGTTTATTGAGGAGATTCTAACTCAAGTTTGAAATTCTCAGCTAGCTCAGGATTTTCCTATGGACTCTTCTTTACGAAATGATCATCAGGTCCTCTTTTTGTCAATGGACTCATGCAAATTCAGGTGCACGATTTAAGGCACTGTAATAGGTTCTATAATTGGAACTTCCCCATTAATGGCACCAAAATTTTGGGGCAAAAAAATTGGTTAAATATGGTCATATTTCTATCACAACCCATTCATTTAATTTTTCAAACTAGGGAACTCATAATCTTGTGAAATACTACATTCAAGACTAATTACAACATCGTTTTTAGATGATTCAACTAAGCCTATCATTGGGGGAGTGTTTGTGAAATATCATTAATTCATCCACACCAATTAAATATTGCATAAATAAAATTACAAAAAAATAAATCACACCACACTATGCTAAAAATAAAGGAAAGTAATAAAAACACACTTGCAAAAATAAAAATA
The DNA here is from genome assembly GCA_028583015.1 of Wollemia nobilis. Classification (NCBI taxonomy): domain Eukaryota; kingdom Viridiplantae; phylum Streptophyta; class Pinopsida; order Araucariales; family Araucariaceae; genus Wollemia; species Wollemia nobilis. Next base: position 324,328 of record JAQPPZ010002360.1, read on the forward strand.
CAACACACTGAAAATAAATGATCTAATCTAGAAAGTAATAGAAAGAAGGGGAGAAATACTAGCTTCCAGTGGGCCTAGGCTCCAATAGCTTCCACCCAGCTAATTTACGAATATTGAACACGAATGACTCTCGAGAAAAATTTTTATTAATAAAATTGTAGTACAAAAAAGATAATAAATTCCTACATATGCCACTATATCTTTTCAGAGAAGTCTGTGTGTTTATATAACACACACAGAACTTCTATTACAATGTTGTTGCGATGAAAAATCCTACTACAACCTAAAATGAGATAGTTTAGTTACAGTAACAGATGCATGATAAAAATAGTCAACAACTTTCATCCTTTTTTGGGGATAGTAGATTTTTTGGTCCAACTCCTTTGTAGCTCATGTTCTGCTTCATCAAGTGGTTGCACTTTTTCTCCAATGCAACTGAGACAACTCATGCATTCAATAGTTTCCCAAATATGGTCTACATGATGTGGATTCAAAGGTCTACCATCATCAACAAGGTCTACTTTAGTCACAAGGTTAAGGCGCTTAAGATCAAGTAACCTTCTTGTACATCAAGGCGCTTAAGATCAAGGTGCCTTCTTGTACATCAAGGTGCCCTTTATGTATGGCATCAAGACACCTACTTGAATATCAAGGCACCCTTGACGTATGACATAAAGGAACCTACTTGAGTATCAAGGCAACCTTGATGCATGACATCAAGGTGCCTACTTGAAGATCAAGGCACCTTTTATGCATGACATCAAGGCACCTACATGAATATCAATGCACCCTTGATGAATGACATCAACGTACCTACTTGAAGATCAACGAACTTACTATAAATGGGATCAAGTAACCTTCTTGAATATCAATATGCCTTCCCTTATATGCCTTGGGTTTGTTGAAGCAGAACATGCTAGGTCCACGTATGACCTTGACAAAGCAAAAGATGACAAAATCAATACAAATCTACACAAAACACACTTCACACAAAAATTAGGTAATGTGCATAATTTCATTAAATATATACATTATATTTTATAAAAATATACAAATCTTATAATACTACCTCACAAAAATTTTAGAAACTCATACAAAAATATGAGCATTTCTAATTCTTATTAGGGAGAACATTTAGTGCATATTAATACCAATTGGTTGACTACTTGTTTTGGCATGATGTAATGGGATGCACCATTGTCGAGCATGCAGTTATGAATAAAATACTAGTCTCCATAGCCTAAAGTATATCAAAAGGATATATACAATGGTCTCACTAAGGAATAATTCTTGGTTGATGGGTTTGTAGGTGAAGCATTGAGAACATGATTATCACACTATTCAACTAATCCAAAGGCTTTACACACCTACTCCTTATATTTGGACATAGTCATCAAATATTCAAAGGTTATGTTTATTTATTGCTTGGATAACTCAAGTTCAGTATCAAAATCAACCCTTTTATTTGCCATGATCTTGCTAACCTCTTATTTTTTTGGACTTCACTCACGAGTTCTACTATTTTGGAAGGTCCAGGTTAGTGACCGGTATTCTGTTTCTTCATATTATGTTGTCCCCTAACCTCAACTGTATTCTTTTTTTTAGGTTTATCTAGAACCATTCTATTTCTAAGGTTAGTGGCGTGAATCCTTTCTAAGGCTTCTACTCCTTTCATTGTGGGAGCCAACTTACCTTGTTTCGTTCACAAGAAATGGCTATCTTGTGGTTTATTTAAAAATTTTACACTGTGGAGGGTGAAGGCTATAGGTTTGACCAAGGGAGTGGGAGATTTGTTCATCTCCTCATCGACTCATGATTCTATAAGTATTTCATCTTAAGTATAGCATGAATTCACTCTTATTTCCTCATCTGATTCTTCTTTAAGGTTAGCGCTTGTATGCAAGTTGAGGTACATGCCACAATCAGCCAAATTGTGAGGGGCACTACAGGTAAGAAAAAAAAAGGAAAACCATAGACCACATTGGTTGAAGCTATGGGGTTTAGGATATCATCCTGGTCTTTCTAGACTTCGTTTCTTTTTCAATTATTATTTACATTTCTTCCTCCCTCATTATTCCAATTCCTATTGAAGTTTCTCCTAAAAGGTCTATTTTCATTCAGGTTTTGAGAAGATTCTCCCTTATCTGCTTTGTCTCTCTCTATTTTAAATAGTCTATTATTCATTGAATGGAACATCTTTATCATTTGAGTTGACAGTTTTTCAATGGGATTAGGTTCTAATTTTTTAGTTTATTAAAACCCATTTTTTAAGCTTTTTCTCGGTTTATCTTGGGTTGGGATCAGTCGAGGATGGCTTCATAATACCATTTTCTATCATGTTTCTTTTGATTACAATGGCCCTTTCCATACAGGCATCAATAGTGAGCATGGGATATTTTCTAGGTTCGTAGTTGAAGTCCGTTGAGAATGCATTTTTATAAAACCAAATAGACTAGTGATCATTTGGCCTTAGAGTTGTGGGAGTTATATTCCTTAGTTTGGTAAATTTCCTATTAAACTCATCCACATTTTTTTTATCTTTATTTTTCATTGTGGCCAACTCGATTAACATATATTATTCATTTTTCTTTTCTTCATACTTTCTGAGGAATGTGGTTTTTGACTCTTGAAAGGTGCCTATGGTATTTGTTGTGACATCATTAAACCAATTTCTAGCATCCTTTTCCATGGTTTGTAGGAACAACCCAAGGATACCATCCTCATATTATACTTCCAGACTATCCATGGTGTACATGAAATCATTGATATGGTCCTCACCTATTACAGTGTTATCCCCTAGGAACTTAGGCAAGTATTTGTAGGTATTAGGGGGCAATGGCTTCATAACAGGGGGTAATATAAAAGGCCTATACCTATTCATTCACTAATTTTTCAAAGGATTGTTGTCCATTTGTATAACTGAGGTCACCAGTATAGGAGGTACAATAGAGAGAAAAATACTTGATAAATGGGAATTTAAAAAAAAAAAAAAACTAGTACTATTGTAGTTTTGATTATCTAATGGGACACAAAGAAAAGGTTCAATTCTACTTTTACATGGTCAAAAAAGTACCTGTGGATCTAGAATTTTGAGGTAGATTTATTTTCTACTTATTCTTATAGCCACCAAGTCAACTCCTTTTTTATTGTGGGTTCTTCATAGTCATCAGAACATAGTGTAAAGTAAGGAATGCAAAAGTGTTTTCTGGACAAGATTGTTCATCCCTATAACTCTAAATCTCATAGAGAATGACTAGAAAAAATTTAATATAAGTAAATAAAGATCAGTCCCTTACAACGATGCCAAAAAATTTTATGAGAAATTTTTGCTTACCCTTTCAAAATATATCACATTACAGAAATCCCTAGAATCACAACTAGTTTGTAGACTCTGGTGGATCTACCTCTTTGACCTAGGAAAATATTATCATTATGAATCTAGATAGACTAGGTTGGGTCAATATACCCTAGATGATGAGCTGGAACATTTAAAACTTTGTTATTTTAGCTAGTATTTATTTAGATTAAAAAATTTATTACGTTTGTTGATTTTTTTTCACCAAAACTAATAGCATTACTAGCTTAAAATGAGACTGATGCCTTATCCATTGGGTAGTTATAGAAGAATTTAAATATTTTACAGATTCAAAAATAAAAATAAAGAAGAACTGGCTCATTCAAGTTCATTCAAACTATATAATCAAAATAAATTATTAAACTACTGAAAGAAAGTGTCATTCACACATTCAGATATTGTATGATGCAAACAAACAACACCAAAAAAATTGACACAAGAATACTAGGAATGAGTTGGAATTATATTTAATTTTTTTTTACATAAGTAGATCCCAACAATGTGCTCAGGTCCCCATGATAATTATTACAATGGCTCCTTTGTTTGAATATCATAATAGAGGGCTTATATCTCTCTACCCTAATTATAGTGGTATAAGAGCTTCCAACTCGTCGCATGCTCACTAGAAATAATCTCAATTGGCTGAGCCTCCTGGGGGGCTCCTAGATAATAACAGAAGGATAATTAGGATGGAAATAGAGAAAGAAACATGAAAAATAGAAAATACAATTGATTTAAAGACACACAACTATACCTGGACTAATATTTTTCTACCTAAGGCTTCATGATGCTTTCTATTGCAGCCTTTTCCCACTTATAATATCGAGTAATTGGACTACACTGTAACTATTTTTTGTGGGCCCTCCATATGGCATGATCTCCTACCTCATACATATTGGTCGTGGTAGGGGTAAAAAGGGATATGTAGCCCATGATTTTCTCATATGATTGTTCTTCTTGTGTTCTAATCTCCTTGCCACCTTGAAAAGGTTGCTCTATCATACATTTATTTGCTTTATCATGCGTTGTGTTGGATCCCATTTTGATTTTTTTATTACCAGCTACTCTCCCTTAGCCCGGGTCCTCCACTATTTCCTCTTTCTAGATATTCTACAATCTCTAGTCAATACAGGTCCAAGCCTCATCCTATAAAGTTAAAGCAAATTTTAATAGGTTGGCATCTTGCATGATTTTATTCACTCGCTCCTTGGACCATGCCACGATATTTTTAGAGAATATACATAGATGGTCTATTACCTCCATTAGAGAATTAAACTACCTCATCAACTTTGTGTCTTAACCAAAGTTAAACCCTTGTATTCTATTAAAAATCAAATCCCTCATGGTCATTGCCTATAAAAACTCTTCATGAACCCACAGTCACTGAGCTCACTCTTCAACTCCTCTTAAAATATAGTTATTTCCTCATCCCACTAGAGACACTTTGGTCTACTTTGCAAAAATATGAAGACTTTTGTGAATTCTTCTACACAGAAGTAGATGGATCCATCCCCTAGTGTGACCATCCCCTCACTTCCACATAGTTATCCTTGAAATTCTAGAATACAAGGTATATTTATTCTTTGATTTACCTGTTATAGCAGATTCTTCAAGAAACCTATAGTATATCTAGTGGTATAGATATTGTACAATACCACGGTTATATCAAGCATTTTTCCTTATACCTTGTCCATCATCTCCTGCTTAAAATTCTTAATGAGATTGGGGTGATCAGAATCTTGGTGTTGGAAATATGAGCAAGATTTGTTGTCATTGATGTCAAGAGTCATTTTTAGTGAGCAGTACAAGAGGAAGGATGTCAAGAGTCAGAGAAATATTGCTTCTAGACCTAAGGAAAATAATATTATAATATATATCATTATTATATTCAAGGTGATCAGATAAGGTCTATAGGAGAAATGAGAAGGCCCAAGGAAAATAATATTATAATATTAAATGTCTAATGGTAAGACCTAAAGAAATTGACTTAATTTTAAATTAATTGTAATAATTTCATTATAAACCAATTTATAAATTAATTTGATTAACTTTATAGTTATTAAATTAATTGTGAATTAATTATAATAATTTTATTATTAATTAAATTATAATTTAATTTAATAATCCTAAATCTAGGGTTATAAGGGCGTATATAAAGCGCCAACGTCATATTCAATCTCCTCCATCGATGTCAATGATTTTCGAGCATGGGTATAAATACCCTAAGCCTAAAAGGCTTCAAACCAGAATGCCCTAAGCAAATCGTGTGTAATATTCGTGAGCAAGAGAGGGAAGAAGTCCCCATTGACCCCATTTTAGAATACAACGAAGGGAGAAAAGGCACAAGGTACGAATGCCCTGTCACCACCTAGCCAGGCGGGCTAGTGGTAATTGAAATCACCTTGGGAATGCAAGGTTTCGCATTTGATTCACAGCAGGTTTTGTTGTGCAATTTTTTTTGCACCAAAGACACCAAGACTTTTGGATTTTGGTGCCTAGGTAGAAGATAAAGCATCATGGGAACTATTGCCTTCCATGTGAGCATTTAGATCATGTGGCTTGGTAGCCAAGACAAAGGCACTGAAGACGTTGATACGTGGGATTGAATCCCACCGGGAGCACTTTGTGAGGTACTCAATTTTTTGTTATAAATTGATTTGTGTTTCTAAGGTCGTATGGTGTATTTTTGAGCTTAGGCAGATATAAGGTTGATAAAATTAAATAATTATTTGGTTGATTGAGTTATTTAGAGTGGAATTATAAAGTGTAATAAGAGATTTATTTTTGTATGTTTTTGGTGAATGCTTATTTCAAAGAATGATTAATAAGGTGTATTTAAGTTTAATTATTTTTGTAATTGTGAAATATTTTGAGGGAGTGTTCGAGTTATATTTTCTCATCTAACCTTTGAAATTGGCAAAGATAGAAATTATGGTTGAGATAGGTTTTGAGATCAATTCTTCAACAAACAAAAGGTATGGGCACATATTTATTGTGATTGATTGTTGGATGTTGTGAATTCTAAGTTGGAATGAAAAGGGTTGTTTGATAAAAATTATTGAGTTTGCTTGTTAAAGGTTTTTCTGAGTGAAGGTTGATGATAAAAACCTTGTTTGATAAGCATTGTTGGAAATATTTAGTGAGCCTTCATATGTATAATTAAGGTTTATGAAATATCATGAGTATCATTGTTATGTGAAGTTTGTTTGATAAGCATTGTTGAATGATATTTCATTGAGTGTTTGATTGAGTTGAGTTGAGTAAGATTTTGTGGAAGCTTACAATGCAAATTTGAGGTAAGTCTTAGTGAAGACTTGTTGAGTATATTGGACAAGTTCTAGAGAGGACTTGTAGATAGATTAGTGTGAGATTTTATGGAAACTTACAAGGTATATTTGAGATAAGTCTTTGAGAAGACTTGAGAGCAGAGTTGATTGATTGATTTGCTCAAACCTTAGGTTAAGGTTTGGGGTATGTCTAATAGATTTGATTTGTGATTGAGTCAAGCTTTGTGTTAATACTTGAGGATATATTTGAGGACATAGTTTCATGTAAATTTAAGAATGGGTTTGTGCCAAACTAGAGATAGGTATTGAACAAACTTGTGCTAGACGGAAGGACTGTATTTAGTACATATGTGAGAACAAATATTGAGCATATTTGTGCTAGACTAAAGGACTGTGTTTAATATTTAAAAATAGATATTGAGTAGATTTGTGCTAGACCAAAGGATTGTGTTTAGTGCAAATAAAATACATAGCTAAGAATAATATTTGGAGGTGATAGAGTATAGAGGATGACAGTCTCTAGTGGATAGAGATCCATTAGCTAGGGCAGTGAAGATAGGTCTTCTGAGTGAGGTTAGAAGTCTTTAGTAGATAGATATCCATAAGTTAGTGTAATGGAGGTAGTAGTTCTTCTAGAAGATCACCAACCAGAGTAGAGGGGATTGGTGTATCCTATGGATAGAGATACATAAATTTTATCAGGGGATTGGTGTCTCCTTTGGACAGAGGTCCATAAGCATTGTAATAGGGAAAGTATTCCCAAAAGAATTTATTTAAGAAAATTTTATAAGGAATATATTCTCTATGGAGTATTCCACATTGGGTGAACCACATTAAATTATGTCTCTCATGTGTGTGATGGTTTATGTGATGTTTAATGCTTCAATATTGTTGATATTATCATATGGATTGAAAAACAAAAAGTTGTATCTTATACTGTTCACCCCTCTCTTAGTATAAGCATATGTTCTTTAATTGGTATCAGAGCCAAGTTTCTCCATGAAAAGTACTAACAACTTGGAGGAAGATCGATCAGAAATACACATGATTTTAGATAGTGAAGAAGATACCAGGTTTGACATAAAAGTGTTCTTTACTACTCTTAAGAACCTTGAAAAAGGTTAGAAATAAAAACTCAATTTTGAAGGATCAAATTTAAGAAAATGAAGTAGCAAGGACAGAACTTCTATAGAGTCTCATAGAACTCAAGATAAAGGTAGAAGATGGAAAAAAAATATATGATATGATAGCTCTATTAAGAGCAAGATAATCTGATAGGGTTTGATGAAGAAAAACTGATCTACGGGGATGGCAGTAGCTTCTGAAGGAGGTCTAAAAAATTGGAGGAATTTCATGATGGCATAGGGTTCAACACAGAGAGTGCATGATCGTGATGTTTTTTCATATGAAAATGGCTGGAAGGAATAGGATTTTCCAGTGCATGGTGGGAACCACTTGTTAAAGAACAATGGATGTTTGGAACGATGTGAACCCAGGCCAGTTCTAGTGGTTCAACCAGACTCGGTGGTAGAAGATGTGGAGTATCTAACCAAACATACCCTTATTGGTAAATTTTTGGGCATCCAAATTTCTCTCCCCTTTGTGGAGGTTTGGGTCAGGAAGACTTGGAATCCTAAGGCGATGTGGAGGTGATGTTGAGTGCAAATAGCTATTTTATGGTGGTTTTCTCTTATATTGTAGATCGTAACAAAGCATTTGAAGGGGGTCCTTATTTCTATAACCAAGTGGGACTCTTTCTTAAACCCTGGCATGTGGGTTTCAACCCATTAGAGGAGTGACCGTCATGAGTTCCAGTATGGGTGCGACTTCCATGGCTCTCATTGGAATTCTGGAGAACTGATATCTTGCATAAGATTACCCTTCTTCTTGGGAAGTCGGTTGGAACGTCACAATAAAAAATGGATAAAAAGGTAATCTCTATTGCTCGTATTTGTGTTGAAATTGACTTAAATAATCCTTTTCTAGATTCTATTGAAATAAAATTTGGATCAACTACATGGGTTCAAAAACTTGACTATGAAGCTCTTCCATTTTGTTGTCGGATTTATTGTGAATATGGCCACCTATAAAGAAAATGCACTAAGTTTGTCTCTCCTGTGGCTTCAAATCCTAGGCCCTCTCATTTTGGACAAATTTTGGATAAATGAAAAGCCTCGATAAAGGAAGTGGAACGGGATAAGGAAGGTTTTGTTTCGATAAAATCCCGAAATAGAGGACGAAGGGAAAACAAAGACCTTAAGGATAGCTAGCCAAATTCTCTACTCAAAAATTTTGAAATATTAGATGATCTTGATTAGTGAATGGAGATACTTGAAATGTTGCTACCTGATGCAAATATAACAAGGCCAAATCAAATTTCTCTTCTTGACGGAGAACTTAAGGAATCAGATCTAGGGGGTTTAAATGAAGAACAAAGGGCTTTGGACCTGAGTATAGGGGACATGGTTGGGTATAGCCCTATACGGGAAACTATTTTAGAAAGTGGTACAAATTTAATTATGCCCTCTCCTACTCAGGCACTGATGCAGTCATCCTTGGACTACAAAACTCCTACGATGTTGGGATTGCAACATAAATTAATTAAAAAAAGTTTTTCGGATAACAATATGAAGGTGGGTTGGAAGAAGGACCAGGATAAAATTAAGTTAATGAGGGAGACTTTGCTAGATTCAAGCTTGGTGAGAACATTGGACTCCCATTTTTATAACCCCCAAAAATTATTATCCTCTCATGGAATGTAAGGGGGTTGAACAACATCCCCAGACAAATTTTTTTTCGTGATTTGGTTTGTGTGCATTCTTCGGATGTGGTGTTTATTCAGGAGATTAAATTGGCTATTGATAGTATGTTCAATATTACTCCCAATTTGTGGAGAAGGGGGTAATTCCAGTGTATTGGTGCATGTGGATATGCTAGTGGTGTTGCTTGTTTATGGGATCCGGTTAAGATATCCCCTCTTACTTGGATTTCTAGCATATGGTCTATTTCGATGGTCGGACATGATAATGAATTTGGTGAAACCATCCTACTTACAAATGTGTATGCTCATGTTGATTACAATGGTAAAGTGAATTTGTGGGAGCACATTTTCTTTCTGAGAAGTTTGATTCCCCTGTACCCATGGATTTTGGTGGGAGACTTCAACTCTATCACTTGTCTGGAGGAGAAACATGGTGGGGTAGACCGTCTCGAGCCTTTTTCTTCTATCTTCAGTGCTCATATCCAGGCCCTAAACTTGGTTGACATCAAGCCAGATAATGGGATCTTTACTTGGCACAATAGAAGGTGTGGGGAAGCTTCCATATCAGAGAGACTGTATAGGTTTTGATATCTAGTTATTATATGGGTAATAACAAAAGTGCTAGTTCTATGATTCTAGAGGGTAGGGGATCTGATCATTGGCCTATCAAACTCTCTGCTTTGGAGTTAGGTCTAAAAAATAATCCCTCCTTTAATTTTCAACTTATGTGGCTTCATGATCCTAAGATTCATGATTTCATGCGAGGCTGGTGGACCACTAGCAAACCTCCTCATGGCACCACTATGTATTACTTTATGAAGCAACTAAAATTTATAAAACATAAATTGAAGAGATGGACTAGACTAAATTTTGGGAACCTTTCCTTGGCTAAGCTGGCAGCTCTTAGGATGATGGAAGAAGATTCAAGGAATATTAGATATCAGGGATTCACAAAGGAGATTCTTATTGAGGAATCTGAGGGTGTGAAAGACCTTGCTGAATGGGAACTGAGGGAAGAATTTTTTTGGAAAAAAAAATATCGAGTAGATTGGCTTTAGGAAGGGGATAGTAACACAACCTTCTTTTATAACTCAGTTAAGGCTCACCATAATGGTAACCTGATTACCTCTCTTGTGAATTTGTAGGGTTCCCTTCTCTCTTCTTTTAGGGATATTTCAAAAGAGACTAAGAGGTATTTTTCCTCTCTCTTCAAGGAGGACTCCCTTTCAGATGATGAGAATGAAAAGCTAATTCTTGTTTCTAGAGAGATGAATGAGCACTTGATGGGTCCAATTTCCCTTGAGGAGTTGGAAAATATTGTATTCAAGATGAAAAAAGAAAAATCCCTAGGCCCATATGGATTCTTGATTGATTTTTATCAAGAGTTTTGGGATTTAATCAAATTTGATCTTTTGGAGGTGGTCCATGAGTCCCAAAAGAACAAAAATATTCTAAGGGCCCTAAATGCTACCTTTGTGGTGCTTATACCCAAAAAGGAGGGAACAAATTCCTTGGATATGTTCAGGCCTATTGCTATATGCAATGTTGTGTATAATATCATAACAAAAATTATTGCTGAGAGGCTGAAGATATGGTTGAGCAAAATCATCTCTATGGAGCAAGGAGGGTTTGTTGCTGGCCAACAAATCTTGGATGGGGTTGTTATTGCTATAGAAGCTATTCACTCGATGGAAACTTCTAAGGAGAAAACTATATTCATTAAGTTGGACATGGCCAAAGCCTATGATCGGGTCAGATGGTCCTTTCTTTAGAAAGTTCTTACTACTTTTGGATTTGAGGAGGAATGGATTAGATGGGTGATGAGTTGTATTTATTCTTCCTCATTATTTGTTCTTGTTAATAATGAGTCATCAGAGCTATTTGAGGCCTCAAGGAGATTGAGGTAAGGATATCCTTTATCTCCTTATTTTTTTATCATTATGGTGGAAGGGTTGGGAATATTTCTCAAGTCTCAAGTCATGCAGGGTCTCATTCAGGGGTGGAAGTGGGATAGTAGTTTGCCACCTCTTTCCCACCTTCAATTTGTTGATGATACTACTTTTTTGGGAGTTGCTACTATCAGGGAAGCTAGCAATATTAGATAGTATCTTGAAATTTATCTTGGTGATTTTGGAAAATTGATTAATGAGGACAAGTCTTCTATTTTCTTCTTCAATACCCCTCCTCTTATTCAAGCCATGATTGCTCGCATTCTAAGATTCCAGGTTGGGAATCCCCCATTCATTTATCTTGGTATTCCAATTTCATATCATCCTCTACCTAGATCTTCTTGGTAGTCTATGCTTGATAAGTTTAGAAGTAAGGTAAATCACTGGACTTTCAGATGGCTATCCATTGCAGGTAGAGTGTTGCTTTTAAAATCTGTTGTTCAAGCTTTACCAATTTATAGATGTTTTGTACAAATAGCTCCCTCTCACTTCATCAAGGACATGGATGCTTTGTCAAGATAGTTTTTATGGTCTAGAAAACTTGATAAATCTAAATGGATTTTTGTTAGGTGGGATTCTATATGTAGGCCGGTGCAAGAGGGAGGCCTTGGGTTGCGATAAATAGCTCTTTTTGGGCAAGCTTTGGATGCAAAACTTTATTGGATATGGTGTACCTCTCAAGATCAGATTTGGGCTAAAATATTATCTTGTAAATACTTGAGAGGTATTTATGAGGCTAAGATCCCTAGAGTTAGCTTGGTTGGGAAAGGTTTAGTTATTTGGGACACTCTAAAAAGAGAAGCTAATTTAATCAAGCAGGGTTTGTTCTAGATTTGCAATCAGGGATCAAATGCTCTTTTTTGGGAGGATTATTGGGATGACCACCCTTTTATCTTGAATCAATATCCTAGGTTGCATTCCCTAAGAATTTGTTTCTTGGAAGCATGATGGTCTCATGTGTAGGAATATGGAGATGTACAGGTGGAAAGATCTGCAAGAATGGCCCTATGGGGGACTGGCCAAGGATAGAGAGGTTCTTGCTCTTATTCTTATGAGGAGACCTTGTTCTTCATTGAGGGGTAAATATATTCTAGCTTGGAACCCTGATCCTAAGGGAACCTACTCGGTAGCCTATGGTTATCAGGTTCTTGATAAGCAAAAGTATGTGAGTCTTCCTACCACTTGGTGGAAAAAGCTGTGGAACAAATTTTCCTAGTCAAAATGTAACTTCTTTCTCTGGTTGGTAGATCATAATAAATGCCTCACTTTTGATAATGTGAGAAAGAGGGGATTTTATAGTCTCTCGTTTTGTGTCCTTTGTAGTAATAATGAGGATGACTCTTCTCATTTATGTTTCCAATGCTCCTTTGCCAGAGATATTTGGTACTATTGGTCGAGTGCCTGGAACCATCCATATTTTCATGTGTTGTCCGTTTTGGAGTTTTGGAGTAGTCTGGGCAGACCTCTGACCAAGGGCCCCTTTCTTAGGGTGGCTTGGAATTTGGGCCCTTCTTGCATCATCTAGAAAATTTGGCTCAAACAAAACCGGCACATATTTTAGGGCAGTTATTTGGTTTTTCAAAAGATCTGGCAAAGGATCCTGTATATGGTTCAGGAAACCATCCATAGCAAATGTGATGTGGACCCTCTTTTGGATTCTAGGGAGGAGAAGGTACAACAAGCCCTTGGTCTCTTTGGGGATGGTGTGAACTCTTCTAGCCCTAGTAGGGTTCCTCAGCTCAAAAAGAAGGTTAGGAGAGATGATAGGTGGAGGCCACCTCCTAGAGGAGTTTTAAAAATTAATACTGATGGATCGTCCAGGGGTAATCCAAGACATGCTGGCATTGGCAGTGTTGGGAGAGATTGTACTACTGATGTTAGTTTTTTATTTTACATTTATAAAGGTGTTCACTCCAAAAATTGTATGGAAGCTCTTGTAATTATTGAGGCCTTGTAGAGGGGGTTTTCTCTTGGCTGGCATAGGATTATTTACGATTCTGACTCTCAAATTGTGGTTAATATTTTAAAAAATAAAATGATCGAGGAAGTTAATTGGTAGTTGTCCTCTGTAGCCATTTAGATTCTCAGAATGAGTGAAGAGTTTGAATTTATATCCTTTGTGCACATTCTAAGGGAATGGAATGTGGTTGCTGATTACCTGGCCAAAAGGGCTTCTGAGCTGTTGGATCCTTGGAGTATCAATAATTGGGAGAGTATCTCATCTAGGGACTCTCAATGCTTGTGGGAGTTGATCCACAAGGATGTACAAACTTAATATGGTTTGTTCTTATTGTCTTTTTTAGGTGTCATTCTAGTCTAGTGGTTTTAGCCAGTTTGGCTATTTATTTGAGTTCTGGTTGGAATCTCAGTTGTACTCTGTAATCTAGACTTTTTATCAATAAATTTTTACCCCTTTATTTAAAAAAAAATAGCAAGAGAAACAAAATGTGGAATATTGGAAGCAGGAATTATTTATATAAGAAATGAAGTTCAAAAGACCAAGGTACTACCAGTTATAAATCTTGGGAAATAGAAAGAGGAGTCAAGTCTTCAAGAAGCAAAAACTTCAAACAAAGATAATAAAATGACGTATACTCCAGAAATAAAAGACATCAGGAAGGAATAAATCAAAGAATAACCATGGAAAAGAATTAATCACATAAGGAGAAGCACTCAACTACAATCTCAAAGTCATCCTTATAGCTTACATAATTTCTTCCATGGCTATTGCTTTTCTTGTAACAAATATGGTCATAGAGCTGTATATTGCATTGGTTATGTGAAAAATTATGTCAATAGAAATTTCAACTCTTTTGCACCTCTTATGAATAATGATATCATATGTTACAAATGCAATAATTTTGGGCACAAGACTAGATGGTACAAAATGGTACTTCCTGAGTCTAGTAAAAATAAAACAACTTCAACAACTAGGTAAAAGAAAAAGGGAAATGAAAAGGCTAGATCAATGTTAGTTCAAACAACTCTTCATACTCAGGATAAATAATAACAATGGTTTCTTGATAGTGGTTTCTCTAGACACATGATAGGAGACAAAGAAAAAATTATTGTACTCAAAGAAACTAATAGAGGATTAGTAAGTTTTGGTGATAATGGATCAACAAAATTTGATGGAAGAGGAACTATGAGTTTAGATAATGGGAAAACAAGAATAGAAAATGTACTATATGTCAAATGGTTAAGACATAATATGCTCAGTGTAAGCCAACTTTGTTATCAAGGTCATATGGTTACATTTCACCCAGATATATGTGAGAAGAAATTTGGAAACTAGAAAAGTCATTTCAAATGCAAGTAGAACTCCAAAAAACCTTTATATTCTTAGTGAGATAAAATGGGAAAAGTGTTTTCTATCATAATAATATGAGAGTTGGTTGTGGCATATAATAATAGGTCATTTGAATTTTTATAATATAGTCAACATAAGTAATAAACAGGATGTCAGAGACCTACCCAAGCTAAAAAGGCCACAAAACACAATTTGTGAACCTTGTCAACATAGAAATCAAACTAGAACAAGTTTCAAATCAAATGGATATATGTCATAAGAACCATTAAAACTAATACATACTGATCTATGTGGTCCTACCAGAACATAGAGCATTCAAGATAAGAGTTACTTGATAAGTTTAAGGTATTTAAGGAACGGGTTGAAAATGAAACTAGAAAAAGAATTAAGCATTTGAGATCTGACAAAGGAGGAGAGTTTATCTCAAATGAATTTGTGGATTTTTGTGAACAACATGGAATAAAGAGATAATACTCAGCTGCAAGAACTCCTCAACAAAATGGAGTAGTTGAAAGAAAAAATAGGACAATTGAGAATATGACAAGATCTATGTTAAATGAATCTAAGATTTCATATGGAATTTGGAGGAAAGTAGTCAACACAGTAGTATATGTAATAACTAGGGCTCAAATGAGGATAAACCATCATAAGACTCCATATGAGCTTTGGAAAACACTTCAAGGTTTTTGGAAGTAATTGTTACATAATACGGGAAGAGCAAAACTTGGGCGAGTTTGACCCAAGATGTGATGAGGGAATTTTTCTTGGTTATTCTAATAATATTAAAGCTTATAAATCCTACAAAAAAAGAAACACACTATTGTAAAAAGTATAAATGTAACAATTGATGAGAATATATATTCAAGAGAATCAGTTCAACAAATTGTGTATCAAGAAGATGGAAGTTATCAAGAAGAGTTTCATGAGGAATCTTACGAAAAAGGAGGAAGAAACACAAAGATTTCTTCCTAAGACTCCAACCATGTATGTATAGAAATGTCATCCAATAGATCTAATCATTAGGAATCCAGATGAAATACAGACAAGGAGAATAATAATAGCACCATCCCAACAAGCAAATTTTTCCTTGTTGTCTAAAATTGAGCCAAAAGACTTCAATGAGGCATGTGAAGACAAGTTCTAGATTAAGGAAATGGATGAGGAATTATATAAAATAGAGAAAAGCATGACTTGGAAATTTGTTTCACAACCAAAGATAAAAATGTGATTGGCACTAAATGGGTATTCAGGGATAAGTTAAATGAATATGGACAGGTAGTTAGAAATAAAACAAGGTTAGTGTGCAAAGGTTATACACAGGTAGAAGAAATTGACTTTGATGAGACATTTGCTCCAGTTGCATGACTTGAAGCTATAGAAATATTCTTAGCTTTTTCAAGCTTCAAAAAATTCAAAGTATATCATATGGATGACAAATCAACTTTTCTAAATGGTGTTCTAGAATAAGAGGTTTACATTGAGGAGCCAAAAAGTTTCAATTTAACTGATAAACCAAAATATATATGTAGATTGAAGAGAGCACTTCATGGACTAAATCAAGCTCCTAGATCTTGGTATTCAAGATTGGATAAATACCTATAGGAATAAGGTTTCACGAAAGGAATAGTGGAAATTAACTTATAAAACAAAAATTAAGGGAATGACTTACTAATTGTGGTTGTTGATGTTGATGATATCATTTTTGGAGGAAATAATGATAACATGTGCCATAAATTTACAAAGAACATGTAGAATGAATTTGAGATGTCTATGATTGATGAGTTGTCCTTCTTTCTTGGACTTCAAATTTCACAATCAAAGAAAGGGGTGTTTATTTCACAAACCAAGTATATAAAATAAATACTAAAGAAATTTAATTTAGAATATTGCAATCCAATAAGTGCTCCCATGGTCACAGGAAGTAAGTTAAGTAAATATGATGAATCTCCAGAGGTATATCAAAAATTATACAGATCTATGATTGACAATTTACTATATGTTACAGCTACTAGACCAAATATCATGCAGACAATGGGATTAGTGGTAATATTTCAAGCAACACCCAAGGAGACACATGTAGCAGTAGTAAAAAGGATTCTCATGTATTTAAAATGGACTATGGATTTTGGGATCTGGTATCCCAAAAGTGATAGTTCAACTCTCATAGCTATATAGATGTAGATTGGGTTGGCAGTATTGATGACATAAAAAGTACAAGTGGTGGAGCATTCTTTCTTGGATATTGTTTAGTCTCTTGGCTAAGTAAGAAAAAGGTATCAATATACCCATATACAACAGAGGTAGAGTATATTGCAGCAGTTGCTAGCTGTACATAGGTATTGTGGATGAAATGAACTCTGGATGATTTCAATATAAAATATGATCATCATATTTCCATATTTTGTGATAATACAAGTGCTATAAATATTTCAAAGAATCTAGTGATGCACTCTAGGACAAAGCACATTTTGATTAAGTATCAATTTTTTTATAGAACAGGTGACATAAAAGTAGGTTAGGTTGGAATATGTTACTACAAAGGAGAAAATTATAGATATTTTCAGTAAGCCACTTTCGAAAGATACCTTTGAGTACCTTCAAGAAAAATTGGAAGTAGTCCTACTCCCATCCCAAAATTAACCACCTCAAGAGGAGGTGGAGGAGGGGCTAAGCTAAGAGTCTCATTCTTAGCCACGGGCCCCAAAGGTGACCCTTTTCCATTGATGAAAAAAGGGAAAATATTTGAGTTAGGTGGAGAGAATTCATTCAGGAGGAGCATTTTCTCAAGGGGATCTGAAAAGGAAAAGGAAAAAAAATGGTAAAAGGAAAATGGGTTACCATCAATGAAAAGAGGGAGATTGTTGGAAATATGTGCAAGATTTTTTTGTCATTGTTATCAAGAATTAGTTTCAATGACCAGTGCAAGATGAAGGATGTCAAGAGTCATATAAATATTGCTTCTAGACCTAAGAAAAATAATATTATAATATCTCTCATTATAATATTCAAGGTGATCATATAAGGTCTACAGAAGAAATCAGAAGACTGAAGGAAAATAATTTTATAATATTTTGTTATAATATTAAAGGTATAATGGTAAGACCTAAAGAAATTAAATTAATTGTAATAATTCCATTATAAATGAATTTATAAATTAATTTGATTAACTTTATAGTTATTAAATTAATTATAATAATTTTATTATTAATTAAATTATAATTTAATTTAATAACCCTAAATCTAGGGTTATAAGGGCATATATAAAGTGTCGATGTCATATTCTATCATCAACAATTTCTAAAACATGGGTATAAATACCCTAAGCCTAAAAGGCTTTAAACCTCGTCTGCAATTTTAATAAATCTCCTAAGAAAATTGTGTGCACAATATTCGTGAGCAAGAGAGGGAAGAAGTCTCCATTGACCCTATTTTGACGGGTAGCAAAGGTAGAAAAGGCACAAGACACGAAGGCCTTGTCACCACCTATCCAGGTGGGCTAGCGGTAATTATAAGTACCTTGGGAATGTGAGGTTTCGTACTTGATTCGCAATAGGATTGGTTTTGGAGTGTTTTGTGCACCGAAGATGCCAAGACTTTTGGTTTTTGGCACCTAGGTAGAAGACAAAGGGCCATGGGTGCTTTTGCCTTCCACGTGAGAACTTAGCTCACATGGCTTGGCAACTACAACTAAGGAACTGGAGGCATTGATATGTGGGATCAAATTCCACTGGGAGCACTTTGTGAGGTACTAAAATTTTTGTTATAAATTGATTTGTGCTTCTAAGACTGTATGGTATATTTTGGAGCTTAGGGAGATATAAGGTTTATGAAATTAAATAATTGTTTTATTTAATTATTTGGTGGATTAATTTATTTAGAGTTGAGTTATAAAGTGTAATAAGAGATTTATTTTTGTATGTTTTTGGTGAATGCTTATTTCAAAGAAGGATTAATAAGGTGTATTTGAGTTTAATTATTTTTGTAATTGTGAAATATTTTGAGGGAGTGTTAGAGTTATATTTTGTCATCTAACCTTTGAAATTGGCAAAGAGGGAAATTGTGATTGAGATAGGTTTTGATGTCAATTATTCAACAAAAAAATGGTATGGGCACATCTTTTTTGTGATTGATTGTTGGATGTTGTAGTGAAAAGGGTTGTTTGATAAACATTATTGAGTTTGCTTGCTAAAGGTTTTTCTGAGTGAAGGTTGATGATAAAACCCTTGTTTGATAGGCATTGTTAGAAATATTGAGTGAACCTTCATATGCATAATTAGGGCTTATGAAATACCATGAGTATCATTGTTATTTGAAGTTTGTTTGATAAGCATTTTTGAATGAGATTTCATTGAGTGTTTTATTGAGTTGAGTTGAGTAAGCTTTTGTGGAAGCTTACAATGCAAAATTGAGGTAAGTCTTAGTGAAGACTTGTTGAGAAGATTGGACAAGTTCTAGAGAGGACTTGTGGATAGATTAGTGTGAGATTTTATGAAAGCTTACAAGACAGATTTGAGATAAGTCTTTGAGAATACTTGAGAGCATAGTTGATTGATTAATTTTTTCAAACCTTAGGTTAAGGTTTGGGATAAGTCTAGTAGAGTTGATTTGTGATTGATTCAAGCTTTGTGTTAAGGCTTGAGGATAGATTTGAGGACAAATTTTGGTTCAAATTTGAGAACAGGTTTGTGCCAGACTAGAGACAAATATTGAACAAACTTGTGCTAGACCGAAGGACTGTATTTAGTACATATTTGAGAAAAAATATTGAGCAGATTTGTGCTAGACTAAAGGACTATGTTTAGTAAAGATTTAAAAATAGATATTGAGCAGATTTGTGCTAGAACAAAGGATTTTGTTTAGTGCAAATAAAATACATAGCTAAGAACAAGCTTTGGAGGTGATAGAGTATAGAGGATGATAGTCTCCAGTGGATAGAGATCCATTAGCTAGGGAAGTTAAGACAGGTATTTTAAGTGAGGGTAGGAGTCTTTAGTAGATAGAGATCCATAAGTCAGTGTAATGGAGGTAGCAGTTCTTCTAGAAGATCACCAACCAAAGTAGAGGGGATTGGTGTATCCTATGGATAGAGATACATAAATTTTATCAGGGGATTGGTGTCTCCTTTGGACAGAGGTCCATAAGCATTGTAATAGGGAAAGTATTCCCAAGAGAATTTATTTAAGAAAATTTTATAATAAATATATTCTCCATGGAGTATTCCACATTGGGTGAACCACATTAAATTATGTCTCTCATGTGTGTGATGGTTTATGTGATGTTTAATGCTTCAATATTGTCGATATTATCATATGTATTGAAAAACAAAAAGTTGTATCTTCTACTGTTCACCCCTGTCTTATTATAAGCACATGTTCTTTAATTGGTATCAGAGCCAAATTTCTCCATGAAAAAGACTAACAACTTGGAGGAAGATCCATCAAAAATACACATGATTTCAGATAGTGAAGAAGAGACCATGTTTGACATAAAAGAGTTATTTACTGCTCTTAAGAACCTTGAAAATGTTAGAAATAAAAACTCAACATAGTAAGAATTTTGATAACATAGTCAACATAAGTAATAAACAGTATGTCATAGACCTAACCAAGATAAAAAGGCCACAAAACACAATTTGTGCACCTTGTCAACATAGAAAGAAAACTAGAAAAATTTTCAAATCAAAGGGAAATATGTCATAAGAACCATTAAATCTAATACATACTGATCTATGTGGTCCTACCAGAACATAGAGCATTCAAGGAGAAAGTTACTTCATATTATTTATAGATGATTACTCCATAATTAATTGGGAAACCTTCCTAAAAGATAAGTTAGAAGCTTTTGATAAATTTAAGGCATTTAAGGAACAAGTAAAAAAGGAAACCAACAAAAGGATTAAGCATTTGAGATCTAACAAAGGAGGAGAGTTTACATCAAATTAATTTTTGGATTTCTGTGAACAACATGGAATCAATAGAGAATACTCAGCTGCAATAACTCCTCAACAAAATGGAGTAGTTGAAATAAAAAATAGGACAATTGAGAATATAGCTAGAGCAATGTTAAATGAATTCAAGATTTCAGATGGATTTTGGAGGAAAGTAGTCAACACAGTAGTATTTATAATCAGTAGAGCTAAAATGAGGATAAACCATCACAATACTCCATATGAGCTTTGGAAAGGAATATCGGTCACTATAAAACACTTCAAGGTTTTTGGAAGTAAGTGTTACATAATATGGGAAGAGCAAAAATTTGGCAAGTTTGACCCAATATGTGATGAGGGAATTTTTCTTGGTTATTCTACTAATATTAAAGCTTATAGATCCTACAAAAAAATGAAACACACTATTGTAGCAAGTATAAATGTAACAATTGATGATAAGATAGATTCAAGAGAACCAGTTCAATAAATTGTGTATTAGGAAGATGGAAGTTGTTAAGAAGAGTTTCATGAGGAATCAGACAAAGAGGAGGGAGAAACACAAAGACTTCTTCTTAACAATCCATCCAGGTATGTATAGAAATATCATCCAAAAGAGCTAATCATTGGGAATCCATATGAGATACAAGCAAGAAGAAGAATAATAGCACCATTCCAACAAGTAAAATTTTCCTTGTCTAAAATTGAGCCAAAATACTTTAATGAGGCAAGTGAAGACAAGTCTAGATTAAGGAAATGGATGAGGAACTACATCAAATAGAGAAAATCAAGACTTGGAAATTTGTTTCACAACCAAAAGATAAAAATGTGATTGGCACTAAATTCGTATTTCAGGGATAAGTTAAATGAAGATGGAAAGGTAGTCAAGAATAAAATAAGGTTAGTATGCAAAGTTTATACACAGGTAGAAGGAATTGAATTTGATGAGACATTTGCTTCAATTGCATGACTTGAAGCTATCAAAATATTCTTAGCTTTTTCAAGCTTCAAAAACTTCAAAGTATATCAGATGGATGTCAAATAAAATTTTCTAAATGGTGTTCTAGAATAAGAGGTTTACATTGACTAGCCAAAAGGTTTCAATTTGAATGATAAACCAGAATATATATGCATATTGAAGAAAGCAATTTATGGACTAAAGCAAGCTCCTAGATCTTGGTATTCAATATTGGATAACTACCTATACGAATAGGATTTCAGGAAATGAATAGTGGATCATAACTTATACATCAAAAATAAAGGGAACAACTTATTAATTGTGGTTGTTTATGTTGATGATATCATTTTTGGAGGAAATAATGATAATATGTGCCATAAATTTACAAAGAGCATGCAGAATGAATTTGAGATGTCTATGCTTGATGAGTTGTCCTTCTTTCTTGGACATCAAATTTCACAATAAAATAAAGGGGTGTTTCTTTCACAAACCAAGTTTATAAAATAAATACTAAAGAAATTTAATTTAGAATATTGCAAGACAATAAGTACTCCCACGGTCATAGGATGTAAGTTAAGTGAATATTATGAATCTCTAGAGGTAAATAAAAAATTATACAGATCTATGATTTACAACTTACTATATGTCACAGCTACTATACCAGATATCATGCAGGCAGTGGGATTAGTGGTAATATTTCAAGAAATACCCAAGGAGACACATGTAGCAGTAGTAAAAAGGATTCTCATGTATTTAAAAGGGACTATGGATTTTGGGCTCTGGTATCCCAAAAGTGACAGTTCGACTCTCATAGCTATACAGATGTGGATTGGGCTGGCAGTATTGATGACATAAAAAGTACAAGTGGTGGAGCATTCTTTCTTGGATATTGTTTAGTCTCTTGGCTAGGTAATAAAAATGCATCAATATACCCATATACAACAGAGGTAGAGTATATTGCAGCATTTGCTAGTTGTACATAGGTATTGTGGATGAAGCGAACTCTAGAGGATTTCAAGATAAAATATGATCATCCTATTTCCATATTGTGTGATAATACAAGTGCTATAAATATTTCAAATAATCTAGTGATGCACTCCAGGACAAAGCACATTTTGATTAAGTATCATTTTTTGAGAGAATAGGTGACAGACAAGAAGGTTAGGTTGGAATATGTTACTACAAAGGAGAAAATTATAGATATTTTCACTAATCCACTTCCAAAAGATACCTTTGAGTACCTTCAAGAAATTTTGGAAGTAGTCCTACTCCCATCCCAAAATTAACCACCTCAAGAGGAGGTGGAGGAGGGGCTAATATAAGAGTCTCATTCTTAGCCTCGATCCCCAAAGGTGATCCTTTTTCCATTGATGACAAAGGGGAAGAGATTTGAGTTAGGGGAAGAGAATTTAGTCAGGAGGAGCATTTTCTCAAGGGGGCAAAATAGGAAAATTCAAAAATAATGGTAAAAGGAAAATGGGTTACCATAAATGAAAAGGGGGGATTGTTGGAAATATGAGCAAGATTTTTTGTCATTGTTATCAAGAATTAGTTTCAGTGAGCAGTGAAAGACGAAGGATGTCAAGAGTCAAAGAAATATTGCTTCTAGAGCTAAGAAAAATAATATTATAATATCTATCATTATAATATTAAAGGTGATCATATAAGGTCGACAGGATAAATGAGAAGGCCCAAGGAAAATAATATTATAATATTTTGTTATAATATTAAAGGTCTAATGGTAAGACCTTAAGAAATTAAATTAATTCTAATAATTCCATTATAAATAAATTTATAAATTAATTTTATTAACTTTATAGTTATTAAATTAATTATAATAATTTTATTATTAATTAAATTATAATTTAATTTAATAAACCTAAAGCTAGGGTTATAAGGGCACATATAAAGCATTGATGTCATATTCTATCTCCTTCATCGACATCAACAATTTTTAAAGCATGGCTATAAATACCCTAAGCCTAAAAGGCTTTAAACCTCATCTGCAATTTTAATAAATCTTCTAAGAAAATTGTGTGCACAATATTCGTCAGCAAGAGAGGGAATAAGTCTTCATTGACACCATTTTGGCAGGTAGTGAAGATCTAAAAGGCACAAGACACGAAGACCTTGTCACTACCTAGCTAGGTGGGCTAGCGGTAATTGGAAGTACCTTGGGAATGTGAGGTTCCACACTTGATTCGTAGTAGGGTTTGTTTTGGAGTATTTTGTGCACCCAATATGCCAAGCCTTTTGGATTTTGATGCCTAGGTAGAAGACAAAGGGCCATGGGTGCTTTTGCCTTCAATGTGAGCACTTAGCTCACGTGGCTTTGCAACTACAACTAAGGCACTGGAGGCTCTGAGATGTGGGATCGAATACCATCGGGAGCACTTGGTGAGGTACTAAATTTTTTGTTATAAATTAATTTGTGCTTCTAAGGTTGTATGGTGTATTTAGAGCTTAGGGAGATATAAGGTTTATGAAATTAAATAATTATTTTATTTAATTATTTGGTGGATTGAGTTATTTAGGGTTGAGTTATAAAGTGTAATAAGAGATTTATTTTTGTATGTTTTTGGTGAATGCTTATTTCAAAGAAGGATTAATAAGGTGTATTTGAGTTTAATTATTTTTGTAATTGTGAAATATTTTGAGGGAGTGTTAGAGTTATATTTTGTCATCTAACCTTTGGAATTGGAAAAGAGGGAAATTGTTATTGAGATAGGTTTTGAGGTCAATTATTCAACAAACAAAAGGTATGGGCACATATTTCTTGTGATTGATTGTTCGATGTTGTGAATGATAAGTTGAAGTGAAAAGGGTTGTTTGATAAACATTATTGATTTTATTTGTTAAAGGTTCTTCTGAGTGAAGGTTGATGATAAAAACCTTTTTTGATAAGCATTGTTGGAAATATTGAGTGAGCCTTCATATGCATAATTAGGGTTTATGAAAGATCATGAGTATAATTGTTAAATGAAGTTTATTTGATAAGCATTGTTGAATGAGATTTCATTGAGTGTTTGATTGAGTTGAGTTGAGTAAGATTTTGTGGAAGCTTACAATGCAAAATTGAGGTAAGTTTTAGTGAAGACTTGTTGAGTATATTGGACAAGTTCTAGAGAGGACTTGTGGACAGATTAGTGTGAGATTTTATGGAAACTTACAAGGTATATTTGAGATAATTCTTTGAGAAGACTTGAGAGCAGAGTTGATTGATTGATTTGCTCAAACCTTAGGTTAAGGTTTGGGGAAAGTTTAGTAGAGTTTATTTGTGATTGAGTCCAGATTTGTGTTAAGGCTTAAGGATAGATTTGAGGACAAAGTTTGGTGCAAATTTGAGAACATGTTTTTGCCAGACTAGAGATAGAGATTGAACAAAATTGTGCTAGACTGAAGGACTGTATTTAGTACATATTTGAGAAATATTTGAAAATAGAGATTGAGAAGATTTGTGCTAGACCGAAGGACTGTGTTTAGTGCAGATAAAATACATAGCTAAGAACAAGCTTTGGAGGTGGTAGAGTATAGAGGATGACAGTATCCAATGGATAGAGGTCCATTAGCTAGGGAAATGAAGATAGGTATTCTAAGTGAGGGTAGGAGTATTCAGTAGATAGAGATCCATAAGTCAGTGCAATGGAGGTAGCAGTTCTTCTAGAAGATCACCAACTAGAGTAGAGGGGATTGGTGTATCATGTGGATAGAGATCCATAAATTTGATCACAGGATTGGTGTCTCCTTTGGACAGAAGTCCATAAACATTGTAATAGAGAAAGTATTCCCAAGAGAATTTATTTAAGAAAAGTTTATAAGGAATGTATTCTCCATGGAGTAGCCCACATTGGATGAACCACATTAAATTATGTCTCTCATGTGTGTGATGGTTTTTGTGATGTTTACTGCTTTAATACTACTGAGATTGTCATATTGATTGAAAAACAAAAAGTTGTATCTTATAATATTCACCCCCTCTCAGTATAAGCACATGTTCTTTAATTGGTATTAGAGCCAAGTTTCTCCATGAAAAGACTAACAACTTGGAGGAATATCCATAAGAAATACACATGATTTCAAATAGTGAAGAAGAGACCATGTTTTACATAAAAGAGTTCTTTACTGCTCTTAAGAACCTTGAAAAGGTTAGAAATAAAAACTCAAGTTTGAAGGATCAAATTTAATAAAATGAAGTAGCGAGGATAGAACTTCTATAGAGTCTCATAGTACTCAAGATAAAGGTAAAATAGGGAAAGAAAATTAAAGAGGATATGATAGATCTATTAAGAGCAAGAGAAACAAAATGTGAAATATTGGAAGCAGGAATTATTTATCTAAGAAATGAATTTGAAAAGACCAAGGTACTACCAGTTATAAATCTTGGGAAATAGAAAGAGGAGTTAAATCTTCAAGAATCAAAAACTTCAAACAAATATAAGCAAGTGACGTATACTCTAGAAATAAAAGACATCAAGAAGGAAGAAATCAAAGAAGAACCATGGATGAGAATTAATCACATAAGGAGAAGCACTCAACTACAATCTCAAAGGCATCCAAATAGGTTACATGATTTCTTCCATGGCTATTACTTTTCTTGTAACAAATATGGTCATATAGTTTTATATTGCATTGGTTATGTGAAAAATTATGTCAATAGAAATTTCAACTCTTTTGCACCTCTTATGAATAATGATATCATATGTTACAAATGCAATAATTTTGGGCACAAGGCTAGATGGTGCAGAATGGTACTTCCTGAGTCTACTAAAAATAATACAACTTCAACAACTAGGAAAAATAAAAAGGGAAATGAAAAGGCTAGATCATGTTTAGTTTAAATAGCTCTTCATACTCAAGATAAATAAGAACAATGGTTTCTTGATAGTGGCTTCTCTAGACACATGACAAGAGACAAAGATAAACTTATTGTACTCAAAGAAACTAATAGAGGATCAGTAAGTTTTGGTGATAATGGATCAACAAAAAATGGTGGAAGAAGAACTCTGAGTTTAGATAATAGGAAAACAAGAATATAAAATGTACTATATGTCAAAGGGTTAAGACATAATTTGCTAAGTGCAAGCCAAATTTGTGATCAAGTTCATATGGTTACATTTCACCTAGATAGATGTGAGATAAGAAATTTGGAAACTGGAAAAGTCATTGTAAATTCAAGTAGAACTCCAAACAACCTTTATATGCTTAGTGAGATCAAAGGTGAAAAGTGTTTTCTATAAAAAGAATATGATATTTGGTTGTGTCATAGAAGAATGGGTCACTTGAATTTTGATAATATAGTCAACATAAGTAATAAACAGGTTGTCAGAGACCTACCCAAGCTAAAAAGGCCACAAAACATAATTTGTTTACCTTGTCAACATAGAAAGCAAACTAGAACAAGTTTCAAATCAAAGGGATATATGTCATCAGAACCATTAAAACTAATACATTTTGATCCATGTGGTCCTACAAAAACACAAATAATTCAAGGTGAAAGTTACTCCATATTATTTATAGTTGATTACTCCATAATTAATTGGGAAGCCTTCCTAAAAGATAAGTCAGAAGCTTTTGATAAATTTAAGGCATTTAAGGAACAGGTCGAAAATGACACCAGCAAAAGGATTAATAGTTTGAGATCTAAAAAAGGAGGAGAGTTTACCTCAAATGAATTTGTAGATTTCTGTGAACAACATGGAATCAAGAGATAATACTCAACTGCAATAACTCCTCAACAAAATGGAGTAGTTGAAAGAAAAAATAGGACAATTGAGAATATGGCTAGAGCTATGTTTAATGAATCTAATATTTTAGATGGATTTTGGAGGGAAGCAATTGACACAATAGTATATATAATAACTAGGGCTCAAATGAGGATAAACCATCACAAGACTCCATATGAGCTTTTGAAAGGAAGACCGGCCACTATAAAACACTTCAAGGTTTTTGGAAGTAAGTGTTACATAATATGGGAAGAGCAAAACTTGGGCAAGTTTATGAAGTAGGGAAAAATTATGCACCAAATTATGTAAAACAATATATGTATCTACCCCATATCGCTTATGAGCATAAAAAAGGAAGCATGCATGTGGAAATGAAGGAAAAACCAAACAAAAGGAAATGAAGCAAAACAAGTCTCTTATTATTAATTTGGTGGATCATATCCAAGGTTACACAACATTCCCCTTGAGGGCTCAAATGTGATACAATTTTTACAAAGTTTGGGTTCTGAAAGACCAAGTATTTCAAGGAATCTGGGTGCACATCCAATGCCTTTCTATGTACCCACAATTGAGGTGAGTGGGCCAATGTCGCCATTTCTTGTATCTTCAATCTCTAATGTCTGATATTCCTTCCCAATACCTATAAAGAACCTACATCTACACACAAGGAATAAAAATGAGTCAAATAGCAAGGGTGTATGGTGGAAAACATGCAATCCCCACAGGGGCAAAAGAACGCATAAATTAAAACTAAACCAAATCAACTCATAATGACTTGAAAATTTGTGGAGATATCAAAGAGGAGTTTTTGAGAGGATATCACAAAAAATGGATCATAAATTGCATCCGTAGACCCCTCAATTTTGCACTGCCCACCTGCAACTTACGAAAACCAAGACAAGCAAATACTGAACCTAAACATATCTAAAACTCATGAAATATGGAAAAAATGTATAAATAGAAATTTAAAGACAAAAAATATGGTTATATTTTCAAATTGAGGCACAAATACACCTGAATACAACTAGAATTCCTAGATGGGCCCTACGGACCAACAAAAACTTAAAAATGCTATAACTCGGTCAATTTAACTCCAAATTGTATGAAATTTAAACCACAACATCATATGATAGTCTAGAATAATATAATTAAAAAATAATAATAAAATTGTGCAAGTATTTACCCTAGTACTGGTGGGAATGGTGGTGACTACAACTAATTGGGGGGCACCCTAGAAGGGGATACCAACCAATTACGACCATATTTTTCTACCAATATATTTGGGGAATGATCATAAACACTAGGGGGTGCTTTTGTCGAATTTGATGAATAAATTCACTCGGATGGAAAAGTTATGCTCAAAACACCCTCTTGAAGTCGCCCGGTAACCTCCTTCGGTAAGAGGAGATTCCAAGGACAAGAAAGTTCAATAAGTTGGGGAGAAATCTTGGAAGCACTCTGTTGTAGACCCTAGAACTCCTCTATATTTTTTTTTATCGACCATATATCCATTTTATAGCCCAAAGGGGCTTATGTGCAAAAAGGCATGCAAGGGCATGCATGGTAGGAGGTGCCACTTATCAAAAGGGAGGTATGCATTGGATGTGGAAGAAAATATCCAATTTGGACCTCCATTAAGAAGTGTGTCATAAGGACCCAGTGCCCTCATGCTAAATGGTAGTTTATAGGAGCCAAATGTCCCATATTTGACTTTTTTTGGGTCAAACCTGCTCACCGTCCCACCCTGGGACGATGGCTCACCACCATCCCAAGGTGGGATAGTGGGAATATACCACCATCCCAGGGTGGTACGATGGTGAATTTTGGGCCACAACCTCCCAAAATTGGGCCAGTAGCCTCTAAAAACCCTTCTAGAGTGGCTAGAACCACTTTGAGCCTCCTGAGGGCTGCCCAAGGGGCCATATGATGCTAATTTGATCATTTTTTGTGTGTGCTTAATTGGATTAACCACATTTTAGTGTCTATAGATGCCCATTTTTGAGATGTGTTGTGTGTAGCATATCACTGAGCAAAAATAGATAACAAAAATGTTGAATTATTAAGGTTACTCGATAACCTAACCAACTTTAGATGCCCCAGTCATCAAAAGGGTGTGTGTTCTTGAATCCTTGCTTCTAACTCGGTAAAGACATTGGTCTTGGTTTCTCTTCAGTTTCCCAGTATGCTCAAGCAACTTATAACCCTAGGTGTTTAGATAAAACCTAGTATATTAGTAACTTTTGAGGTTACCAATAGGCAAGTTCATCTACACTGTTATGTGCTTAATTGAGATATTTGATTATTTTCTGTCCCAAGTAGGGGCACGATTGTTTTTGTCAAATATTTGTTGGATGAACGCAACTTGCATTATTGAGTGTTTAATTGTTGATTTTTGATTATGAATTTGTTAAACATGAATACCCCATCAAGTGATAAGTCGATGAGGGAATGACCAACGAGAAAAGCAATGAGTTGCTTGACCTAGATGACGTTTGTTAAAGTTGCCTTCAATTATCCTCATTGAAAAATGGCACAGTTTTGAAAGGATTTGGATGATGCTATGGATATTTTGTGGAAGCAAAGAGTTGAAAACCTCCTTCCCGTGGGGCGGTCCAGCCACAATGGCCTTCTTGGGGAGTGAAGTAGTAACTTGTCCATGCATCCATGAGAATTTTGCATTCCATCTTGATCCTGAATTAATTCCATCATATTTGACTTGTTTTGGTGGGTTGAACCCTTGTTTTTGGATTTTGTGTTTTTTTGTTGTGTTTTAATTGTTTTAATTATTTTTGACTTTTTGATTTTTGATAAGATTTCATAAAAGAATACCTCATCAACATTGGATGCCCCAACCATGGAAAGGGTATGCCTATCAGAATTAATGCCTTTGACAAGTTAAGGAACTTGATTTTGGTGTTCTTTGGCATATTGGCAAACAAGCTTAAGTCTAATCCTAGCCTTGGTGGTAGTTGGAAGATGAGCTCAAGTCTACGCTTTAGCCTAGCCTTGCTGGCAATTAGGAGATAAGATTAAATCAAATCCTAGCCTTGATGGCAATAGGAGATAAGCGTAAATCAAATCCTAGCCTTGATGGCAATAAGAGATAAGCTTAAATAAAAATCCTAGTCTTGATGGCAATAGGAGATAACCTTACATCAAATCCTAGCCTTGATGGCAATAGGAGATAAGCTTACTAGTTTGCTTGAATTTGCTTTTGATATTTTGCTTGTTTGCCCAAATCAAAGGGGGTGCATGACTATCTTTGGCAATGATTCACAAGATGAACATGATTAACTTGATTAAGTTATCCATTTTTGATTTGTATTAAACATGTTATTATGACCAATGGACTTAGTGGATGCCATTGGGGCATTTTGGGTGACCAAAGGGTTTATGGATACCTTTGGAGCTTTTGGGTGACCAAAGGGTTAATGTATACCTTTGGGGTTTTTGAGGTTTATTGCTTAACTCTTTGATTGCTTATTAGGGGAGGTATGATACCAATAATACCCTAGTTTATGTTACAAAAATGTTTGCTTGATTTGCAATTATGATCATTTTTTAGTGTTATATGCATTATACGTTATGATCTATGGATGCATTGATAGATGCATGTGTTGTACTATGATGTTATTTGATGATATGCAATGTGTTTATGCATAATGAAATGGATGATCTATTGATGTGTATTGATGGAATATGAACACTATATGACATACTATGTTAGCACCATAGACTGTATAGAATTCATCAATTCATGTGGAATATTGTCATGAGACTATGTAATGGATTTGTGCAAATGGAGACTGACATACATGTGATAAAATGGAATGACTAAAATGAATGTTCTAGAAGGACTATGAGGTTTTCATGAGACTCAAAAACTCTAGTCAACTGATCAAAATTTTGTATACTAACCATGCAACACTTTTTGACAAGGTATGAATCTGTTACGATGACCAAAATGCTCAATATCCCTGTGTGCAAGTGAGTTCATTCCTATGATATGCATAAGGATACCGCCAGTGCCAAGTAGGCTCTCAACCAAACTTGTACTGAGGATCACCCAATTAATGCTACCATCAAGAGTTTTGTACTCAGTTGGATTAGACCACTAGGTAGTATAGGTGACCAAAATCTAGCTCGTCCACATGCAAAAATTGGTCTACACACACAAAGCTAATGTGGTAGACATATCGTCCTGCGTTTAGGATACTATCATTTCCAAATAGGATATCCACCAAACCCATAATGAGGATCACCTAAATGGTTTTTCAAATACTGAGAATTTCAGGGATTCAAGCTCAGGCACCTTTCTTTTATTCAATTTTATAGGGATACTTGCTCATATGTAGTGATGATAATCACTATTGTATTTGATTTTCCTAGAGCAAGGGATTTTGGGAGTGGTGATAACCACTGTTTCTTTTGATTGTTGATTTTTGAAGATTTTGATTTTAAATTTTGATTTCAAAGTTGAGCTTGTGGGATTTCTTTTTTTGCTTGTGAATGGTATTGATATTTTAGGCCTTGGGAATGACTACCCATCCTTTTCAGGGACATGTAGTATGAATCCTTATGAATTTATGGATCAAGGGTGTTTGGGAATTTTTATGGGGAGCTTTTAGGATTTTTATTTGGAATGGTATTGATCATTTAGACCTTGGGGATGACTACCCATAACTTTCATGGACGTGTAGTACAAGTTTGGGAATTTTGATGGTGAAATTTGGGATCAAGGGTATTTGGGAATTTTGATGGTGAAATTTTGGGAGTTTTCTTTTGAATGGGATTGATATTTTAGGCCTTGGGGATGACTACCCATCCTTCTCAAGGACATGTAGTATGAATCCTTATGACTTTAGGGATCAAGGGTGTTTGGGATTTTTGATAGTGGTGAAAACCACTATTTATTTTTGGGAATTGGGTAAGGAAGAGCTTGTTCTTTGGCCAATTCTTAGCATCCTTGAACCATTCGCATAGGGGGACGAGCAGGATAAACTTTTTGCTCAAGGTACCCTAGACCAATTTGTGGGTTTCATATTTCCTTTCATGAAACTTGGATTTATTAGTGTGAAATGTGTTGGGATTTGATGTATACGAGGCACAATCTAAGCAAGACTCGACCTCCTAAAAATCTCGCTAGCCTTATACAAAATATGAGAAGAAACTAGATAGGGCTAAGTGACCAAAAATCCTAATGATATTCTAAAACAAATGGCTAAGTGAAGGTAATGGAAATGACTATTGAAATGTATGAAATGTAGATTGAAAATATAAAATGAGTTGAGTGATAACCTTGACACCATTGATTGTGCATTGTACTTAGTGTACTATTTTAATGCTAGCCATGTATGAGCCACTCTAAAAATGCAAAGTGTAAATGATGATTATGCCTAATGCAAGTGATAATGCAATGGTATGCAACTTGATGAGAATGCATATATATTTTTTTGAATTTGTGAAATTTGGATAATGCCTTTCTTTTTGAAATTTGGATTGGTAGGTATGTATGAAAGTGCAATGTGATGCAGTGTTTTTGGATTTTGATGTTTTTGATTTTTTGATTGATATGTATATACATGTGACCAACGGGATTATTGGGGGGCCATTGGGGCATTTTGGGTTGACCTAGATGATCGTAGATAGTCTAGGAACATTTTTACTTGACCTAGAAGGTGAAAACCCACTAGGAGCCTTTTGGGTGACCTAGACGGTCAAAGACACTTAGAAAGTGTCGACGACTACCTAGGGGTATTTGGATGTGACCAAAGGGCTTATGGATGCCTTTGGTGATTTTACGGTTGACCTAGATGATTGTAGATAATACAGGAGCATTTTTATTTTACCTAGATGGTGAAACCCGCTAGGAGCCTTTTGGGCGACCTAGACATTCAACGACACTTAGAAAATGTCTATGACTGCCTAGGGGTATTTGTGATATTCTCACAATGACACTGAGAGGGGGGGTGAATCAGTGTAACTATTTAAAATTTGAATCTGCAACTCTTAATGCTTAAAAATGCAAGCTTAAAAATAGATATAGCAAGAATAACACAAGAGCATCACACAACACAAGATTTAACGAGGTTCACCGATTTGGCTACTCCTCAAAAATTGACTGTTTGGACTCCGATCCAAATCCAGCCTTTGCAAGGATTCAATCTTTACAAATAGTTTACCAACACCCACTGGAAGGAGCACCAACCCCTGATTTATCTCGCTACAACAGATAGGAGCACCAACCCCTTTTACCAAGCACCAACTTGGATTTTTATTTTGAATAATAGTTTGACATAAAAATGCCTTCTCTTTTACAAGACCCTCACTGGTCTATTGCTCATTCAAATCAATCTCATAGAAGCATAAAGAGAATTGTTAGAAACTCAATATCTTCTATTACAATCTAAAACCTCTCTTTTGATTTTTCAAGAATAATATACAGGTTTCAGTTCTGTAGCTGTTATTCATACAACACTCTTACCCAACCACGCTTTTTGGTTTTTCAAGATAAAACACGGTTGCAGTAACCTCACTTATTGTGCCTTTTCGATTCTTTATACTTGATTTCCTCGAACGGCTCTTTTTGAAACGGCTCTAATTTTCCCTCCAATTTTTCATGCATTTACGGCTACGTTCAATCTGTCAAACCCTCTCTGACGCGCTCTATCTTTTAGCCGCTTTCTTTCTAACTTATTCTGACATTCTTCTCTACACATTCTGACAGCCTTTTTTGATACCTTTTTTGCGTATCCTGACAACCTTTTTGCGTATCTCGACGCTCTGTTATTCTTCTTTCTTCTCTTTTGAATTATGTGCTACCATTTTCTTCTGCATGCGACTATGATTTCTTGATATACGCAACCTATTAATGAATTTCTCTATAATCGTGATTCTCGATATCCACCCCTGTAACAGCTGTTCTAACTTTAATGGACTGTTCTTGTAACTTCCCCTTGTAACTCCAGTTAACTTTTACATGGTTGGCTGCATGAATTTTCCTCTATGCTTTCCTCGACAACTGTCACTTGTAACTGCAGATCTGACTCCAGTTAACTCTTACATAACTGGCTGCATGATTTTCCTTTGCACTTTTTCGACAACTATCACTGTGCATGCTTCTTCGGCTTTTACCCGCAAAACTATTACCTATCGCGATATCGTGACATTTCTACCCCTTTGACTCTTTTCATGGATAGTTGACCGTGAAAACCTGACCTGTCACGATATCGCGACGTTTTCCGCCTCCTAGTCCTTATCTCGGCATGCACCCGCAAAAATAGAACATGTCACGAAATCGCGACGCATTTGCTACCTCTAGCTCTTTTCTGTCTCCTACCCACAAAAACGAGACATGTCACAAAATCGTGACACATTCGTTGCCTCTCACTCTTTTCTGCCTCTTGCCCATGAAAATGGGACATGTCACGAAATCGTGACACATTTGCTTGCATCTAGCTTTTTCGTCACTTGCCCGCGAAAATGGAACATGTCACGAAATCGTGACACTTTTTGCTTTCCTACACTCTACTTCGCTTGCACCCGCGAAAATGGAACATGTCACGAAATCGTGACACATTTCACTGCCGTACACTTTTCTCCGCATGCCTTAGAAAACACTTTTCCATATCTTTTCTCCGCATGCCTCAGCGAAATCGGAACATGTCACGAAATCGTGACGCTTTTCTACCTTAGCGCTGTTCTTTGCCTTTCACCCACGAAAATGCAACATGTCACGAAATCGTGACATCTTTCGCATCCGTACAATTCTCTCTTCATGCACTAGCGAAATCAAGACATGTAGCGAAATCGCTACACCTTTTTGACTTTGCACTTTCCTTTGCTTCGACCAGCGAAAATCTAACATGTAGCGAAATCGCTACAACTTTTTCACTTAGTGCTTCTTCTCTGCTTCAGCCCGCGAAAGTCCTACATGTAGCGAAATCGCTACACCTTTTTGCCTTGCACTTCCAGCCTTGCTTTGGTTCGCGAAACTTCAACATGTAGCGAAATCGCTACAACTTTTTGACTTAGCGCTTTTCTTTGCTTCTGCCAGCGAAACTCCGACATGTAGCGAAATCGCTACAACTTTTTGACTTAGCACTTTTCTTCGCTTCTGCCAGCGAAACTCCGACATGTAGCGAAATCGCTACAACTTTTTGACTTATTGCTTCTACTCCGAACCTGTCACGAAATCGTGACACTTTTCATCCTTGGCGCTTCTTCACCAAACTTGTCGTGAAATCGTGACACTTTTCATTGCCTGTGCCTTTACCCGAAACATGTCACGAAATCATGACAGTTTTTCAACTTTGCTTCTTTCCTTCCAGCATGTCGCGAAATCGTGACAGTTTCTCTAGCTTTTTCTCTCTCCTCCGATATGTCATGAAATCGTGACATTTTTGGCTGTGCCTTCTCTCTCCTCATTTTTGTCATGAAATCATGACATTTTCAACTGTGCCTTCTCTCTCCTCAATTTTGTCATGAAATCACGACAGAAAACATGTCGCGATATCGCGATAATTTTCTTACTTGTCTTTTTCTACAAATTTTTGAATCTGGGCCACTTCTTTCTTCTTGGAAATTCACTGTACTTGTTTTGACTGACCTCTGAACTGCATCAACTGCATCAATCTATCTGTGTTGACAACAATGACAATACTTTTGCAATGCTTTTGCTGCACCTTGCTCAACAATCTCCCCCTTTGGAATTGTTGGCAACACATGTGCAATTTCCTGTAATTTCAATTTCTTGTAGTAATTCTTCTCCCCCTTTGCCAATAATACCAAAGGGCTGCTGCAGACTCCCCCTGAGTCTATGCACAACATTCTCAAGCATAAATAATTTTAATGCTCCCCCTGAGAATGTGTTCCCTATAGCTAGTCAGTGCTTGGGTAGTGTGACTACTCCCAACTTACTTCGAAGGTACTCAAAAACTTCCTTGGGCAATGGTTTAGTGAATATATCTGCTACTTGCTCTGTAGTTGGAACAAACTCCAATTTGACCTCTCCTTCTGCAACTTTATCTTTCAAAAAGTGATACCGGATTGCAATATGTTTGGTGCGGGAATGCATAACCGGATTCTTTGAGATGTTGATTGCACTAGTGTTATCACATTTAACTGAAATTGGCTCATTGAAGTGAATACCAAGGTCTTTCAATGTTTGTCTCATCCATAATATCTGTGTACAGCATGTTGTTGTTGCAATGTATTCAGCCTCTGCTGTGGATAGAGAGACTGATTCTTGTTTCTTGTTGTGCCATGCTACCAGTTTATCTCCAAGATAAAATGCTCCTCCATTGGTACTCTTTCTGTCATCAATACATCCTGCCCAATCTGCATCAGAATATGCAAAAAGAGTGAAGTCTTTTCCTTTTGGATACCATAGCCCATACTCCATAGTACCCTTGAGGTACCTAAAAATCCTTTTCACAGTTGTCACATGAGTCTCTTTGGGACTAGCCTGAAATCTTGCAACCATGCAAACTGCCTGTAAGATATCCGGTCTGGTGGCTGTCAAATACAGTAGGCTCCCAATCATAGATCTGTACATTGTTTGATCAACATCTGGAGATTTGTCATCCTTGCTCAACTTGCAGCCTGTTGTCATGGGAGTGCTAACAGGCTTACTATCCTCCATTGTGAACTTTTTCAGCATTTCTTTCACATATTTAATTTGAGAAATAAAAATCCCCTTTTTAGTTTGATTAACTTGCAGTTCGAGGAAATATGAAAGTTCACCAATCATAGACATTTCAAATTCTTTCTGCATTTTATTTGCTATGTCTTTGCATGATTCATCATTGTTGCTCCCAAATATTATATCATCTACATAAACAACAAGGACAATGAAATTGCCATTCTCGGTTTTGATATATAAATTGCTATCCACCATACCTTTCTTGAATCCTTGCTTAGTGAGATAGCTGTCCAATCTTGCATACCAAGCTCTAGGTGCTTGTTTCAAGCCATACAATGCTTTCTTCAGCTTGCAAACAAAGTTAGGATTATCACAGTTGAAAACCATCAGGCTGTTCAATATAAACTTCTTCTTCAAGATTTCCATTTAGAAAGGCTGATTTCACATCCATCTGATAAACTTTGAAATTTCTGTGAACTGCTAAAGCCAAAAATAGTCTGATTGCTTCAAGTCTGGCCACTGGTGCAAAAGTTTCTTCAAAGTCAATCCCTTCAACTTGAGCATATCCTTTACAGACCAACCTTGCTTTATTCCTTACAACCTTTCCGTCTTCATTCAGTTTGTTTCGAAATATCCATTTAGTACCGATTATGTTTTTATTTTTAGGCCTTGGTACTAATTCCCAGGTTTTGTTTTTCTCAATTTGATCTAGTTCTTCATTTACTGCCTCCATCCAGCTTTCATCTGTGCTTGCTTCAATAATATTTTTGGGCTCAATGCTGGATAACAGAGAGTAGTTGTTTACTACTCTTCTTCTTGTTTGAATACCAACTGTGGGGTCCCCAATAATCTGCTCTCTGGGATGATTTTTCTGCCAGTTGCCTGTTTTGAATTTCCTATTTTCTTCTATTTCTAAATCATCTGAATCTGATTTCTGTCTCTCTTCTTTTTCTTGATCTTCATCCTCTTCAATAAATTCTTCATAAGTCGGGTAGTTTTCATTATGGCTGATTTCTTGTTTCCTACCTTCATCAACCTTAACATCCGCACTCTCCACAATTTTCTTTAGTCTTTTGTTGTAGCATGTGTAGGCTTTGCTTTTTGTTGAGTAACCAAGAAAAATTCCTTCATCAACTCTATCTTCAAACTTGCCAAGATTGTCTTCAGTTCGTTTAATGTAACACTTGCTGCCGAACACTTTGAAGTATTTTGTTGTAGCCTTTTTGCCAAACCACAGTTCATAAGGTGTTTTGCTTTCATGCGGCCTCAACATGCACCTATTCTGGATGTAAACTGCAGTATGAACTGCCTCTTTCCAAAACCTGTCAACAATTCTGCTCTCTGTCAACATGGTCCGTGCCATTTCCTGCACAGTTCTATTCTTTCTTTCTACTACTCCATTCTGCTGAGGTGTTCTTGCTGCCAAAAACTGTCTTCTAATCCCATGTTTTTCACAGTATTCTGCAAACTCATCTGAAATAAACTCTCCTCCTCTATCTGATCTTAAACATTTAATTCTTTTTCCTGATTGATTCTCAACAAGATTTTTGAAAGTTTTGAACATCTCAAAGGCTTCTGATTTAAGTTTTAGAAATAGTACCCATGTCATTCTTGAATAGTCATCTATACACAGCATAAAATATTTGTATCCATTTATACTTTCTGTTCTCATGGGTCCACATAAATCAGTGTGTATTAGTTCTAACGGCTTGCTCGTGAAGTACTCTTTTGCTTTGAATGTGGCTCTGGTTTGCTTCCCCTTTTGGCATGACTCACAAATGCTATTTGAAGGTTTACCAATAGTGGGTATGTCTCTTACTGCCCTTTTTGAGCTGATCTTTACCAGATTATCAAAGCTTATGTGACCGAGTCTCTTGTGCCACAACCAATTTTCTTCTTCCTGTCCAACCAAGCAAGCTCCTTCTGAAGTCTCTGAGAGAGTATACAGATTTCCAGAAGTTCTCAGTCCGGTAGCTATCAACTTCCCATTTTTTGTCTTTCTTACTTCATAGCCCTGCTTCTTGAAAATTACTTCATGACCTCTGTCACAAATTTGACTTACACTCAGTAAGTTATGCTTCAGACCCACCACAAAAAGGACTTCTTTAGAGTTGATTTTTTCGTCACTTAACTTAACTGATCCTTTACCCACTATCTTGGCTCCATCATTGTTTCCAAATTTTACGGAACCACCTTCGTAAGTCTGTAACTTATCAAACTTCTGTTTGTCTCCGGTCATATGACTGGAGCATCCACTATCGAGAATCCATGGTGCAGATTTGTTCTGGGCTTTGAGAGTTGTTTGAACGATCAAGGATTCCTTATCTTTCTTAGGTTGTTCCTTTTCTTTCCACTGTGATTTGATAGCAGATCTGGTCACTTGTTTTGCCTTCTCCCTTTCATTGGCTTGTGCCTAT
The DNA here is from genome assembly GCA_028583015.1 of Wollemia nobilis. NCBI lineage: Eukaryota > Viridiplantae > Streptophyta > Pinopsida > Araucariales > Araucariaceae > Wollemia > Wollemia nobilis. The sequence continues at coordinate 363,654 of JAQPPZ010002360.1, forward strand.
TTTTTGAGAAATTTTCTGTTTTGTTTCAATCCAGTTGGTTGAAACTTTCTTCCCTGGTATTTATTTCCTGCAAAAGAGCTACGACAATTTCTTGCAATATGTCCGAAGTTATGACAGTTATAACATTCTACAACATAATCTATCAAAGGTGAAAAAATATTTCTACTAGTGAAATTCCTTTGTTCTACATTATATCTACAGTTTGAAATTTTATGACCATATGCATTGCATTTAAAACAATAACCAGAAAAGGAACGAGTGTACCTGGGTAATGGTTGTTGCCATGTTGTAGTTGGAGCCATGGGTCTTCTTCTTCTTTGATATGTGACTTTGGTGAATCCATCATTGGCAGTACTTCTTTCATGCTTGGCCTTATGGTTTTCTTTTGCATGATACGGTTTTTCTTGATCAACCCGGATCTTATCTTTATTCTTTATTGGTTCTATAGTTATAGCCTTTGAATCCTTTGAGGATTCTCCTTCATCAAAGCCCAAACCAAATTTGATGCCCGTAGGCCTTTGATTATTTAACATTTTATTCAGCTTCGTAGAACTGTCTTCAAATTTATGATGACAACTCAATTTCCGATTCATCTCTTCTAGCTGCATCCTTAATCCAACTATGTCTTCTTCTAGCTTATTGCACTCATCTATTTTCACGGTTAGCTGTGCTTCAAAATCTTTAGACTTTTTCTTAAATTCTTCAGTCTGTACTTTCAAACTGATTATTAATTCGTTGGCATCCTCAAATTTTCTTGAAATATTTTTATTCTTTTTCCTTTCTGCACTTAACTCTTCAAGTGCAGCAACCAACTCACCTTCCAGATCTACCTCAGCCTCATCCTCTAATTTTTCATCACACTCCTGGGTTTCCTCTGTTCTTTCTTCTTCAAAAGCCATGAACAAGGCTTCACCGAGTTTCTTCTTCAGAGTCCTCATTGGAGCTGTCTTCGGAAGAGTCAACATTCTTGGAAATGAAACTTTTCTTCTTGAAGTTCCTCTTTCTAAAATGTGGTTTCTTCTTCCAGACACTTCTTTCTTGGTGTGTCCCTTCATCACTTTTGTTTTTCTCATTCATTGGGCATTTTTTTGCAAAGTGCCCGATGCCTCCACAGTTGAAGCACTTGAACGGTAGCTTACCTCTGTACTTTCCTTTTCCCTTTATTAGTTTCCTAACAAAGTTTGCTTCAATTTCATCTGCAGATTCTTCTTCCTCAGATTCTTGTTTAGCTCTTATATTTTTCTGTGCTTGAAAAGCCGCTTCTCTGTCTGAGGGCTTAGTTTGTCCTATTCTCATTTCATATGCTGTTAAAGAACCATGCATTTCATCCATACTAAAAAAATTTAAATCTTTAGCTTCTTCTATGGCAGAAACTTTAGCATCAAATATTTTATGGAGAGTTCTTAGTACCTTTTTCACAACAACTGCATCTTCTATTTCCTCATCGAGTCCTCTAATAGCATTTATGATTCCATTTACTCTCAGCATATAGGCCTCTATGTTCTCATCATCATTCATCTTTAATGCTTCGAACTCGGGCTCGATGTGTTTGCAGCTTGGCTTCCTTGATCTTGCCATCTCCTTCATGAATGCTCTGCAGTTTGTCCCATATGTCTTTTGTCGATTTACAGCTCATTATCCTTATCAATTCATTGTCTACTAACCCACACATAATAGCATTCTTAGCTTTAGAGTTGTTCTCAAACTTTTTCTTCTCGGTCGCATCCGATGGAGGAGCGAGAGGGTATTGTGTATCCATTTTCAATAGATTCCCAAATGTCATATCCCAATGCACACAGATATGTCTGCATCCTGAGTCTCCAGAAAGAGTAATTTGTTCCATCGAACAAAGGAGCTTTGTTGGAAGAAAATCCTTCACCATCGGCCATTGTGTATCTTCCAAGATCACCTTAGCTGATTAAGCTTGTTCAGGTACCTTGCTCTGATACCAATTGATATTCTCACAATGACACTGAGAGGGGGGGGTGAATCAGTGTAACTATTTAAAATTTGAATCTGCAACTTTTAATGCTTAAAAATGCAAGCTTAAAAATAGATATAGCAAGAATAACACAAGAGCATCACACAACACAAGATTTAACGAGGTTCACCGATTTGGCTACTCCTCAAAAATTGACTGTTTGGACTCCGATCCAAATCCAGCCTTTGCAAGGATTCAATCTTTACAAATAGTTTACCAGCACCCACTGGAAGGAGCACCAACCCCTGATTTATCTGCTACAACAGATAGGAGCACCAACCCCTTTTACCAAGCACCAACTTGGATTTTTATTTTGAATAATAGTTTGACATAAAAATGCCTTCTCTTTTACAAGACCCTCAATGGTCTATTGCTCATTCAAATCAATCTCATAGAAGCATAAAGAGAATTGTTAGAAACTCAATATCTTCTATTACAATCTAAAACCTCTCTTTTGATTTTTCAAGAATAATATACAGGTTTCAGTTCTGTAGTTGTTATTCATACAACACTCTTACCCAACCACGCTTTTTGGTTTTTCAAGATAAAACACGGTTGCAGTAACCTCACTTACTATGCCTTTTTCGATTCTTTATACTTGATTTCCTCGAACGGCTCTTTTTGAAATGGCTCTAATTTTCCCTCCAATTTTTCATGCATTCTCAGCTCCGTTCAATCTGTCAAACCCTCTCTGACGTGCTCTATCTTTTAGCCGCTTTCTTTCTGACTTATTCTGACATTCTTCTCTGCACATTCTGATAGCCTTTTTTGATAGCCTTTTTCTGCGTATCCTGACAGCCTTTTTGCGTATCTCGACGCTCTGTTATTCTTCTTTCTTCTCTTTTGAATTCTGTGCTACCTTTTACTTCTACGCGTGACTGTGATTTCTTGATATACGCAACCTGTTAATGAATTTCTCTATAATCGTGATTCTCGGTATCCACCCCTATAAAATTGTTCGATCTTTAATGGACTTCTTCGTAACTAGTACCACCTTGTAACTCTAGTTAACTTTTACATGGTTGGCTGCATGAATTTCCTCTATGCTTTCCTCGACAACTGTCACTGTGTAACTGCAGAACAGACTCCAGTTAACTCTTACATAACTGGTTGCATGATTTTCCTTTGCACTTTCTTGACACCTGTCACTGTGCATGCTTCTTCGGCTTTTACCCGCCAAACTATTACCTGTCACGATATCACGACATTTCTGCCCATTTGACCTTTTCTGGATAGTTGACCGCAAAAACTTGACCTGTCACGATATCACGACATTTTTTGCCTCCTAGTCCTTATCTCGGCATGCACCCGCGAAAATAGAACATGTCACGAAATCATGACGCATTTGCTACCTCTAGCTCTTTTATGTCTCCTACCCACGAAAACAAGACATGTCACGAAATCGTGACACATTCTCGCCTCTCGCTCTTTTTTCCTCTTGCCCATGAAAAGGACATGTCACAAATCGTGACACATTTCTCCCTCTTTTTCCACCGAAAATGGGACATGTCACGAAATCGTGACACTTTTTGCTTTCCTGCACTCTACTTCGCTTGCACCCACGAAAATGGAACATGTCACGAAATCGTGACACATTTCGCTACCGTACACTTTTCTCCGCATGCCTCAAGCGAAATAACATTCCAAATCACCCATTTCTCCATGCCTCAAAACATGTCACGAAATCGCGTGACGCTTTTACGCCTTAGCATTGTTATTTGCCTTTCACCCGCAAAAATGCAACATGTCACGAAATCATGACATCTTTCGCATCCGTACAATTCTCTCTTCATGCACTAGCGAAATCAAGACATGTAGCGAAATCGCTACACCTTTTTGACTTTGCACTTTCCTTTGCTTCGACCAGCGAAAATCTAACATGTAGCGAAATCGCTACAACTTTTTCACTTAGTGCTTCTTCTCTGCTTCAGCCCACGAAAGTCCTACATGTAGCGAAATCGCTACACCTTTTTGCCTTGCACTTCCACCTTGCTTTGGTTCATGAAACTTCAACATGTAGCGAAATCGCTACAACTTTTTGACTTACGCACTTTTCTTTCTAAATCCACCCCAAAACTCCTTGACATACCACCAAAATCGCTACAACTTTTTGCCTTATTGCTTCTACTCCGAACCTGTCACGAAATCGTGACACTTTTCATCCTTGGCGCTTCTTCACCGAACTTGTCACGAAATCGTGACACTTTTCATTGCCTGCGCCTTTACCCGAAACATGTCACGAAATCATGACAGTTTTTCAACTTTGCTTCTTTCCTTCCAGCATGTCGCGAAATCATGACAGTTTCTCTAGCTTTTTCTCTCTCCTCCGATATGTCATGAAATCGTGACATTTTTGGCTGCGCCTTCTCTCTCCTCATTTTTGTCATGAAATCATGACATTTTTGGCTGTGCCTTCTCTCTCCTCCGTTTTGTCATGAAATCGTGACAGAAAACATGTCGCGATATCGCGACAGTTTTCTTACTTGTCTTTTTTTGCAAATTTCTGAATCTGGGCCACTTCTTTCTTCTTGGAAATTCACTGTACTTGTTCTGACTGACCTCTGAACTGCATCAACTGCATCAATCTGTCTGTGTTGACAACAATGACAATACTTTTGCAATGCTTTTGCTGCACCTTGCTCAACAATTTGGTTGTGACCAAAGGCCTTATGGATGCCTTTGGGGCTTTTTTGGTTGACCTAGATGATCGTAGATAGTCTAGGAGTATTTTTACTTGACCTAGATGGTGCAAACCCGCTAGGAGCCTTTTGGGTGACCTAGATGGTCAGCGACACTTAGAAAGTGTCTATGACTACCTAGGGGAATTTGATTGTGACCAAAGTGCTTATGGATTTTTTTGGATATTTTAGGGTTGACCTAGATAATCATAGATTTTCTAGGCACATTTTTACTTGACCTAGATGGTGAAAACCCGCTAGGAACCTTTTGGGTGATCTAGACGATCAACGACACTTAGAAAGTGTCTACGAATACATAGGGGCATTTGACTATGACATAAGGACTTATGGATGCCTTTGGTACTTTTAGGGTTGACCTAGACAATTGTAGATAGTCTAGGAGCATTTTTACTTGACCTAGATGGTGAAAACCCGCTAGGAGCCTTTTTTGTGACCTAGACGGTCAACAACACTTAGAAAGTGTCTACGACTGCCTAGGGGAATTTGATTTTTACCAAAGGGTTTATGGATGTCATTGGGGCTTTTAAGGTTGACTTAGATGATCATAGATGGTCTAGGAGCATTTTTACTTGAACTAGACAATGAAAACTTGCTAGGAGGCTTTTGGGTGACCTAGACGATCAACGACACTTAGAAAGTGTCTACGAATACCTAGGGGTATTTTATTATGACCAAAGGGCTTATGGATGCCTTTAGGGATTTTAGGGTTGACCTATATGATCGTAGATAGTCTAGGGGTATTTTTACTTGACCTAGATGGTGAAAACCCACTAGGAGCCTTTTGGGTGACTTAGACATTCAACAACACTTAAAAAGTGTCTATGACTACCTAGGGGCATTTGTTTGTGACCAAAGGGCTTATGGATACCTTTGGAGATTTTTGGGTTGACCTAGATGATCGTAGATAGTCTAGGAGTGTTTTTACTTGACCTAGACGGTGAAAACCTACTAGGAGCCTTTTGGGTGACCTAGACGGTCAACGACACTTAGAAAGTGTCTACGACTACCTAGGGGCATTTGGTTGTGACCAAAGGGCTTATGGATTCCTTTGGGAATTTTAGGATTGACCTAGATTATCGTAGATTGTCTAGGAGCATTTTTACTTGACCTAGATGATGAAAACCTGCTAGGAGCCTTTTGGGTGACCTAGACGGTTAGTGTCACTTAGAAAGTGTCTACGACTACCTAGGGGCATTTGATTGTGACCAAAGGGCTTATGGATGCCTTTGGGGATTTTTGGGTTGACCTAGATGATCGTAGATGGTGAAAACCCACTAGGAGCCTATTGAGTGACCTAGATTGTTAGCAACACTTAGAAAGTGTCTAGACTGCCTAGGGGTATCTTGTTGTGACCAAAGGGCTTATGGATGCATTTGGGGATTTTTGGGTTGACCTATATGATCGTAGATAGTATAGGAGCATTTTTACTTGACCTAGACGGTGAAAACCCTCTAGGAGCCTTTTGGGTGACCTAGATAGTCAGCGAAACTTAGAAAGTGTCTATGAATGCCTAGGGGTATTTGGTTGTGACCAAAGGGCTTATGGATACCTTTGGGGCATTTAAGGTTGACCTAGAAAATTGTAGATAGTCTAGGAGTGTTTTTATGTTGACCAAGTGATATGTAGATACCCTTGGAGCATTTTGTAACTTTGCTTACTTTGTGTTCTTAGGAGGAAGGTGCAATACCTTATATACCCCCAACATTTATTATGATTGATGCGATATTAAATAGGACCTATCCTAATGCAAGTATAATGGCTGAAAAATACCTAATGCAATGCAATTAAAGTATGCAAGGATACATGCCAAATTTTTTTGTGTTTTAATGTTTTGCAATATTTTTGAAATTTTGATTATTTTGAATATTTGTGGATTTTGACATTTTATGATTTGTTTGGATTTTCGATGTTTTAAATTGTTTTTGAATTTTGAGTGTTTTGCGAGGGGGAAGGCACGATACCTTAGGAACCCCAAGTGTGTGTGCTACTCAATGAATGTGAGAAAGGTGTGATATCATTAGATTTATCACTATTATTCATTAGTTGTGATGTGGATGGTGGGGAAGGTATGCTACCTTTGGGTTGCTCAAAGTGGTTGGAAAATGTTGTGTTTGCTTCATGTATGGGCTAGAGGTCTTGGAAGTCTCCTATAGGTTAGTTGTTGGGAGCAAGAGGATTGCCCATCAGAAGCTCTTGCCTCTTGATAATATCCTCAACTAAATATCTAAAGGGATAACATAATTGGATGTCATGACCTCTTTGTCTATGGTAAACATAGTATAAATATTTCCTGTGTGCCTTTGATCTATGTTTGTTAGGTTTCAATGGATGGATATCGGGAAGCGTGATTACTCATGCCTCACACAATCAATTGGATATTGATGCTAAGGGCTCTGATAAATGAGTATATTGTCTTTGCTTTTGTTGCAGATGGTTTTTTGCCAACAAAGGCTGAGACTGGTAATTAGGTTGCACTGGTAATTGCGATGGGGGAGCTTGGTTTAAGGGTTCAGGGATGCTTAGAACCACTTGATTGATTGGGGCTACATTTTACTACTTGTTACCACCTTTAATGTTCTTATTTGTATGTTCCCCTTTGTGGAGTCGTACATCACCCTCCTGGACCTTGATGTCCTCAATGATTTGGGCTTGTGCTAAGGCCTCCTCAAATGTTTGATATCATTGTAATTGTAAAATAAGTGAAATCTGTTTTGAACAACTTCTAGTAAAAATTCAGATGAGTTCCATTGTGGGTAGGGTAAAAGGTAGTTTTAACATCACCTTTATCCATCTCTTACCATACTCCATGATTGGCTCATCATCAAGTTGATGAAGGCTAGACAAGTCAATCAAGTTTGTCCTTTGCTTAGCGCTAAAGGAAAAATGTCCCAAAAATGCATCGGCCAATTGCTCAAAGATGTTTATGCTATGATGTGGCAGATGATTATACCATTCTAAAGCATCTCTAGATAATATTGTAATGAAGATTCTCAACATAAAAGGATCACAATATTGAAGATGAGAGCACTTAAGAATGAAGCTTGCTACATGCTCTTCTGCATCTTCATCATCTTTGAAATCTTCAAGATTGGGCATATGGAAATTCGATGGGTATGTCAGTGATGACACTGATGGATGCAAACTTTGATTACTAAGTTGCTTCAGTGTGGATTTTTGATAACCCAAAATTTGATCTGGATTTTCTAATGCCTTCAATCGATCATCTAGCACTTTGTATGGCCCTGACAACATAATATGATCATCATGTTGTCGCCCTTGATTAGATGAAGAAGGTCACTTTTTATGTTGAGGTGGATGATAAGTATGATCATTAGGTACCTCATCATAACTGGGTTCAGGGTAGGCATCTATTTTATCCTGATGTTCCCATTGGGACTCTTCATATGATTCCTCCTCGTATTGATCTTGGTACTATTGAGGAGTATGAGGTTGTTGATGATAACTAGATAATGGCCTTTGATGTTGAATGTGAGTTTGGCATGTCCGAGGGGGAAGATTTTGAGATTGTATTGGGCATCTTGCCCGTTGTTGCATCTTAGATATGCTAGGTGTAAGCACAACTTTAGGTACTACATTATGTAATTGCTCTTGTTGTATCTTTTGTTGTTCTTATATCTTTTGTTGATACAACTCTTGTAGGTGTGCTCATTGTGAGTCCACCCATTGTTGATGTACTTGTTGTTGAGCCAACTAGAGTTTATCCATATGTTGTTGCCTATTAATATTTGGCCTAATTTCCTGATGAGTATGATATGGTTGCTCCATTTCTTGGGGTTTGTGTGTCCTCATATTTGAAATATGGATGGGTTTATCATGTCTTTACCCCCTAGCAGGTTCTAATGCTTGTTTTCCATGCTCCCTAAGGATCACATTACCTTGAGACTCTGATTTATGAATTGGATCTGTATAGTCCGATGATGTAGAGCCATCATATGGTTGCACCAAGTACTCTTCACGAGGAGTAGGTAGATGGTTGGGATCTTCTCCCTCATCTATTAGGAAAGCCTCATATTCAGTTTTGGATGTAAGCTCTATATATTTAGGTTGCACAGAAGCATAATGTGTGGATGTCAAGTGCTCTCTGTGAGGAGTATGAGGGTGACTTGCTCGATCAAATGGGGTGGTTTGCTCATCCAGGCTAGGCCATGGTGTACTCTCATGTTCATATTCGATTGATGTATAGAGTAAGTTGGGGTGTGAACCCATGATATTGATCTATTAGACCCCTCAATGGGAAGATTATTTACTATATAGAATTCTATCAAGGTATCCAAGTCAGGAAATTTTCCTAGAGGACCTATGGGTGCTTCCCTAGTAGGGGTATCTCGAAGGTTTGCCCCCCTATGGATCATTTTGTTGTTATGATAGGACCTAGGATGCCATTCAGGTATGGGCATGTTCTTTAGACTTATTTGGAGATATTCGCTGGCTATGGATCTTGAATCTCTCACTAAATTGGAGGTCTTGTTTTCAATCGCATTTGGACTAAATTGGTAAAATGGGGGTCCGTCGGCCATTTTTAGAAAAATTTGACTTTCCCAAAAAGTTTATGTGTTATACATCAAAACGATTGGTGCGACGAGCTGATCATAATGGGCTAGGTCTCCAAAATTTAATTTTTGGATCAAAAATTTGTATTTTTGAAATATTTAGCCCACCAGGGCCCGTGGGGAAATGCCCACTTTTAGTATTTTTGGGGAAATTTTGAACCATGAAGATTTAGGACTCAAAATTTCTAGGAGAGGTGCCCTAAGGTCTAAGACAAAAAAATAAATTTAGCACTTTTCGGAGTTGTCTAGCCCACTCTATGACTGTTTTACTATAGTTTTTCCCAATTTTCGGCCTTGAAAATAGAGTAATCACAAAACCAAAATAATTTTTTTGTTATAGCTCCATTTTGCATGATTCTTGAAGCATTGGATGCAGAATCAAAAATTAGATTTTTACTTTTTTTTTGAAACCCTATTTTTTGAAAAATTAGGGTTAGGGTTTTTTCCCAAATAACAAAGAAACACACAAAGCATACAATATGATTATATTTTTATTGATTAAATGTATGTCCTAAACTAGTTTCAGTGTGTTTAGATTTTATGTTGTTCATTGCTCTTGTTGTGAAATTATAATGAGGGAACTCAACCAAAGTGGTGAGTAGGGACACTAGTGCCAAACATGATTTCTCAAAAGAGTCTAGGGTACACCACTTAAATCCCAGTGGGGGGGTTCGCCTAGCTCTTCCACTCTAAAACAATGTTTCCAATAGTGGGAGGCAGTTTGAACATTAGTGACCTATTCCATATTGAGAGAGTTCCCTATTCTATCTAAGACATCTAGAAGGAAAGCTGGTGGAAGGAGGTGAAACCCAACATCACCAGTTTGAATTGGGGGTTGGTGATGAAATCCAATCTTACCAATGTTATAGTGGAATGTGCAAGTGTGTGTGGTTCCTTTTAAACCCAAAGAAAGTAAGCAAGTAAGAATTCAATGATCATTCACTAAATTCATGCAATAGATGTGTTTTAATTTCAAAATCTAGGATAAAAGGAACCTACAAATGTCACTTATAAATGCAAGCCCTAAATGCTAACCTACCCATTGGGTAATCCACAAGCAATCAAGCCATAAAGATGCATCGCTACTTCAAGTTTCTTTCAATTATCCTTATTCCTTTTGCTGTGTGATGTTATAAGAAAATAAAAAATGTAACTTTTAACCTTTATATGGAAGCAAATGAAGCAAGAAAATTGATTTTTGACAGTCTCTAAAAATGTAGCAAAAAAAATGAGGTTTTAGGCACTTACTTTGTCCATTTTGAGCTCTCCAAATTCTAAATTTTTTGGCAGAAATCTCTTTGTTTCACCACCGCTCTAGGGTGGTGTTGGTCCGACTTTCATACGCACCCTGCGAAGGATGAGCAGGAAGCTCCGGAGACACCCACGGGACGAATCCCACTCACTTTAGGATCTAGCTGGTTATCCAAGGTGCGAGTTACAGAGTCGGGTCGAATGTCTATTCACTCTTTTTCGCTTCTGGAATAGATTTCAATATGGACTGTCTGTTACCTTACAGGGGGTTCCTGAACTTGTTCAGTAGTTGCAGAAGTTGTTACTTGTTAACAATTAGATTTAACTTGATTTTTGATCTAGCTCTCATGGGTCAACAGGTTCAAATAAAAGACAAATAAAGAAAGTAAAAAATGGATCATTTCACCAAAAAAAAAAAGAGGGTAGGGTAGGGCAGAAAGAAAAGTTTATCAGACTTTAACTGAAAAGCTAAACTATCAATTTTATCTATACTACTAGCTTCACAACAGAACAAATCCAAGAAGAAAGTGTCCAGATTTCTAAGATCACTTTCAACTAGGAGCACAAGGCAAAGTGGAACAGATCTAGCAGAAAATTATAAACCGAAGGGAAGTTGGTTAAAACTGGTATCTTTCACCGGCAGCCTAGCTCACACAGTGAAGACAGAGCAATTAGAACAAACTTGAACCTCAAATCTATAATTTCCCCTAGCAAAAAATAGAACAACTGAAGCCTAACAACATATTTAATTTTGATATCTCAGATTTACAGCATATATCTAATAAAATTTAATGGAATGGATAACTAAAGAAGATACACTTATCACAAATCTATAAAATATTAGGCTCCTGGCCATGCTACCACAGAAAATAGCAAAAGCACATCAACTCCCAGTTCAGAAAACAAAGGATTTCACAAAATTTGTAAGAAATTGCTTATAAGCCTTTTATTTCTAAGTCTCCGCCTCCTGCGATTACATTTAGAACTTGTATTTATAGACTCAGGACAGACCCTGATCTTTTCAAAATATCTTGCTCAAACCCTAAATCTTATCACACTTAAACCCTAGGACCGGGTTTTACAATATAAAGCCACTTTAAAATCAAAGTCCGGATAGAACTTAACCCCTCTGCAAATCAGTGCAGTTAGCTGCCATAAATGGAGAAGATGAAATTTGAATGCCACTTGCATTCACCCGCAACTGCAAATAAATGCTTTCATTAATTCCTGCGGGTGAGCCGGATGAGTCATCACTTCTCCGCTATTCCATCTCTGCAAATCTATCCCGGAGTTGAAAATATCTGCCTGCTATTAACTCTACCATAAATCCTCATTGAATGCCTTCACCGGTAAAATCTGGCAGCTGCGTAGTCATTTGTGGGAAGATCTATAAATACTGGAATGAAACATCAACTCTCGGCACCTTCCTTTTCAACATGGCCGCCTTTAATTAAATTGCATTTGACTGTCTTTATGGCCATTTTCCTGCTATCCCGCAAGTGACAGATGGATTCTTGCATGAAAGACAAAAAGATTATATTAGCAATTTAATAAACATTAAATCAACACTTTAACATTAAAACAGATTAAAATCCTAATATTTCTTGCATGTCGGCCTCTGTTTCATCTGATACGTGTCTTGACACGTGTCGCTATCCCAGGATGCCTTCTGTTTACAGCTGGAATACACTTCTGGCCCTTTGGGCAACTTTCTCTCTCCTGTTGCGATTCTGAGACATGTCACGATTTCGTGACATGTCGCGAAATCGTGACGTCCCCAGCGCCAGGCAACTTCTTTGCTTCTCGCCAGCGAAAACACGACATGTCGCGATTTCGCGACATGTCGCGAAATCGCACTTCCTGCTAGCGACCGTACGATTTGCTCCAAGCATGTTGCGATTTTGCGACATGCTTCTGCTTTGGCTTCCTCCTGCGTTTCCTGTCGTAATTTCGTGACCTTCTTGATGCCTTGGAGCGTTTTCATCCAATCCTTCTTCCGATTTCACTTAGATTTCTCTCACTTCCTTTGCCTCCACCTGGACCTGTCGCGATTTTGCAACATTCCGTACACATGGCTTGCTTCTTCCAAAAGTTGTCGCGATTTTGGAACATGTCAGCGCGTCGCTGCAAGTTTCAACTTGAACTCCCTTCTCAACCAACATGCAGCGAATCGCTGCAAGTTTTGTAACTTAGGCTTTCTTCCATCAACAACTCGCGAAAATAGAACACGTCGCGAAATCGCGACAGTTCCCGTAGCTTCATGCGTTGACCGCATTGACCACGATTTTGCGACACATTTGCGACTTAGCCGATTTTCATTCTGCAAAACACTTCTCTCTCATGCCGCGATAATGCGACATGTCACGATTTCATGAAATGTCACGAAATCGCTCCTTTCCGTACAACTTTCTTCTCTCTCCTCTGGTCGGTAGCGATTTTGCGACGCTTTCCAAAAATGGAAATGTCGCGATATCGCAACACTTCCAAAAATGGAAAGTGTCGCAATTTCGCTACACTTTTTCGACTTAGCTGCTTTTGCAAAAATTCGTCGCGATATCACGACATTTCCAAAAATGGTAGTGTCGCGATATCGCGACACTACCAAAAATGGAAAGTTTTGGTTTTCAGTGAATTTATGCAACTGTTTTCTGGATTTTTCTCGATACTGATGTGAGATTTTCTTTGTGCATGAATGATTCTAGCATGTAGAAAGTTAAGCTTGAAATAAAAATGCTAGAAAGACTTGGAAAAAGGCACAACTTTAACAAAGAGGCAAGCAAAATTGGATTTAAACTTGAAAATTATCAAGAGGGTCCCTGCTGCAAAAATGGAATTTCAGGGCTTTCTAAGGATGGAATTCATTTTTCAGTGGGGGTGTGTTGCTTCTCAATAGGTGGGATGATTAGAAGCATCACCATAATCCCAAGGTGGGACGGTGAAGCCACCATCCCAAGGTGTGCCATATAAAGGCTCTGCCACCATTCCAGGGTGGGAGGGAAGCACCTACAACACAAAAATGACAAAAATTGCAAAATTGAGGTCATATTTTCACCCAAAGAACAAGGGAAAAGGGTCCCACAATGATCACCATTTAAGTAGGGAAAATTGGTGCACCTAATGAAGAGAAAAAATGTGTATCTATCCTATCTTGCACATGAGCATCAAATGGAAGCATGCATATGAAAATGAAGCAATACCAAGCAATAAAGAATGAAATGAAATGAGTGTCTTATTTATTAATTGGGTGGATCAAATCCAAGGTTAAATATAATTATCCTTAAGGTATCAAATGTGATACAATTGTTACAAATTTTTGGTGTCAAAATACCAAGTCTTTCAAGGAATCCAGGTGCACATCCAATGCCTTTCCGCATACCCACAATCGAGGTGAGCGGGCCAATGCCTTTGCTTCTTGTATCTTAAATATATGATGTCTAATATTCCTTACCAATGCATCTAAATAACCTACACCTACACACAAGGAATCAAAAGGAGTCAAATAGCAAGGGCGTATGGTGGAAAACATGTAATCCCCACAGGGGTAAAAGAACGCATAAATTAAAACTAAATAAAATCACCTAATAATGACTTGAAAATTTGTGGATATTTCAAAGAGGATGTTTTTATAGGATATCACCAAAAATAGATCAAAAATTGCATCCGTAGACCCCTCAATTTTGCACTTCCCACCTACAACCTGCGAAAACCAACACAAACAAATCCTAAACCTAAACATATCCAAAACTCATGAAATTTGGAAATAATACATAAATGGACATTTAATGACAACCCATATGGTTATATTTTCAAATTGAGGCCCATATCCACCTGCATAAAACATGGGTGCCCGGATGGGCCCTATAGACCTGCAAAAAATTTAAAATGCTATAACTCGATCAATTTAACTCCAAATTGAATGAAATTTAAACCACAAAATAATATTATAGTCTAGAATAATATCATAAAAAAATTAATAAAATTGTGTAAGTATTTACCCTCGTACCGAGGGGGATGGTGGTGACTGCAACTAATTGGGGGGACACCCTAGAAGGGGATACCCACCAATTACGGCCACATTTTGCTACCAATATCTTTGGGTAATGATCCTAAATACTATAGGTTTTTTTTTTAATTTGGTGAATAGATGCACCCGGATGGAAAAGTTATGCTCAAAAGGCCCTCTTGAAGTCACCCGATAACCTCCTTCGCTAAGAGGAGATTCTGAGGGCAAGAAATCTCAATAAGTTGGGGAGAAATATAGGCAGCACTTTGTTTCAAATCCTATAACTCCTCTATATTTTTTTTATGTGTACCATGTATCCATTTTATATCCCAAAGGGGCTTATGTGCAAAAAGGCATGCAAGGGCATTCATGGCAGAGGTGCCACTTGTCAAACATGAGGTATGCAATGGATGTGGAAGAGAATATCCAATTTGGGCCTCCATTAAGAAGTGTGTCATAAGGACTCAGTTCCCTCTAACCCACATGCTCCATGTGGCATGCTAAATGATAGTTTCTAGGTGCCAAATGTCCCAGATTTGACTTTTTTTGGGTCATACCTGCTCACCGTCCCACCCTAGGACAATGGCTCACCACCATCCTAGGGTGGGATAGTGGGAATATGTCACTATACCAGGGTGGAACGATGGTGAATTTTGGGCCAAAACCTCCCAAAATTGGGCCAGTAGCCTTCAAAAACCCTTCTGGAGTGGCTAGAACCACTGTGAGCCTCATGAGGGCTGCCCAAGGGGCCATATGATGCCAATTTTATCATTGTTTGTGTGTGCTTAATCAGATTAAACACATTTTAGTGTCTACAGTTTGACCCAATATGTGATGAAAGAATTTTTCTTGGTTATTATACTAAGATTCTTATAGATCCTACAACAAAAGGAAACACACTATTGTAGAAAGTATAAATGTAACAATTAATGAGAAGATAGATTCAAGAGAACTAGTTCAGAAAATTATGTATCAGAAAGATGGAAGTTGTCAAGAAGAGTTTCGTGAGGAATCAGATGAAGAGGAAGAAACACAAAGACTTCTTCCTAAGAATCCATCTAGGTATGTATAGAAATATCATACAAAAGAGCTAATCATTGGGAATCCAAATGAGAGACAGACACAAAGAAGAATAATAGCACCATCCCAATAAGCAAATGTTTCCTTATTGTGTAAAATTGAGCCAAAAGGCTTCAATGAGGCAAGTGAAGACAAGTTCTAGATAAATGCAATGGATGAGGAATTAGATCAAATAGAGAAAATCAAGACTTGGAAATTTGTTTCACAACCAAAATATAAAATGTGATTGGCACTAAATGGGTATTTAGGGACAAGTTAAATGAATATGGATAGGTAGTCAGGAATAAAACAAGGTTAGTATGCAAAGATTATACACAGGTATAAGGAATTGAATTTGATGAGACATTTGCTCCAGTTGCATGACTTGAATCTATAAAAATATTCTTAGATTTTTCAAGCTTCAAAAATTTCAAAGTATATCATATGGACCAAACAAAGATCCTAGATCTTGGTATTCAAGATTGGATAAGTACCTATAGGAATAGGATTTTAGGGAAGGAATAGTGGAAAGTAATTTATACATCAAAAATGAAGGGAACGACTTACTAATTGTGGTTGTTTATATTTATGATATCATTTTTGGAGGAAATAATGATAAGATGTGCCATAAATTTACAAAGAGCATGCAGAATGAATTTGAGATGTCTATGCTTGATGACTTGTCCTTATTTCTTGGACTTCAAATTTCACAATCAAAGAAAGGGGTGTTTCTTTCACAAACCAAGCATATAAAATAAATACTAAAGAAATTTAATTTAGAAGATTGCAAGCCAATAAGTACTCCCATGGTCATAGGATGTAAGTTAAGTAAATATGATGAATCTCTAGAGGCATATCAAAAATTATACATATCTATGATTGACAACTTACTATATGTCACAGCTACTAGACCAGATATCATGCAGGCAGTGGGATTAGTGGTAAGATTTCATAAAACACCCAAGGAGACACATGTAGTAGTAGTAAAAATGATTCTCATGTATTTAAAAGGGACTATGGATTTTGGGCTCTAGTATCCCAAAAGTGACAGTTCAAATCTCACATCCATACAAATGCATATTAGGTTGGCAGTATTGATGACATAAAAAGTACAAGTGGAGGAGCATTCTTTCTTGGATATTGTTTAGTCTCTTGGATAAGTAAGAAAAAGGTATCAGTATCCCCATATAAAATAGAGGTAGATTATATTGCAGCAGTTACTAGTTGTACACAAGTATTATGGATGAAGCTAACTCTAGAGGATTTCAATATAAAACATGATCATCCTATTTCCATATTGTGTGATAATACAAGTGCTATAAATATTTCAAAGAATCCAGTGATGCACTCTAGGACAAAGCACATTTTGACTAAGTATCATTTCCTAAGAGTAGGTAACATACAAGCAGGTTAGGTTGCAATATGTTACTACAAAGGAGAAAATTATAGATATTTTCACTAAGCCACTTCCGAAAGAGACCTTTAAGTACCTTCAAGAAAATTTGGGAGTAGTCCTACTCCCACCACAAAATTAACCACCTCAAGAGGAGGTGGAGGAGGGGCTAAGCTAAGAGTCTCATTCTTAACCTCAATCCCCAAAGGTGACCCTTTTCCATTGATGACAAAGGGGAAGATATTTGAGTTAGAGGGAGATAATTCAGTCAGGAGGAGCATTTTATCAAGGGGAGCAGAACAGGAAAAGGAAAAAATAATGGTAAAAATAAAATGGGTTACCATCAATGAAAAGGAGGATATTGTTGGAAATATGAGCAAGATTTTTTATCATTGTTATCAAGAATTAGTTTCAGTGAGCAGTACAAGACGAAGGATGTCAAGAGTCAGAGAAATATTGCTTCTAGACCTAAGAAAAATAATATTATATTATCTCTCATAATAATATTCAAGGTGATCACATAAGGTCTACAGGATAAATGAGAAGGCCCAAGGAAAATAATAATATAATATTTTGGTATAATATTAAAGGTCTAATGGTACGACCTAAAGAAATTAAATTAATTGTAATAATTCCATTATAAATGAATTTATAAATTAATTTTATTAAATTTATAGTTATTCAATTAATTATAATAATTGTATTATTAATTTAATTATAATTTAATTTAATAACCCTAAAGCTATGGTTATAAGGGCATATATAAAGCGTCGATGTCATATTCTATTTCCTTCATTGACATCAATAATTTCTAAAGCATGGCTATAAATACCCTAAGCCTAAAAGGCTTTAAACCTCATCTGCAATTTTAATAAATCTCCTAAGCAAATTGTGTGCACAATATTCATGAGCAAGAGAGGGAAGAAGTCTCCATTAATCCCATTTTTTTAGGTAGCGAAGGTAGAAAAGGTACAAGATACAAAGGCCTTGTCACCACCTAGCCAGGTGGGCTAGCGGTAATTGGAAGTACCTTGGGAACGTGAGGTTCCACACTCAATTCAAAGTAGGGTTGATTTTGGAGTGTTTTGTGCATAGAAGGTGCCAAGCCTTTTGGATTTTGGCACTTAGGTAGAAGACAAAGGGCCATGGGTGCTTTTTCCTTCCACATGAGCACTTAGCTTACATGGCTTGACAACTACAACTAAGGCACTGGAGGCGTTGAGACGTGGGATCGAATTCCATTGGGAGCACTTTGTGAGGTACTAAAATTTTTGTTATAAATTGATTTGTGCTTCTAAGGTTGTATGGTGTATTTTTGAGCTTAGGGAGATATAAGGTTGATGAAATTAAATAATTATTTTATTTAATTATTTTGTGGATTGAGTTATTTAGAGTTGAGTTATAGTGTAATAAGAGATTTATTTTTGTATGTTTTTTGTGAATGCTTATTTCAAAGAAGGACTAATAAGGTATATTTGAGTTTAATTATTTTTGTAATTGTGAAATATTTTGAGGGAGTGTTAGAGTTATATTTTTTCATCTAACCTTTGAAATTGGCAAAGAGGGAAATTTTGATTGAGATAGGTTTTGAGGTCAATTCTTCAACAAACAAAAGGTATGGGCACATCTTTCTTGTGATTGATTGTTGGATGTTGTGAATGCTAAGTTGGAGTGGAAAGGGTTGTTTGTTAAAAATTATTGAGTTTTCTTGTTAAATGTTTTTTTTGAGTGAAGGTTGATGATAAAAACCTTGTTTTATAAGCATTATTGGAAATATTGAGTGAGCCTTCATATGCCTAATTAGGGTTTACAAAATATCATGAGTATCATTGTTATATGAAGTTTTTTTGATAAGTATTGTTGAATGAGATTTCATTGAGTGTTTGATTGAGTTGAGTTGAGTAAGCTTTTGTGGAAGCTTACAATGCAAAATTGAGGTAAGTCTTAGTGAAGACTTGTTGAGCAGACTAGACAAGTTCTAGAGAGGACTTGTGGACAGATTAGTGTGAGATTTTATGGAAGCTTACAAGGCATATTTGAGATAAGTATTTGAGAAGACTTGAGAGCAGAGTTGATTGATTGATTTTTTCAAACCTTAGGTTAAGGTTTGGGGCAATTCTAGTAGAGTTGATTAGTGATTGAGTCAAGCTTTGTGTTAAGGCTTGAGGATAGATTTGAGGATAGAGTTTGGTGTAAATTTGAGAACTTGTTTATGCCAGACTAGAGATAGAGATTGAAAAAACTTATGCTAGACCTAAGGACTATATTTAGTACATATTTGAGAACAAATATTGAGCAAAATTATGCTAGATCAAAGGAATGTGTTTACTAAAGATTTGAAAATAGATATTGAGCATATTTATGCTAGACCGAAGGATTGTGTTTAGTGCAAATAAAATACATAGCTAAGAACAAGCTTTGGAGATGACAAAGTATAGAGGATGACGATATCTAGTGGATAGATGTCCATTAGATAGGGTAGTGAAGACATGTCTTCTGAGTGAGAGCAGGAGTATTCAGTAGATAGAGATCCATAAGTCAGTGCAATGGAGGTAGTAGTTCTTCTAGAAGATCACCAACCAGAGTAGAGGGGATTGGTGTCTCCTGTGGATAGATATCCATAAATTTGATTAGGGGATTGGTGTATCCTTTGGATAGAGGTCCATAAATGTTGTAATAGGGAAAGTATTTCCAAGATAATTTATTTAATAAAAGTTTATAAGGAATATATTCTCCGTGGAGTAGCCCACATTGTGTGAACCACATTAAATTATGTCTCGCATTTGTGTGATACTTTGTGTGATGTTTACTGCTTTAATACTGCTGATATTATCATATGGGTTGAAAAACAAAAAGTTGTATATTATACTATTCACCCCACTCTCAGTATAAGCACATGTTCTTTAATTGGTATCATATCCAAGTTTATCCATGAAAAGACTAACAACTTGGAGGAAGATCCATCAAATATACACATGATTTCAGATAGTGAAGAAGAGACCATGTTTGACATAAAATAGGAGTTCTTTACTACTCTTAAGAACCTTGAAAATATTAGAAATAAAACTCAAGTTTTAAGGATCAAATTTAAGAAAATGAAGTAGCAAGGATAGAACTTCTATACAGTCTCACAGAACTCAAGATAAAGGTAAGAGAGGGAAATAAAATTAAACAGGATATGATAGAACTATTAAGAGCAAGAGAAACAAAATGTGAAATATTGGAAGAAATAATTATTTATCTAAGAAATGAAGTTGAAAAGACCAAGGTACTACCAGTTATAAATCTTGGGAAATAGAAAGAGGAGTCAAGTCTTCAAAAAATAAAAACTTCAAACAAAGATAAGCAAATGACATATACTCCAGAAATAAAAGACATCAAAAAGGAAGAAATAAAAGAAGAACCATGGACGAGAATTAATCACATGAGGAGAAGCACTCAACTACAATCTCAAAGGCATCCAAATAGGTTACACGATTTCTTCCATGGCTATTACTTTTCTTGTAACAAATATGGTCATAGAGTTTTATATTGCATTGGTTATGTGAAAAATGATGTCAATAGAAATTTCAACTCTTTTGCACCTGTTATGAATAATGATATCATATGTTACAAATGCAATAATTTTGGGCACAAGGCTAGATGGTGCAAAATGGTACTTTCCAAGTCTAGTAAAAATAATACAACTTCAAAAACTAGGAAAAAGAAAAAGAGAAATGAAAAAGCTAGATCAATGTTAGTTCAAACAACTCTTCATACTCATGATAAATAAGAACAATGGTTTATTGATAGTGGTTGCTCTAGACACATGACATGATACAATAACAAATTTATTGTACTCAAAGAAACTAATACAAGATCAGTAAGTTTTGGTGATAATGAATAAATCAAAATTGGTGGAAGAGCAACTCTAATTTTAGATAATGGGAAAATAAGAATAAAAAATGTACTATATGTCAAAGTGTTAAGACATAATCTACTAAGTGTAAGCCAACTTTGTGATCAAGATCATATGGTTACATTTCACCCATATATGTGAGATAAGAAAGTTGGAAACTATAAAAGTCATTGCAAATGCAATTAGAACTCCAAACAACCTTTATATGCTTAGTGATATCAAAGGGAAAAAGTGTTTTCTATCACAAGAATATGAGAGTTGGTTTTGGTATAGAAGAATGTGTCATTTGAATTTTGATAATATAGTCAACATAAGTAATAAACATGCTGTCAGAGACCTACCCAAGCTAAAAGGGCCACAAAACATAATTTGTGTACCTTGTCAACATAGAAAGCAAACTAGAACAAGTTTCAAATCAAAGGGATATATGTCATCAGAACCATTAAAACTAATACATACTGATCTATGTGGTCCTACCAGAACACAAAGCATTCAAGGTGAAATTTACTCCATATTATTTATAGATGATTACTCCAGAATGAATTGGGAAGCCTTCCTAAAAGATAAGTTGGAAGATTTTGATAAATTTAAGGCATTTAAGGAATGAGTCAAAAATAAAACTAGCAAAAGGATTAAGCATTTAAGATATGAAAAATGAGGAGAGTTTACCTCAAATGAATTTATGTATTTCTGTGAAAAACATGGAATCAAGATAGAATACTCAGCTGCAAGAACTCCTCAACAAAATGCAGTAGTTGAAAGGAAAAAAAGTACAATTGAGAATATGGCTAGAGCTATGTTAAATGAATTCAATATTTCAGATGAATTTTTGAGGGAAGCAGTCAACACACGAGTATATATAATCACTAGGGCTCAAATGAGGATAAACCATCACAAGAATCCATATGAGCTTTGGAAAGGAAGATTGGCCACTATAAAACACTTCAAGGTTTTTGAAATTAAGTGTTACATAATACGGGAAGAGCAAAACTTGGGAAAGCTTGACCCAAGATGTGATAAGGGAATTTTTATTGGTTATTCTACTAAGATTAAAGCTTATAGATCCTACAACAAAAGGAAACACACTATTGTAGAAAGTATAAATGTAACAATTTATGAGAAGATAGATTAAATATAACCAGTTCAGCAAATTGTGTATGAGGAAGATGGAAGTTTTCAAGAAGAGTTTCATGGGGAATCAGACAAAGAGGAGGAAGAAACACAATGACTTCTTCCTAATACTCCATCCAGTTATGTATAGAATATCATCCAAAAAAAACTAATCATTAGGAATCTAGATGAGATATAGACAAGGATAAGAAGAATAGCACCATCCCAACAAGCAAATTTTTTCTTGTTGTCTAAAATTGAGCCAAAAGACTTCAATGAGGCAAGTGAATATAGGTACTAGATTAAGGAAATGGATGAGGAATTGGATCAAATAGAGAAAAGCAATACTTGGAAATTTGTTTCACAACCAAAAGATAAAAATGTTATTGGCACTAAATTGGTATTCAGGAATAAGTTAAATGATGATGGACAGGTAGTCAGGAATAAAACAAGTTTAGTGTGCAAAGATTATACACAAGTAGAAGGAATTGACTTTGATGAGACATTTAATCCAATTACATAACTTGAAGCTATCAAAATATTCTTAGCTTTTTCAAGCTTCAAAAACTTCAAGATATATCAGATGGATGTCAAATAAACTTTTCTAAATGGTGTTCTAGAATAAGAGTTTTACATTGAGTAGTCAGAAGGTTTCAATTTGACTGATAAACTATAATATATATGCAGATTGAAGAAAACACTTTATGGACTAAAGCAAGCTCCTAGATCTTGGTATTAAATATTGGATAAGTATCTATAGGAATAAGGTTTCAAGAAAGGAATAGTGCACAGTAACTTATACATCAAAAATGAAGGAAGCAACTTACTAATTGTGGTTGTTTATGTTAATGATATCATTTTTGAAGGAAATAATGATAAGATGTGCCAAAAATTTACAAATAGCATGTAGAATGAATTTTAGATGTCTATGCTTGATGAGTTGTCCTTATTTCTTGGACTTCAAATTTCATAATCAAAGAAAGGGGTGTTTCTTTCACAAACCAAGTATATAAAATAAATACTAAAGAAATTTAATTTAGAATATTGCAAGCCAATAAGTATTACCATGGTCATAGAATGTAAGTTAAGTAAGTATTATGAATCTCGAGAGGTAAATAAAAAATTATACAAATCTATGATTGACAGCTTCCTATATGTCATAGCTACTAGACCAGATATCATGCAGGCAGTGGGATTAGTGGTAAGATTTCAGGCAATCCCCAAGGAGACACATGTAGTAGTAGTAAAAAGGATTCTCGTGTATTTAAAAGGAACTATGGATTTTGGGCTCTGGTATCCCAAAAGTGATAGTTCGACTCTCATAGCTATATAGATGTAGATTGGGTTGGCAGTATTGATGACATAAAAAGTACAAGTGGTGGAGCATTCTTTCTTGGATATTGTTTAGTCTCTTGGCTAAGTAAGAAAAAGGTATTAGTATCCCCATATACAATAGAGGTAGAGTATATTGTAGTAGTTGGTAGTTGTACACAGGTATTATGGATGAAATGAACTCTAGAGGATTTCAAGATAAAACATGATCATCCTATTTCCATATTGTGTGATAATACAAGTGCTATAAATATTTCAACGAATCCAGTGATGCACTCTAATATAAAGCACATTTTAATTAAGTATCATTTTTGTGATAACAGGTGACAAAAAAGTAGGTTAGGTTGGAATATGTTACTACGAAGGAGCATATTATAGATATTTTCACTAAGCCACTTCCAAAAGAGACCTTTGAGTACCTTTAAGAAAATTTGGTAGTAGTCCTACTCCCACCCCAAAACTAACCACCTCAAGAGGAGGTGGATGAGGGGCTAAGCTAAGAGTCTCATTCTTAGCCTTGAGCCCCAAAGGTAACCCTTTTTCATTGATGAAAAAGGTCAAGAGATTTGAGTTAGGGGGAGAGAATTCAGTCAGAAGGAATATTTTCTTAGGGAGAGCAGAACAGGAAAAGGAAAAAATAATGGTAAAAGGAAAATGGGTTACCATCAATGAAAAGGGGGAGATTGTTGGAAATATGAGCACGATTTTTTATCATTGTTATCAAGAATTAGTTTCAATGCGCAATGCAAGACGAAGGATATCAAGATTCAGAGAAATATTGCTTCTAGAGCTAAGGAAAATAATATTATAATATCTCTCATTATAATATTCAAGGTGATCATATAAGGTCTATAGGAGAAATTAGAATGCCCAAGGAAAATAATATTATAATATTTTATTATAATATTAAAGGTCTAATGGTAATACCTAAAGAAATTAAATTAATTGTAATAATTCCATTATAAATGAATTTATAAATTAATTTGATTAACTTTATAGTTATTAAATTAATTATAATAATTTTATTATTAATCAAATTATAATTTAATTTAATAACCCTAAAGCTATGGTTATAAGGGCATATATAAAGCTTCAACGTCATATTCTATCTCCTTCATAGACATCAAAAATTTCTAAAGCATGGGTATAAATACCCTAAGCCTAAAAGGCTTTAAACCTCATTTGCAATTTTAATAAATCTCCTAAGCAAATTGTGTGCACAATATTCGTGAGCAAGAGAGGGAAGAAGTCTCCATTGACCCTATTTTGGCAGGTAGCGAAGGTAGAAAAGGCATAAGATATGAAGGCCTTGTCACCACCTAGCCAGGTGGGCTAGCAGTAATTGGAAGTACTTTGGGAACGAGAGGTTTCACCGTAGAAGGGTTGGTTTTGGAGTGTTTAATGCACCGAAGATGCCAAGCCTTTTGGATTTTTGTGCCTAGGTAGAAGAAAAAGGGTCATGGGTTCTTTTGCCTTCCATTTGAGCACTTAGCTCATGTGTCTTGGCAACTACAACTAAGGCACTAGAGGCATTGTGACGTGGGATCGAATCCCATCGGAAGCACTTTGTGAGGTACTAAATTTTTTGTTATAAATTGATTTGTGCTTCTAAGGTTGTATGGTGTATTTTTGAGCTTAGGGAGATATAAGGTTGATGAAATTAAATAATTATTTTATTTTATTATTTGGTGGATTGAGTTATTTAGAGTTGAGTTATAAAGTGTAATAAGAGATTTATTTTTGTATGTTTTTGGTGAATGCTTATTTCAAAGAAGGATTAATAAGGTTTATTTGAGTTTAATTTTTTTTGTAATTGTGAAATATTTTTAGGGAGTGTTAGAGTTATATTTTGTCATCTAACCTTTGAAATTGGCAAAGAGGGAAATTATGATTGAGATAGGTTTTGAGGTCAAATATTCAACAAACAAAAGGTATGGGCACATATTTCTTGTGATTGATTGTTGGATGTTGTGAATGCTAAGTTGGAGTGAAAAGGGTTGTTTGATAAACATTATTGAGTTTGCTTGTTAAAGGTTTTTCTGAGTGAAAGTTGATGATAAAAACCTTGTTTGATAAGCATTGTTGGAAATATTGAGTGAGCCTTCATATGCATAATTAGGGTTTATGAAATATCATGAGTATCATAGTTATGTGAAATTTTTTTGATAAGCATTATCGAATGAGATTTCATTGAGTGTTTGATTGAGTTGAATTGATTAATCTTTTGTGGAAGCTTACAATGCAAAATTGAGGTAAGTCTTAGTGAAGAATTGTTGAGCAGATAGGACAAGTTCTAGAGAGGACTTGTGGATATATTAGTGTGAGATTTTGTGGAAGCTTACAAGGCATATTCGAGACAAGTATTTGAGAAGACTTGAGAGCAAAGTTATTAATTTATTTGTTCAAACCTTGGGTTAAGTTTTGCGACAGATCTAGCAGAGTTGATTTGTGATTGAGTCAATCTTTGTGTTAAGGCTTGAGTATATATTTAAGGACATAGTTTGGTGCAATTTTAAGGATAGGTTTTTGACAGACCAGAGATAGAGATTGAGAAAATTTATGCTAAACCAAATGACTATGTTTAGTGCAAATTTGAGGATAGAGATTGAGTAGATTTGTGCTAGATCATAGGACTATTTTTAGTACATATTTGAGGATAGATATTGAGCAAATTTGTGCTAGACCAAAGGATTGTGTTTAGTTTAGATCATATATAGATCTGAGACCAATATTTGGAGGTGATAGAGTATAGAGGATGATAGTTTCCAGTGGATAGAGTTTCATTAGTCAGGCTAGTAAAGATAGGTCTTCTAAATGAGGGTAGGATTCTTCAGTGAATAGAGATCCATAATCCAATGTAGTGGAGGTAGCAGTTCTTCTAGAATATCACTAGCTAGAGTAGAGGGTATTTGTGTCTCCTATGGATAGAGATCCACAAATTTTATTAGGGGATCGATATCTCCTTTGGACAAAGGTCCATAAACATTGTAATAGGAAAAGGATTCCCAAGAGAATTTATTTAAGAAAAGTTTATAAGAAATAATTTCTCCGTGGAGTAGCCCACATTGGGTGAACCACGTTAAATCATGTCTCTCATGTGTGTGATTCTTTGTGTAATGTTTACTACTTTAATATTATTGATATTATCATATGTATTGAAAAGAAAAATGTTTTATATTATACTATTCACCCCCCTCTTAGTATAAGTACATGTTCTTCATTTGGATAGTAATACTTTGGAAGGTAAGTGGTTGTTTCTTGAGATGGTCTATCTCTACTTTCAACTACTCCACTTTATGCTATAGTTGGTCTACTTATGTAGCCTTGGTTTTTAGACCCATCAATTCCTTTTCTACTACCTCTACTACTTTCACCTGAGAAGCCACATGGGAATTCATCATGTTGATAGGATTCACTATAGCCATAATAATTCCTCTATCTAAGTCAATTCATGTCTCCTTAAGACTTGATGGTAGAGGGATCACAATGGTGGTAGTGGATACATCGCATGTGCCATGTTCTACACTTTTATTAATCCTACTTATTCCTTTGCTAGGGACTCTTTGTTCTTCCATGTACTGTATTTGTTTCTCATCCTCGATAGTAAATTGAATCACCTCCTTCACCCTAGCTAGTGTGAAGTTCTATACATTCGAAGCTAAGGTGTTAGTCTTAGCCTTCTTTTTGGTAGGAAACTGATGTGGTATTTCTATGAGGATTCCATACTCTCAGAGTATATTTGAAAATACTCATACTTATTGTATATTCATGAGTGCTTTAGAGGGGATTGGGTGCTCCTTTTTATTGATGACTAGGATGGTGGAGACCATAAAATATTAGCCAACCACCAAGTCAATTTGGCTTGATGGTGACATCAATGCTTGGGCCAATACTATATCTATATTTTAAGCTTGTTGTGGAAGGTGAGCTACTATCTGCTTTCCTCTTGATGTCACCATGGAATAACTAGAAGATGCTATGGTCGCTAATAGTTTCCTGACAACATCAGATAACCTTCTTTGCTTTTGAGGGTTCATACATGAAATTGTCATTGCCACCCCAAATAACTTTGAATTTTTATTGATGATATGAAGGGTGGGATCTTAGAAGTCCTTAGGCAATGCAACGGGGACCATGGGAACCACTTTTTTTACCTAAAATTTTGTGTGCATCCTTATACTAGCAAGATAATTATCCATCACTTCTATCTTATTGTGGGGCTTGTCTTGCATCTACCAAACTAGATCTAGTGAAATATCTTACCTAAGGGCCTTCTGTATTTCATATTCAAAATCATATACCCTATGCTTGACCTATAATCTAGGTAGTTTTCATGTAACAGTCTATTCATGGAATCCAAAAGGATCATAGAGCCTCTAGGTGATTTCTAGGAAATAATATGTGTCTATATTTCAAATGGTACAGATCAAGCTAAAATAGCCCATGTATATGTAGGAACCCATTATAAAAGGGATTTACAACCAGGGGACCCTCCCTTATTCCTTATGAACCTGACTTCCACTTCTTCTATGATTTGCCTGGTTATCTCCAATATGGCTATGAAAGTAGGGTAATGCTTTGGTAGGGTCTTTAGGGGTAGCTTTGACCTGTATAGCCTGATATACATATACTCTTACATTAAGAAGAAATCCCCTACCTTGGCCTTGTATAGAAATAACTTTATACCGACCTCGACCTTGTCAAGTTTTTCTCCACATAGCCAAGCATGGATAATTGGGAGGACTTTCTAAAAAAAAATAGCATAGCTAGAGTAGCCCTCCTGGATGCAAAGTAACTAGTCTTGGACAGTAGCAACACCAACTTCTCCTACTTTGTTGACCAAAGACTATTCCATTTGGCCCAAAACTAGGTGAATTAAGGGTGAATAATACAAGAAAGGGGGAAATTGTTCCTCTTTGACTAGAATGACCTATTATAATATTTTTAGCTCTTTTTTATGTTATCACTGATTGTATCCTCTCACCTATACATGGGTGTCCACTCCCTCTTATTACATTGGATAAATCAAGAACATAACCTCCTTAGTGATTTGGTCTAAATATTTCATCCCTAGCACTATATTGATCATATCTACATAGTCTTGGACCCAAGGATGGAGTATGGACTTACAAATAGGAAAATTGGAGGTTATGAACTTATTTCACTTCATAAGTCTATGGAGAAAAGAGGTATCAAGAATATAATTATATTGGAGGGCTAGTACCTAAAAATCTAGTAGCTGAGTGGGGGTGGTGAGCCTGAAAACTTTTTTGATTATGTCTGCTATGAGTCTCAATGTGACCTGGTTTGCTTGGTCCCTAATTATTCTATTTTTAGGGTCATATGCCACCACCAACCATACTAGGAGATTTTATGAATGGTAGATAATAGGGTAGACCAATTTACCTAGGTTGGTAGTCCACTTATTGTAGATAGGGCTCAGTTCATCCTTATCTCTTTTTTCCCTCATAAATAATCCCTTGAACAGAGTCTGGTGGCATTGGTTATCTTCATCTATCAATTCAAAGTTGTATATAGTGATTTTATCTAGCTTTAACTATTGGTCAAGCATAATCTCCTTATTCAGAATTGACTGAACTACCAACGCCTTTGGGTCGTTAGCCCTCCCTATATATTTTTTGACTAGTGAGGTCCTTGTTATCCTCCTGATATATGCTTTGACATCCACCACCTCGGCTAACACAACACTTATAGAAGCTATTTGTATTAATAAATCATCAGTTAAAAATAATTTATTCTATTATAGCTCCTTCTCTGACTACTACTAGTTCATACTTACTTTTGTAATTACTATTTACTATAATATCTACATACATCAACTTTAAATACCTTTCTTGATGTCACGGGTGGGATGTCAACACCTTTCTTCTTATATAACTAGATTAGTGGCTACTAGGTGGCTCATTGATTTCTTATTGGATGAGAGATTCTAGCTTGTCATGCCACGAGGGCTGGGTGTATGAACCAATTCTTCATCCACATGGAAGGAAAGTTGTTTCAATCTACTTGGTTAGATATCTACACTAAAAATCTATATCATCCACATGTCTCCTCATTATTGACCTGGGTGTAGTATGTTCTAATTAATTGAGGCCTTTGTGCATGTTGAAAGCATGAGATGCATGAATCCAATAAGAGGCACATAAAATCTATGCATCTTTAAGACCTTTAAATTCTTGGGAAAGGAGGGTGCACAAAAAAAAGGGGTGTACGAGCTTCACACACACTTTAAACCTTGGTCCACCCAAAATAAGGGGAGCACATGACCAAAATGTGGGGTTTGTGAGTTTCACATACCCTTTAGGACTTCATGCATTCCAAAAATAAAATAGAGTGCACGACCAAAACAAGGGGTGCACGAGATTCGTACACTCTTTAGGACTTCATGCGCTCCAAAGGAAAGGAAGTTCATGATCAAAACAAGGGGTGCACAAGCTTTGCGTACCCTTTAGGACTTCATGCACTCTAAATAAAAAGGAGCACACAATAAAAAAAAAGGGTGTGCAAGCTTCGTGCACCCTTCAGGACTTTGTTCACTCTAAATAATGGAGCATGTGGGCTCTGCAAGCCCTTTAAAATTTTGTGCACCTAACAAAACATTATGCACTTTTAAGAACAAAAAGGGCATAGACTTAGTGGAAAAAAATTTGAAACTCATAGTTATGAAAGTTGGGTTGCTTGCAAAGCCAACACTACCAAAAACATACCTACTGATCTATAGACATGGTGAGTTTGATATGTCATTTACATAGTGAACACTTCCAAATATCCATATCCACTTATAACTATCAATAATTGTGCCAATTGAGAGGTTGTAGTGTAGTATACCAAGACAAGGATCTAATGCTAGCAATAGGGATAAAGGTATAATTAAGATTGCCATAAAAAGTTTGATGTCAAAACCCCTAATTGTTTTGTGGAAAACATGGGTAACAAAAGAAACATAGATAATGGATCTTCCTCAAACTCCACCATAGGAAAAAAATAAACAAACTATAAAGGTCGACGAAAGGGAGGAAGAACCTTAAACTATAAAAAATATCTTAAAAATTGCTCCTAATGAACTAAGATTATGTGGATGACACCATCAAAAACAACCCACATTTGATAGTTTATAAATACAAAATTTTAAACCAAACATCTTATATACCTTAATGTTTCATATAAAATAATTTCATCACATAAATTAAAACAATATTTTTTTAAGAAGAAATCCACAAATTTCATAAAAGGTAAAATATTTAAATTCTTGCAAAGTTATAATAAAATAATATGAAAATCTTAGATATTCCAAAAATTTACTATCACTAAATCTCATATACTTTTTATATCTTACATAAATTCTACCTCCTACATATATTCATACATATGGAATAAATAACTCAAAAGTTTTACTGAGACTTGTTTGTGTTTAGCTTTTATGAAGCTTTGCTGCTTTTCTAATCATTGAATCGTTTTAGGTTGATCTTTTAACCACTCCCTTCCTTGTTTTTGTAAAGTTGACTAATCCACTTTTGTAAAAAGGTTTGGGATACCTTACAAAACCCCTTATCCATCCTATCAAAAAAAAACTCACAAGTTTTACATCATAGCTTTTTACAACCTCAATAATGTACATATTTATCTAAAAACTATCTACACATTAAAATCATAAATAATATTCGATATATATAATATGCATTTAAACTAAACTTATATATATAAATAAATTAGAATTTGATATCATATGCCACTCCAAAATATTCACTAACATTAAAGCTAAAAATTTACATAATAAGTATTCAAGACAATTTCTTTATCTCAATTATAAAATTAGAAGAATATTTTTTCTTATTTACAATAAAAATAATAAATATATATTTATTTATCAAGTACTAAAACTACTATGAGGGCACATATCTAACAACTTCCAAGAGGTGTTACATTTCAACAATTTGAACTAAAAAAAGAAGTGATTAATATATGGTTATTCCGTATTGTTAGATTTATATGTTATATTTCAAAAAATTTGATTTTAAAAATTTAACTTAATCTATAATTTTATTAGATAAAATTGAAGTTTAAACCTTTATTCAAAATTCTAAAATCTAGCACTTGATAAAATTAGTGATGTGTTGGCGTTATCTAATTCTTATAGGGTTCTTATGTTTGATTAGATCTCCTTTCGTCGTCCTCAGAAATGTAGGTTATCCTTCTTCCGTCGATTGCTTTGGCCAACTTTGTAAGATCTATAGCCTTCCAGTCGCCATGTCATGAGATCTGTTTCTTTTCCTTTCTATCTCAAAAAAAATCTTCAAAAAAATTCTTTAATAAGAACGTGCATGTAAAGGGAAACATTATCTGTTGGACTTGTTCTGCGATTATTTAGGTTTCTGAAGTTCTTGATTACATTTTACAAATAATGAATGAGAATTGGTTAGTATGGACCCAACGTGTTAGTCTTGATGGGACAATCTTTTCTGGCAGTTTCCCAACTTCCCCGCCACATTACACATTCGCAAATACACGGCTCTTGTTTTCAACTGCCCCCCAGTGCCCACTATCCATTTTCTCCATATTATTGCAGACAGGAATTCAAACCTGACTAGCCATAGCCACGAATTTTCATTCTTCATTCTTCCAAAATGGTTGCCAATCTGGAAATAATAATGTAAGAATGCCTGTGTTACTTTTTAGACAGTTAATCCTACGATTCTTCTCGGCATGTCCCCAACTTCCCCGCCACATCACACATCCGCATATCCACAGCTGTTGTTTCCAACTGTCCCCCACTATTCATTTTCTCCCCATTATTGCAGACAGGAATTCAAACCTGACTAGGCATAGCCACAAATTTTCATTTCTTTCTCCCAAAATAGTTGACAACCTGGAAACAATAATGTAAGAATGCGTGTGTTACTTCTTAGACAGTTCTTTCATTCTACGGTGTTTCCCTGTATGTCCCCAACTTCTGGTTTTTTAATGACACACACGTACATAAGGATCTTTGAGATCGAAAGGGACTTCACGATGAACAACCCCACTTTAGATTTAGTTTTGACCGTCCTTATCAGCATAAACATTGTCTTTTCTGATATTCTTTCGCAATACACTGAATAAATTAGAATAGGTGGAGGCTACTGAAGCTTCTCAGCTGCTGCTCCTGCTAATATAAAATGGCTTCTCGTTGCGTTTTCATGGGCATTTGATTGTTGTCAAGGATTACTGTAATGAGATAAATGCAATAGAAAGTGATCCGATGGCAGAGTAGACTTTATTAATCTTTTTTTTGCAAGCTGGTTAGTTTGGTAGAACAGCATGAATTATGTGACGAGTGCAGAGCGGTGATATGACGTATCGTGTGAGAAAACAACATTCCGAGTTTGATTATTAAACACTGTCTTGCTGTAGCGCACGAGCTGAAGGAAGTTCACTAACACGCTCCGTAAAATATGGAACCATAGACCTCAGCAGCACATTAGCTAAAATGCGTCCCCACTAGTTTTTCATTGTTGTCTAACAATGGGGAAGACGCTTAGGTATTCTCATCGTTAAATACAAACTCAAACGACAAAGTGGGAGACAACCAAATCTGTTTCACGGCCTTGAACCCGGGCTGCCCTTATGTTTGAGTCTAAAAGTGATTGAATATATAGTATTTTAAAAAATAATATATAGTATTTTAAAAAAATATTACAAGAGTATTAGAAATGAATAAGTTTAATTTTTAACAGTTAATGTTTGTAGGTGGGTTGTTTTGTTCATTCTCTTGATGGTTCGAATCTGTTCTGTCTTTGTTTAACTAATTAAGGTTCAATAAAAAAATCATGTTTCATGTTAAGTAAAAAAAAAATTATTTTTATATATAGGAGAGTTGGTTACATTCACATTATTTTTAGTATTTGTAAAGTATAGGGTTCAAACCTGCTTCGTTGAGATTGGTAATAGTTCGTCTCACACACACTCAAAAAATTCAGATCAAACTACTACCTTTGTAATAACTTTGCCCTTAAAATTTGAACCTAGATCTCTTCTTAATAAATGCTTGACCAAATAAATAAATATCAATTCACTAACTCTTAAGACCACATTAAACAAAAGATGTTACCATTACTTATGAAAAAAATTACTTAAATGTTCATTAATTAAAAAAATTAAAGGTGATATAATATATTTAATATTATTTTTAAAAATAATTTAATATTAATTTTAAGTTAATAATGAACTAAAACTTTTCCTCCAAGTAGAAATTTTACGGCTAATTATTTTCGGGCTCCTCGGCTCATGTGATGTAATTTTTTATTATTATTTAATTTTAATTTTAAATTATTTTTTAAGTTTATTTATAATTTGTTTAAGTTTTTTTTTTAACTAAATTATTAATAAGAATGAATTATTTGGAGTTGTTGGTCATATTAATATAGTCTTTCACAATCCAAGTTAATGGTTGCCTAAAAAGGATAAAGCTTCAACCAAACATCAGATCAAAAACTTGCATAATTTCTTTTATTGGATAACCATCTAATATATTTGTAAACTATTTGACATGCAGTTTCATGTTGAAGATCCTTTAGGTAGGCTTCTTTTCCGAAACAATTACATTGCATGAAAAGAGCTTATGTATTTAAAGTAAAATAATTTTAATTATTTTCTTCATCTTTAAATAATCTTCACCCAGACATTTTTTTTTCAGGAGAATGTTTACAAATTACATCAACAACCACCTTCAAAGGGTTTGAACACAAAACCACTTATAAAACAACCACCATCTTTAACCACTAAAACAAATACCTATCGACTTCACCCAGACTTACCTTCAAGAGAGCCTATGTATTTAAAATAAAACTTGTGTATGCAACGAGGTTCTTTTCCCTTAGTGGAAGCAATCTATTAAAACATAGCATAAAACATACATAGTATAACTCAGCCATGGCGAAAACCAAAACACTTGCATTCATTAATAACAAGGTTACAACGCAAAGTCATGAACAACCATCATCCAACATTAACCAACCCGTACAACGTATTCCAGCCGGCTATATAACATAGTGGCCTAGGTGGCCACTCTACAATGGCCCGTGCCTGACAATGTCTAGGTTTTACAACGGTCACACGAAGTGACTTTATTAACAGAAAGGTTGGGTATTTTTATTTTGTAATATTTTTTTATAAAATTAAAAATTAAGTTTAATAATATTATATGGACGACGAGTTTTAAATTTAAAAAAAACGAATATGCTAATTGTTATATTATTCTTCGAAACATTTAAAATAAATACATTATTAATTTAAAATAAAAATTAAATAATGATAAAAAATCACACCACATGAGCCGAGGAGCCGGGAAATAATTAGCCGTAAAATATCTATCGAATATGTACACTCTGATGGAAAAGTTTTAGTTCATTATTAACTTAAAATTAAGATTATATTATTTTTTAAAATAATATTAAATATACGTTTATATTTTTAAATTTTTTAATTAAGTAATGTTAACATCTTTTGTTTAATGTGGTCTTAAGGGTTAGTGGATTGATAATTATTTATTTGGCATAACATTTACCAAAGAGATCTAGGTTGGGCATGCTTATTATAAAGGTAGTGGTTTGATCTAAATTCTCTCAACAAATGGCCCCTTATCAACAACAAGATGGTTTAGGAGCATGGGGGCAACCCATGTAATTTGAACCCTATACTTTACAAATACTAAAAATAGTGTAAATGTAACAACTCTTCTATGTATAAAAATAAAAACCTTTTTATCTAATGTGAAACATGATTTTTGACTAAACTTTAATTTGTTAAAGAAAGACAAAAACAGATTTGAACCATCAAAAAAATAACAAGACTACCACCCCTACAAATACAATCCACCTACAAACATAACTGTTATCAATATTTATTTCGTAATATGTTTTTTAAAATACTATACATTCAATCACTTTTAGACTCAAACATAAGGGCAGCCCGGGTTCAAGGCCGTGGAACAGATTCGGTTGCCTCCCACTTTGTCGTTTGAGTTTGTATTTAACGATGGGAATACCTAAGCCTCTTCCCCATTGTTAGACAACAA
Source organism: Wollemia nobilis (assembly GCA_028583015.1). Lineage (NCBI taxonomy): Eukaryota > Viridiplantae > Streptophyta > Pinopsida > Araucariales > Araucariaceae > Wollemia > Wollemia nobilis. Next base: position 399,024 of record JAQPPZ010002360.1, read on the forward strand.
TGAAAAACTAGTGGGGACGCATTTTAGCGGAGAGAATATATTGTGCTGCTGAGGTCTATGTTTCGATATTTTACGGAGCGTGTTAGTCAACTTCCCTCAACTCGTGCGCTACAGCAAGACAGCGTTTAATAATCAAACTCGGAATGTTGTTTTCTCACACGACACGTCATATCACCGCTCTGCGCTCTTCATGTTGTTCTACCAAACTAACCAGCTTGCAAAAAGAAGATTAATAAAGTCTACTCTGCCATCGGATCGCTTTCTATTGCATTTATCTCATTACAGTAATCCTTGACAACAATCAAATGCCCATGAAAACGCATTGAGGGGCCATTTTATTAGCAGGACCAACAGCTGAGAAGCTTCAGTAGCCTCCACCTATTCTATTTTATTCAGTGCATTGCGAAAGAATATCAGCAGAGACAATGTTTATGCTGATAAGGACGGTCAAAACTAAATCTAAAGTGGGGTCGTTCATAGTGATTGGTGAAGTCCCTTTCGATCTCAAAGATGCTTATGTACGTGCGTGTCATTAGAAAACCACAAGTTGGGGACACGCAGAGAAACACCGTAGAATGAAAGAACTGTCTAAGTAACACACGAAATCTTACATTATTGTTTCCAGGTTGTCAACTATTTTGGGAGAAAGAAATGAAAATTTGTGGCTATGCCTAGTCAGGTTTGAATTCCTGTCTGCAATAATGGGGGAGAAAATGAATAGTGGGCGACAGTTGGAAACAACAGCTGTGGATATGCGGATGTGTGATGTGGCGGGGAAGTTGCGGTCATGCAGAGAAGAATCGTAGGATGAACTGTCTGAAAAATAACACACGCATTCTTACATTATTGTTTCCAGATTGGCAACTATTTTGGAAGAAAGAAGAATGAAAATTTGTGGCTATGCCTAGTCAGGTTTAAATTCTTGTCTGCAATAATATGGAGAAAATGGATAGTGGGCACTGGGGGCCAGTTGAAAACAAGAGCCCTGTATACGCGGATGTGTAATGTGGCGGGGGAGTTGGGAAACGGCCAGAAAAGATTGTCCCATCAGGTCTAACACGTTGGGTCTATACCAACCAATTCGCATTCATTATTTGTAAAATGTGATCAATAGCTTCAGAAACCTAAATAATGGCAGAACAAGTCCAACGGATAATGTTTCCCTTTACATGCACGTTCTTATTAAAGAATTGTTTAGATAGAAAGGAAAAGAAAATCTTTCAAATATGTTTCATTTATGATTTAAATATTTTACCTTTTGAGATAGAAAGGAAAAGAAAATCTTTTAAATTGCAGAACAAGTCCAAGGATTTAGAAAATCCTGTTTTAATTTATTTGATGACTTCTTTTATATAAAACATTAAGGTATATAAGATGTTTCATTTAAAATTTTGTATTTATAACCTATCAAATAGGTTTTTTTTAATAGTGTCATCCACAAAGACAAAAATTTTAGTTTCAGGATCTTTTTGCCTTTCATTGACCTTTATGGTTTTTGTTTCCCTATGGTGGAGTTTGAGGAAGATTTATTGTCTATGTTTCTTTTGTTATCCATGTTTTCCACATGGCAATTTTAATTATATCTTTGTTCTTATTGTTAGCATTAGATCTTTGTCTTGGTATACTACACTACAACCTCTCAACTGGCACAATCCTTCGTAGTTACAAGCGGCTATGGACATGTGGAAGTGTTCACTATGTAAATGACATATCAAACTCGCAATGTCTATAGATCATGTTTTTGATAGGCAAAATAAATATCTTTTAGATCTAGTTTATGTCATTATGTAGGTAGAAGTATCATAACATTAATTTTGAGTTGGAAAATAGTGAATATTGAACCAATGGTGTTGATATTCACTTGAGGTCACAATCAACCTTGTATAATATTCATTCTTATATTAATTTATAAGAACCTTGTATAATATGCATTCTTATATTAATTTATAAGACCGTGAGCACCTTTTGTAATAAATTTATTGTAATATTTAATTATTAAGGATTATACTTAATTTTATTTTAATAAATTATATGTGGCTTCTATTAGAGGAGGCTCTCATCAAAATACCAAAATATTACTTTTTTTATTATGTCAATTAAACCATATCCTGCATGCTTTTTATCATTTTTAAAATTTCTTTTTCTAACAAATATATTTTTCAACTTCATTATTGTTATATGTTTTCACAAGTAGCTCATTGACATCATTTTGATTAATAGATAAAACATCACTTGTCTAGTTGTCTTCTAAACTTTGAATTTCATCAAGATGAAGATCAACATCATGATTGGCTGAATATCTATTACTCACATATGCTCATATTTCTAAGAGATTCCCTCTAATAATAGATGATGAACATAAACAATAATCCTATTTTTTTTTTGTTGATAATGTTAATCATAATTTTTAAATCCCTCTCAATTGAAATATATTTCCATCATTTTTATATTGTAATTTTAAACCCTATAAGAAGTGCCATAGACTATGCATAGTTATTACTTGATATTACATATGATTAAGAATAAGTGTAGAGAATTTTAACTATCTTATTTTGAAAAAAGCCACCTTTATTGATCTTCACATTTGCTTTAGAAGCACCATCACAATTAATTTTGATACATCCTATTTTTAGATATTTCTATTGTACCTTAGATGAAAGTAGATCCTTTGTTTTAATTGGATTATTATGAATGATTATCTCATGTATGTTCAAATCATGTAACCAAGTTCTTACCATCTCTTTTTTGCATGAGAGTTCTCATGATGAGCACCATCTTTGTAAACAATTTAAAAGAGAGGTAATATTATAGTTTTAGACATGGGCATGATTTTGGGGTTTATTTAAAATATATTCCTTTCAATACATAAATTTTAATAAATAATGGTATATTCAATCCTCCATAGAATACATAATGAATTAGCTTTGAAATAAATAATCTAATATTTTTTTAACTCTTTCAATGTTGATGGAGCTACCCAATATATTTTTATATTTTTTAAAAAAGTAAGCACAAATAGTTTGAGCAAAGGGATAATGAAGAAGTTAATGGTCTAAAGTCTATAGATTCTTCTCACACAAGGAACATTTGAAAGGTCCATGATATTCTCTTCTTTGTAGACTCTCTCCTATAAGAATTTTACTTTGAACTACTAACCAAAGGAATTTCAAGGCCTTAGGGAGAGCCTCTAGTGACCAAACATTCTTCCAAGAAAAATATTTGGAAGTAGGAAGTTTTAATTGCTCTAAATTCTCATATCCCAATTTGTATGAGTATCCATCATATTGTGATAGATTTTAAATCAATTGACCATTTCATATAGAAATTGATAAATAAAAATCTTGAATAATCTTTTGGTGTTCATGTACAATTTGTTTGAGTTCCTCTTGTTCAACTAGGTTACTAATAGAAATCAATTATCTTGAGTTCTTGGTCATATTAATATCGTCTTTGACCATTATACTCATGCCCAAGCTAATGACTGTCATTTTTAGTCAAAGATAAGAAGATAAATATTCAACAAAATATTATACCAAAAAAATGCATAATTCCCCTTATTGGATAACCATCTAATATATTTCTTTACAAATTGTAAACTATTTGACATGAAGTACCATGTTGAATATCCTTTGGATAGGCTTCATTTCCTAAATAATTACATTGCATCAAGAGAACCTATGTACTTAAAATAATATTATTTTAATTATTTCCTTGATCTTTAAATAATCTCCACCCAAGCTTTCCCTCTAAGACCAAATTCATATGTCTATAATTCTACAAGATTGCCTCTCCAATATTCTTTCCTTTACAAATGCTATTCCACTTAGAAATAGGAAGCATAATATTTTCCTCACATATTTTCAAAGAAGTTTTTATTTTATTTTATCAATTCTCAATGGTATACCTACTAGCAATCTTGACATTGACATTGTAAATAAGGGTGGATTAGAATATAGTTATTATCAGTTGTTGTCTTCCTAACATGGTTAAGAACTTAAATTTCTAAACTTCCAAACAAGAGATCCAAAGCTTGTTTTTATTTCTTTTATGAGACAAAGGAATACCCAAGTCAATTGATGAAATGTTTTTAATTTGAAACCCTAAATTATTCATAATAATTCATTGTAAATCTATAGTAGTGTTAATGATAAAAATCTTAAAATTTATAGTATCAACCAACTATTCATTATCCTTCTCATAGCATGATAAAAAATGATATTATCTCCACTTCCTCATTGATTTTTGGATGGTCCAAAAGAAATTATCTTCAAAAAATTCAAGATGAGATTCAAAGGGACCATTTTTATCTCATTTTTACCTTTGAGAAAAATCTCCCTAATGCTCCACAAGAATAATTAATAGATAAGGAGATAGTGGATCGCCTTGTTGGAGTCCACAAGATGACTAAAAGTAACTAGTAGGAGAACCATCCATTAAAACAAAATATTTTATAGTGCTATAACAATATTTAATCCACTCACACCCAATATAATCAAAACCAAATATTTTAAGAATATTATATAGAAAAATCGAGTAAACCCTATTATATGTTTTACTTTGGAGACATGGAGGTTGAGGATTATTTTTACTTAAGGAATTGTGGAGGGAATTAGATGATGTGATTCCTATTAATGTAGATAGAACTTTGAATAAAGTGATGGACTTCTTGGCTAAGACATGTATCGATAAGGAGGTATGGTTTCAATAGCATAGTGGCATGGAGAGGATTATATAGGTTGATGAGAAATACAATTTTGAGCTAATTTAGACAACCATTGTAGACATATGGTTTAGGATATTTGGATCAAATATAGATCTCCTTTTAGTGTTATAATAAAAAATAGTTATTTCTTCGGATCTTAGGATTTAGAGTTATGGAATTTTGTTGGAAATTTAAAAGGAGAAAACAAGTGTTCTTGTTGGCCAAGGCTAGGAGGAGTCTTGTCCCAACTTGTAAATAATCTTGTTTTAATATTATTTTTATAAATTCTTTTTCAAAAAAATAAATTACTACAAAATCATGGAAAATATTCCTAAATTATTTTTTCTAAATAAAATAAGTGGACACCCTAATATAAAATATCTAATTTATTGAAAGATTTAAAATAATGGACAGAAGCTATCAAGGAACCAACAAAGAAAAAAATAGCTAAGAGACATTCATTGGTGTTGATTTAGAAATAAAATATAATGTAATAAAATAATGTTTTCTACAATAATCTATAGAATATTTACAAATAAAATTATGACAAAATCATGGCAAAAATTCCTAAATTAAGCTTTCTAAATCAAACAAGTAGACATCCTAAACTAAAAGATCTAATTTTTTGAAATATTCAAGATGATGGAGAGAAGCTACCTAGGAACCAACAAAGAACAAAATAGCTAAGAGACATTCATTGGTGTTGGTTTAGAAATAAAATATAAATGAAATAAAATATAAATGTAATAAAATAATGATTTTTATAATAGTCTATAGAATATTTACAAATAATAAATTATTATAAAATCATGGCTATTATTCCTAAATTAATATTTTGAAATCAAACAAGAAAACACTCTAAACTAAAAGATCTAATTTTTTGAAAGATTTAGAATGATGAGGAGAAGCTATGTAGGAACTGAAAAAGAATAAAATAGCTAAAAGACATTCATTGGTGTTGGTTTTGTTGGAAAACCATAATGCAATAAAACAAAATTTTCTTCAATAATCAATTGAAAATTTACAAATAATAAATTATAGAAAAATCATGGAAAATATTCCTAAATTAAGCTTTCTAAATAAAATAAACAAACACTCTAAACTAAAAGATCTAGTTTATTCAAAGATTCAAAAGGACGGAAAAAAGTTACTGAAGAACTAGTAAAGAACAAAATAACTAAAAGATATTTGTTGGTGTTGATATTATTGGGAAACCACATGGTCTAGTGGAGCATCATGCCCTCTTTCAATGGATGGCATTGAAACAATGGAATATTGATGAGTCTATTGAAAAGAGCTATATATCTATATAAAGAGAGTGCTTTTGATTTGAAACCCTTTATTTCCTATATTTATAATGCATCTATTAAAATAGTGTATAGAAATATGCACGTTTAACCATTTGTTTACCCTCACATGCATACCATTAAATGTATAAAATATAAGTGATACAACAAGCATATTGATTTCAAATGAGTTTATACAAATGTATGTGTGCATGTATGTCATACATCAATATTAGTACTTATAGATATTTATTTTTAGACTCTACAAGAAAATTATTATAAATTCATATTTTTTGAGTTTTATAAGATAATAAGCAAGTTGATTTTAAAGGCATGTAAAATTACTTCTCTTCTATTTTACTCTTAGGAACATATAGGCATTGGTTTCTTTAAAATAATACTTTCTAAAGTTAGGATTATTATGGTATTAGCATGCTTAAATTATTTTTAAATTATCTAGTGTCTTGAACTTAGTTGTATTACCACTAATCATATTACCAAGGATTTAGATTTTATAACTAATTTTATATTTGTTGGACTAAATGAAAGGTTGTGTAAATTAAAAATCAATAGATAAGATATAAACCAATGTGGATTGATAATTATAACTTAGGTCCTATGGATCTAACTCTTAATATTGAAGCTTAACATGGCTTTGTAATAAATGTTATTAAAACTTGGTATATAAGCATTAATATTTAAATGATTGTGTTTCTTATTTGCTTTTTCTATTGGAAGATTGGTTGGGAGAGCAATTATCAATTACCTTCCAAGACAACTAGTCCAAGGATTTATAACTTTACGAGGACTATCATACTTTCAAAGTATATTAGAATAATTATTGTGAAAGCATTATTTTTGGATTGTAAAGTACATACAAAACAATGACATATTTATGTGTTATCACATTTTATCTATTAATTACAAACAATAGCCAATTTCATAGAGGTATTAAAAATTTAGACATATATGCTATTAACATGGAATAGAATTCTATAGTAGGAATATTGATATAGTAGAAACACCAACTTATGATAACAATTTGCATTGTAAGGACACAACTAAGAAACAAAACCTAAATTTTGAACAAAACCAATGCAATGATGGTTTTGGTGCTTTATAATGTCAAATATACCTAGTGGAATTGAATCAAATTAAATTGAATTAAATTTTAATAAAATCCCTATCAAGACACCATAGGAACCTATAAGCTTGCAAATTTTTCTTGTTGATTCTCTCTATTTTTAAAATTAACATCTATCTTTTTTGGCATTTTCAACTTGAAAGAAATATAGTTGAACACATTACTATAATTTCATTTACCTATTGGCATATGAAACTACATGCAAAGTATAATTTCTTATGTTATGTACTACCAAAGGTAAAAATCTAAATTTAAAGTAGTTTTTAACATCACGAAACCATGTAAGAGACAACCCTCATAGAGGATTTTATTTACCCAAAATATGTTTATCCAACCAAACACCAATTATCTAAGTATAGTGTACAACTCTACCATCCATTGGATTCAAACCTTAAACCTCCTATTCAGGAGTTCCAAACTCTTACTATGAATTCAACTAGGTGACACATTAAAACAAGCGTATAAAGTATAGATTTTAGAGTCTTATATCAAATGATCTATTCGAGAGGAAGTAAAGTTATTAAAACTCTATTTAAAAATTATTTTATAATTCAATTTAATTTGACCTATGTAATACTTTCATCATCAAACATTATGAATGTTTTTCAGTCCTATCACATTGATGTTATATCAAAATATGTGAAATGTAAATACAAACCTAGGAACTATTAATCCATCTATTCTATTCATAAAGGGTTTCAATGTTTTTAAATTATTATCAATTTTCTTGCTTCACTCTAAATTTATTGCATTCAAACTATAATGTACCCCACCTAAGAGGTAATGATTAAGAACCAAAGGGGATAATTGTTGTTGAGCAAAGCAAATATACTAAATGGGTTCTTTTTCAATAAGAGAATTTAGGTTGGACCCTTGATGGGTTGGGAAGCCCAAGCTCAACATGTCTATCCTTCTTGATCCTTACCAAGCTCAAGAAGACTACAATAGATATTTAGTATAAAATAAAATTTAAACTGGGAACTATGGTCCATATAAACCAAATCCACTATGATATGCATTGTAGTATAAGTTTAAAATCTCATGCTAAGTATGCATATGTAGTGTATATGCCTTGTACCTACTATAAGTTAAAAATCTCAAATTAGGATTTGTAGGGTAGTTTGACAAGTGGATATCAGGTTGTGTGTTGATAAGGGGTCTAGGATGACCTTTAAAAAATTATAATACCATGATATCCTATTTAATATTATTAAATATTAAATGCTATATACTTAAGCCTTATTGTAGTCTCGTTGTCATTTCATTCTAGTCCATTTTAGAAAAAAATAAGTAAATATCAAATATTATCTTATTTCAAGATAAAAAATATGAAAATTATCAATATGATATAAATTGTAAGGTGAGCCACACAACTAGTTTACTTTTAAACCACATCCAAATTCATTTGTTAGGTGATAAAATAAACTATGTTTGCCAAGTTGATTTTAATTTTCTTGGATTGTTGGTTAGCAAGCAATGTTGGTAATTAATAATTTTGAATGTTAGTCGTATGTTTAGAAATTGGAGATGGTAGTCATTATAGGTTTATATGTAAATAGGATTTAAGTAAAATTCATTAGATTTGTTGTTCATGTTTACCATTCACTCTTGACAAAATCTTCTTGAAAGATGAGGTTGACAACATTCATATAGTGTGATCTGCATACAAACAATGTGACATGAAATTCCATGGATTTGGTGATCCCTAATGACTTATTTCATGATGGTTACATCATGTGATGCAAAATTACTTGGTTTGGAGGAGATGGGGTTATCTACATGGAGTTCAAATATTGCAGGTAAATCTAATATTAAGAGCATGTCCCATGACAACAATTATAACTATTTACTTTATGGATCATATGATCTTAGGAAAAAAATCTTGCAACTTTGCTTAGCAAATACTATTTTAAAATAAAATTTTAAGTTCCTTATGAAGAGGAGGGATGAAAACAAGAAACACCTACTTAGATTTTTTCCTCTATGGTAAGAAATAAATGGTTTTTTTAGTCTCTTCTACATGAACAAAAAAAAATTGTAAATGTAAAATCTATTTCCTAATTTATTTTTTAGATCTACTATGAAAAATCATGGAATCAAATTTGTTTTTAAGGGTTTCTAAATTTTCTAAATGGATACCTACTAAAATTTTCAATGGAATGGCTTCATGGGCCCATTCTCTAAGGACAAGGTTTCATTGTTTTAGTTAAGTAAGCAACAATCAAAATAATAAGAGCTTTTATATTTTTGTTTTCATTTTTTTAAAATTATTCTACAATAAAATTGAAATAAGTTTAAAAATACATATAGAATTGAAAAAAAAATTGAATTAAATTTGGAATGTTATGTAACTTTAAAAAATTTCTAAAAGTATTTTAACTTTTTGCTTCATTGTTTGAAGAGTACCTAAAATTTTCCAAAAGGGACACTACATTGGTATGTCTAAGTCCTTTTTACATTCCCATTATTTAGTAAGTCTTTTTTTTATTTTATTTCTCTATGTTTACTCTTGCTTCATTAGCTCTCTCGCTTGATAATTTAAGGTTTTTTTTTTTTCTTTTGTATCATGGGTTAGTCTTCTTATTCTATTTTCCGATATTATTTCACAACTTTCCTTTTCATTACATTTATCCTCTTATGGATCTATTAAGCTTTTGATTTGTTGGATATTTTCATATTAATGGCAAAGATATTAACATCTAGTACTACATTCTCTTTACCACTTTTCTTTTCCTAAATGGTGCATGGTATGCTAAAAATAAAGAATACTCACACCACATAAATCCATGAGCAGGAAAATAATTAACCCTAATAAATAAAATATCTATCAAATATTTTTAGAAAAACAATTCTAATATCTTAAAAAAAATTGATACACTACTAATTTAAAATTAATATATATATTTTTATTGGTGAGAAACCCTTAACAACCAATTCTTCGGACTAAGCATTCCCATCCCAACCACAATCTCTCATAGCCCGAAAGCTAAGCTTAACAATATCACATATACCATGATTTGAACCTTAAACCTCTCAAGAAGGGCCAATACCCTATCAATTGAATTATTCCGTAAAAAAATTTAAAATTAATACATTATTAATTTAAAATTAAAATTAAGTAATTTTAAAAAATTCACACCACATAAACTGAGGAGCCCGAAAATAATTAGCCGTAAAAATTCTATCGAATATGTACTCTTGGAGGAAAAGTTTTAGTTCATTATTTACTCAAAATTAAGGTTAAATTATTTTTAAAAATAATATTAAATATATCATATCACCTTTAATTTTTTTTAATCAAGAAATATTTTAGTAATTTTTTTCATAACTAATAGTAACATAGTTTGCTTAATGTTTTTTCAAAGGGCAAGTAATTATTTCTTTGGCCAAGCATTTATCAAGAAAAAATTTAGGCTCAAACTTTGGACGCATAAGTGTTGCAAAGGTAGTGGTTTGATGTCAATTTTCTAAGAGAAAGGATCCCAAGTGACCAGTGGTCCTCTCACCCCAGTCATCAACAACGAAGTGGTATAAGCTTGTTGAAAGCAACTCATGTGGTTTGAACCCTTCATTTTACAAATATAGTTCGTCGGTTTAGGTGGATTGGTAAGTTGGGGTGCTTACCGATAGGAGACCTAGGTTCCAATTCCTGCCCATGCATAGCCAATAGCTCGATATGATTCCTCTGCGTGTTGCACTTGACTAATGATGATGATCTGTTTCCTGCTTGTCCAACGGTCCCCTTCATGCCACGTGTTGAACTAGACTGACGAAGACGATGTGAACCCTATGCATCTGGTGGTCCCTATCACGGGTTACCATTAACGAGACGATGGATGTGTTGGAAAGCCTTCGTCGAACCAATTCATCCATGTAACCAACAAAAAAAAAAAATTAATATAAATGTAACCAAATCCCTTATGTATAAAAAAAATCTCTAACTGTAAAACTATGATTTTTTATTGAACTTTAGTTTGTTAAGTAAACACAAACTATATACAAACCATCAAAAGAATGAAAAAGACAACCACCTAAAAACAATACACTTACAAACACTTAATTGTTATTAATTAAACTTATTCATTTCAAATTTTCATATTATATTTTTTAAATAGTATATATTCAATCACTTTTAGACTCAAACATAAGGGCATCCGGGGTTCAAGACCGTGGATAAGATTCGGTTCCATCCCAATTTTATATGCTTTGGAGCAAGGGTATGCTTTGGGTTGGCGTCGAATTGTTTGTGAATCTGATTCTCAGATTGTTATAAATTTGTTAAATTCTGGAGATAGTCTTCATGGTTGTTGGTGGTTGAGTTGGGTTGCTCGGCAAATTCTTAATATCTCTGCTCACTTGGACTTCATTTCTTTTGTGCATATTCTTCGGGAGTGGAATAGGGTAGCGGATTTGTTAGCTAAATGGGCTTCTAAGTTTCAAGATGGTTGGGATGTTCTTCTGATTGCTCTCAATCTCTCTCTTCTTTATTGAGAGCTGATATGTCTGAATAGCTTCTGCTTTTTCTTTGTATCATGAATGTTTTGCTGAGTTAATAAATTTTTACCCTCTTTTACAAAAAAAAAAAAAATATATATTGACTGCGAGTTCTATAGTTCGATATTTTACGGAGCGTATTAGTCAACTTCCTTCAGCTCGTGCGCTACAGCAGGACAGCGTTTAATAATCAAACTTGGACTGTCGTTTCCTCACACGACACGTCATATCATGTTCTTCTATGCACTCTTCACCTAATTCATGTTGTTCTACCAAACTAACCAGCTTTCAAAAAGCACAATAATGAAGTCTACTCTGCCATCGGATCACTTTCTATTCTATTGCATTTATCTCATTACAGCAATCCTTGACAAAATTCAAATGCCCATGAAAACGCATTGAGAAACAATTTTATATTAGCAGGACCAGCTGCTGAGAAGCTTCAGTAGCATCCCACCTATTTTATTTTATTCCGTGCATTGCGAAAGAATATCAGCAAGACAATATTTATGTTGATATGGACGGTTAAAGCTAAATCTAAAGTGGGGGCGTTCATCGTGAAGTCCAAGTTTTAAGTCCCTTTCGATCTCAAAGATCCTTATGTGCGTGTGTATCGTTAAAACACCAAAATTTGGGGGCATGCAGAGAAGCACCGTAGAATGAAAGAACACTCTAAAAGGTAACACACGCATTCTTAGATTATTTGTTTCCAGATTGTCAACTATTTTGGAAAAAAGAAGAATGAAAATTTGTGGCTATGCCTAGTCAGATTTGAATTCCTGTCTGCAATAATAGCGAGAAAATGGATAGTGGGGAACAGTTCAAAATAATAGCTGTGGATATGCGGATGTGTAGTGTGGCGGGGAAGTTGGGAACAAGTAGAGAAGAATCGTAGAATGAAAGAACTGTCTAAGAAGTAACACACGCATTCTTACATTATTGTTTCCAGGTTGTCAACTATTTTGGAAGAAAGAAGAACGAAAATTTGTGGCTATGCCTAGTCAGGTTTGAATTCCTGTCTGCAATAATAGAGAAAAAATGAATAGTGGGGGACACTTGGAAACAAGAGCTGTGGATATGCGGAAGAAGTGTGATGTCGCAGGGAAGTTGGGGACATGCAGAGAAGAATCGTAGGATGAACTGTCTGAAAAGTAACACACGCATTCTTATATTATTGTTTCCAGATGGCAACCATTTTAGAAGAAAGAAGAATGAAAATTTGTGGCTATGCTAGTTAGGTTTGAATTCCTGTCTGCAATAATATGGAGAAAATGGATAGTGGGGACAGTTGAAAACAAAAGCCGTGGATATGCGTATGTGTAATGTAGCGGGGAAGTTAGGAAACGGTTATAGTAGGTTACCTATATGTTATAGGTGAGTTGGAGAGGGTAGGGTAATCTTTTAAAGGAGGTTTTTATATTGAGTATTCAAATCCAGTTGATAAGGTTGGTGTCATCAAGATGGTTTTGACAGTGAAAAACCCTTGATAATAATTTTTAAGACCAAAACAACCTACAATTTTTACGTTAGGTCCATACCAACCAATTCATATTTTCGCATTCATTATTTGTAAAATGTGATCAAGAGCTTCAGAAACCTAAATAATCGCATAACAAGTCCAACGGATTGTGTTTCCTTTTACATGCACGTTCTTATTAAAGATTTTTTTGAAATAGAAAGGAAAAGAAACAGATCTCATTACATGGTGGATGAAATCAGCGACTGGAAGGCTATGGATCTTGCAAAGTTGGCCAAAGCAATCGACGAAAGGAGGATAACCTTACATTTATGACGACGAGAGGAGATCTAATCAAACACAAGAATCCCTATAAGAATTAGATAGCGCCAAGACCACTAATTTTATCAAGTGCTGTAAATTAACTATCTACATATGCTTAGTTTGAAAACTTGGACTACTTGAGGAGAGTCTTTGGAATTTAGTAGAGGTTTAAGGTTTAATTTTATCTAGTAAGGTTATATATTATGTTTTAGGAGTATAGTTTTTTGGTTTTTGTTTTTTTTTTTTTAATTTACATCAGGAAATTGGTAGAATCGGTAGCCACTACTATTTTAGGTAAGCTGTCTGGTTTTTACGGTTGGTACAGTATTTTACGTTGCTTTTATGGTCGGTACAGTATTCAGCTTTGTCGGCCCCTATAACCCATCATGTTACAATGATTTTAAACCTTTTACACCACTGAAGGACAAACGTTCATTTTAAGAGTAACTATTTTTTAGTTAAAATTGTTGAAATATAACATATAAATCTAATAATACCATTATGTTTTTGAGAGTATAATTGGATAACCCTATATTAATTATTTTTTTTAGTTCAATTTGTTAAAATGTAACAATAAATCGAGCGACACCTCTTGGAAATTGTTAGATATCTGCCCTCATAGTAAATAGATATATTTTTATTGTAAATAAAAGAATTATTCTTTTAATCCTATAATTGATATAACGAAATTGTCTTGAACACTTTTTAGGTAAATTTTTAGCTTTAATGTTAGGCGAATATTTTGGAGTGGCATATAATATCAAAATTTAATATATATATATGAATGAGAGTTTAGCTTAAATATATTATATATATTAAATATAATTTATGATTTGAATATATAGATAGTTTTTAGATAAATATGTATACTAGAGGTTCTAAAAAGTTATGATGTAAACCTTATAGGATGGATGAAAGGTTTTTGTAAGATATCCCAAACCATTTTAGAAAAGTGGATCAGTTAATTTTTGAAAACAATGAAGGGAGTGGTTAAAAGATCAATTTAAAAGGATTCAATGATGAGAAAAGCAGCAAAGCTTTTTAAAAGCTAAACGAAAACAAATCTCAGCTAAAGTAGTAAAACATGTGAGTTATTTATTTTATATGTAAGAATATATGTAGGAGGTATAATTTATGTAAGATATGAAAAGTATATGAGAGTTAGTGATAGTACATTTTTGGAATATCGAATGTTTTTATATTATTTTATTATAATTTTGCAAGGATTTAAATATTTTATCTTTTATGAAGTTTTTTTCTTAGTGGATTTTGTCTTTAAAAAATATTGTTTTAATTTATGTGATGACTTCTTGTGTATGAAAAATTAAGGTATATAAGATGTTTGGTTTAAAAATTAGTATTTATAAGATATCAAATGTAGGTTGTTTTTAACGGTGTCATTCACATAAGCTTTGTTCATTAGTAGCATTTTTTAAGATAATTTTTATTGTTTAAGTTTCTTCCTCCGTTTCATTGATCTCGATGGTTTTTTATTTTTTATTTTTCTTATGGTGGAGTTTGAGGAAGATCCATTGTCTATGTTTCTTTTGTTACCCATGTTTTCCACAAGAAAATTAGGGGTTTTCGTATCAATATTGCTTTGGTAATATTGCTTTGGTTTTTATCTTGGTATACTACACTACAACCTTTCAACTGGAACAATCCTTGATAGTTATAAGTGGTTATGGACATGTGGAAGTGTTCACTATGTAAATGATATGTCAAAATCACCATGTTTATAGATCAGTAGGTATGTTTTTGGTAGACAAAATAAATATATTTTAAATCTATTTTATGTGGTAGAAGGATCATAACATTAATATTGAGTTGGAAAATAGTTAATATTAAACCAATGGTGTTGATATTCACTTGAGGCCACAATCAACCTTTTATAATATTCATTTGTATACTAATCCATAAGGCCCACCCGTGAGCACCTTTTGTAATGAACTTATTGTAATATTTAATTACTAAGGATTATACTTAATTTTATTTTAAAATTATATGTGGCTTCTATTAGGGGATGCTCCCATCAAAATACCAATATATTACTTTTTTTATTATGCCAATTAAACCATATCCTCCATGCTTTTTATAATTTTTTTAAATATCTTTTTTTATCAAATATATTCTTCATCTTCATCAAAGTTATATGTTTTCATAATTAGATCATTGACATAATTTTGATTAATAGATAAAACCTCACTTGTCTAGTTGTCTTCTAAACTTTGAATTTCATCAAGATGAAGATCAACATCATGATTGGTTGAATTATCTATTACTCACATATGCTCATATTTCTAAGATATTTCCTCCAATAATAAATGATGAACATCAACAATAATATTATTTTTTTTCCAATCCCCACATCCACTTTTGATGATAATGTTAATCATAATTTGTAAATCCCTCTCAATTAAAATATATTTCCATCATTTTTCTATTGTAATTTTAAACTCTATAAGAAATGCCCTAGCCTATGCATAGCTATTAGTTGAAGTTACATATCATTAAGAATAAGTGTAGAGAATTTTAACTATATTATTTTGAAAAAATAACACCTTTATTGATCTCCATATTTTCTTTAGAAGCACCATCAAAATAAATTTTGATATATACAATTTTTAGATATTTCTATTGTACCCTAGATGAAAGTAGATCCTTTATCATGTATGATTATTCCATGTATGTTCAAATCATGTAACCAAGTTCTTAACATATCTATTTTTGCACGAGAGTTCTCATGATGAGCACCATCTTTGTAAACATTTTACAAGAGGTAATATTACGAGTCTATACATGGGCATGATTTTGAGATTTATTTAATATATATTATTCCTTTCAATCTATAAATTCTAATAAATAATGGTATATTCAATCCTCCATAGAATACATAATAAATTAGCTTTAAAATAAATAATCTAATATTTTACTAACTCTTTCAATGTTTATGGAGATACCAATATATTTTTATATTTTTCAAAAAGTAAAAACAAATACTTTGAGCAAAGGGATAATGAAGAAGTAAATGGTCTAAAGTTTTTAGATTCTTATTACACAAGAAAAAATTTAAAGGTCCATGATATTATCATCTTTTTAGAATCTTTCCTATAATATTTTTACTTTGAACTACTAACCAAAGGAATGCCAAGGCCTTAGGGAGAGCCTCTAGTGACCAAACATTCTTCCAAGAAAAATATTGGGAAGTAGGAAGTTTTAATTTCTCTAAATTTTAAATTTTTATATCCCAATTTTTATGAGTATCCATAATATTGTGATAGATTTTAAATCAAATGATCCTTTCATATAAAAGTTGATAAATAAAACTCTTGAATCACATCTACAATTTGTTTGAGTTCCTCTTATTCAAATAGGTTACTAATATAAATATATTATCAGGAGTTCTTGGTCATATTAATATGTCTTTGACCATTATACTCATGCCCAAGCCAATGCTTATCATTTTGAGTCAAATATAAGAGGATAAATATTCAACCAAACATTAGACCATAAAATTGCATAATTTCCCTTATTGGATAACCATCTAATATTTTTCTTCACAAATTGTAAAGTATTTGACATGAAGTACCATGTTGAAGTGTAGACACCAAAACAGCACCAATCCGATTATGTGACTGCAAACACTAATCGCTTTGACAAACACAGCCCCCAGGGCAGCCCTTAGAGGTCAAACAATGGTCTTAACCACTTTCATAGCAATTTTGTGAGGTCAAGATGCAATTTGGCACACTTAGACACTTTGCCTAGTAATCGTCTCACCCAGGGACGATTGCTAAATTGAAATCGTCTCACCCAGGGACGATTTCTAAAATCATCTCACCCAGGGATGATTGCTAACTTGAAATCATCTCACCTAGGGACGATTTCTGAAATCGTCTCCAGTAAGGACGATTTCCAAGTTTAACGAGAAAAAAGACAAATGAGGCCAAGTGGCAGCCCAGAACAGTCAGTTGATGACTCCTACCTCGCACGCGTGTGTGAGTGGACAAATAGGCCGTTTGAGGACTGTCACAAAGGCATTTATCAAAGCCCAAGTCAACGGAGGACTCCCCTCCCTCATGGGAAGACAAGACTGCCACATGGCGCCTATGACCAACACATGGCATTTGTGCTTCCCTCCCAAAAGAGACCCCATGGGTCTATAAAAGGTGGGACTTTTCTCACCCAAAATAGACAGGTTAAAGGAGTTTT